>CM051264.1:41463142-41476329 GCA_027921565.1 Artemia sinica
CCTCAGGCGGCTTGGTGCTGCGGTGACTTGTTAGTAGTAGTAGTAGTTTCCTCTATAATGAGTATATTGATATCCATTTCAACCTAGCAGTTAATGTTAGACTACTGTCTTTTATTCCAAAATACTTTCTGAAACTGAAAAGGCCTAATTTGCAGGGAATTGATTCTAGTCTTTGCAGGTAATAAAACCTCTTATCATATTATGTAAATAATCTCCTGAACAGTGCCAAACCTGAGGAGGAGCTACACAACCTGAGCACCAGAGAGAGGGCACCAAACCTCCAACACTAATGGTTACATTTCTGCCCATTATTTAAACTATAACAATTAAATACAACATATTAGAAATAAGAACAGGCACTACAATTGTGTCTCACATAGAAAAAAAGTATGTTTTTTATACTACTACTACTACTACTAACAACTCACCGCAGCACCAAGCCACCTGAGGCCAACACAGCTACGCACGCTCCTCCTCCACCCAAATCTATTCAAAGCCTCCCTTTTTACACCCGCCCACGAAGTTCCCATTTCCTTTAAATCTTTCTTTGTGATGTCCTCCCACCCCAGACAGGGATGACCTGCTTTCCGTTTAGCCCTAGATGGTTGACCGAAAAGAACAATCTTTGGTAATCTGTCATCCTTCATCCGCACAATGTGCCCTAGCCACCTCAACCTTTCTTTCATTATAGCCCTAGAGAGCGGTATTAAACCACATTTTTCGTTAAAGCCTATTGTTTGAAATACGGTCAGTCAGCCGGGGGGGTACCCAGAACAATCCTTAAGCAATTTTTCTGGAAAAAACATCTAGCAAATCTTCATCCGCTTTTGGAGCGTCCATGCTTCAGAGCCATATTTGACCGCTATTCTATATTTAACATCTTCACTGCTCCCACCATCTTTACTAATAATACTACCAAGGTAAGTGTGAAGCTGCCCACCTGATCAATCTTTCATTACCCAACATCACCTTTTCATCTTCACTTATTCCTAGCCTAGAATTTCACAAATTCCACAATGAAATCCAGATAATGTTTTCTTTATCTATATTATTGATGCATTTGAGTAAAGACAAATGCTGTACCCAAAAACGTTAAGACCTTTATACTCAAATTAATCACATTAGGACCCAGAGGTTTTTTAAATTTATATATGGATATGTTTTTATTGCAGAAAAATTTAGGGTTTGTCTTTGTCTGGATAATCTTTAATCATGCTCAAAAGAATTTAGCGCACTTCATCATCTGTAAAATCAAAAAATTGGACTTGTTGCTATTTGCATGATGAACATAATCATGTTAGACATTATTATTATGTGCTTTTTGTCGTTTTGATTTTCCTTTTCTTTATATGTTTTGTTTGATTTATGGTAGTTGGAGTATTTTTTTTTTCTACTGTCTTAGTTAAAAAAATTATCCCATTTTTCTTTATTTCAATTTCGTTTTAATAACAGGGAGGGAGGGAGAATTTACAGGAAAAATTTTCCACAGAGGAGGATTTCCAGCAAGGTTTGAAAAAAAACGATTAGAAATAAAAAAAAAAAGTCTTCTTCAAATGAAAGTAGGACTAAAAAGAATTTTTCAGGCAGAATTGTCTGCAAATTTTTGAGGGTAATTTTCAGCAGGGATTGAATTTTGTGGAGGAAGAGGGATCTTACATGGGAGGAAACTTTCCAAGGAGGAATTTTCGTGGGAGCGGGATTTTCCATGGAGGGAAGAGCCAGGTTTGCCGGCATTATTTGAAAAACAATCAGAAAATAAATGAAAAGATTGATTTTTCAATTTAAAGTAAAGAACAACATTAAAACTTAAAACAAAAAGAAAACTATTATGTATATGAGGGGGGATACCCTGTCCTCAATACTTGCTCTTGACGCTAAATTTTGACTTTTTATCCCAATGTTTTAAATAATTGTATTTGTTATTGGGAAGAACAGACATTTTTCGAGAAGGGAGAATTTTCTGTTTGGGAGATTTTCCAAGGGGAGTATTTTCCGTGGGGATGGAATTCTCAAGATGGGAACTTTTAAAGAGATACTTTACACTAGGGAATTTATCAGAATCCCTATACAGAATTCTTTTTATTTGACTTACTTTCTCTTTGCCAATTCAATTTTACCCGTGGAGATATACCAGAGAAACTGCCAAGGAAAATTTCCAAAGGGTTTGAAATGATTTGGGGAATTTTCCATGGGGGAGCGGATTTTCCGCGGGAGAAATTCTCCACGGGGGAGTTCTTCAGAGGAGAAAACTTCCTATTAGGGCATTGGGAGGGTAAAATTTCCAGGAAAATTTTTCACAGATATAGGATTTCCGGGATGATTTGAAAAATGACAAAAAAGAAAACAACCCCTTTTTTTCACATGAAAGCAGGCTAAAAAGAATATTCCAGGCGGTATTGTCAGCAAGAAACTTTCTGGCAGGAATTTTCAGCAAGGATGGAATTGTCTGGGGAAGAAGGATCTTATGAGGGGGAAACTTTCCAAAGAGGAATTTCATGAGGATGGGATTTTCCATGGAGGGAAGAGGCAGAATTTCTGATATTATTTGAAAAACGATCAGAAATAAAAAAAAAAGATTTTTTTCAACTAAGAGTAAGGAGCAACATTAAAACTTAAAATGGACAGAAATTTCCTGTATACGAAGGGAGATGTACCCTCCTAAACAGGGGCGTCGTTTGGGGAGGCAAGGGGAGGCAGTTGCCCCTATAATGTAGAGACTAAAATTATTATATATCCCATGGCCCTTGACTATCCAGATATGGACCCCTCTTGCCCCCCCAATAAAAATGCTAGAGGTTCGCCCCTGCTCCTAAATACCTCGCTCTTTATGCTAACTTTTGACTTTTGTCACACTTTTTTAAGAACAACTCCTGAAAGACAAAAAATTTTGGCGGGAATAGCAAAGTATTAAGGAGGTGTTACTCCTTCACATACTACATAGTTTCCATTCTCTAAAGTTTTAATGTTGCTCCTTGCTTTCACTTGAATTTCTTTTATCTATTATTTAATCACTGAAAGTCAGAACCAATTCTCAGGGGAAAATATTGACATGTTACTGATTTTGGATAACCAAAAATAGCCCGTAGTTAATTTTTCTTTATCCCAAGCTCAAGTAATTCTAAATCAAATTCTCAAAACGAGCAGAAATTAACATAAGTTGGGCTCAAAACCCCTATGCCTTCCCAAGGCCAGAAAACATAATTTGCACTTTACTGAAAAAAAATATAAATGTTTTTAATTTTATAACTTAAATAAATAAAATAACACTAACATTTTGATTACTAAATATCAGTATATGTATATTAAACTGACAAATGCATATTCATTTGTATTTTTTTCAGTAAAGTGCAAATTGATGTTCTGGCCTTGGGAAGCATAGAGGTTTTGAGCCCAACTTATGTTTTAATTTCTGCTCGTTTTGAGTTTGACTCGGTTATTTATTGTAATTTCTGTTCGTTTTGGGTTTCATTTATTTATCGATGATTGTGATTTGTGGTAGTTTCACGCTTGGTAGATTATTGATTTTATTTTTGCTCATTTTTTGTTTAATGGAGTTCTTTACTTATCTTTTAAACACTTATTTTGTGGAAAAAGTTTTTTTTTTAATTAATTTCTGTTCGTTTTATATTGACATAGTCTTTTCAGAGAAAAAAAGAAATAATACTTTAAATCTTTTCATTATTTTAAGAATTTATAGTTTGGCCTGATATTTGTATGCTGGAGAAAAATTTTCAACAATTTTTAACAACATACACCCTCTTAAAAATCTGGACACAAATAGTAGTGTTTAATTTAGTTCATCATACCTCCTCTAGTTGACCTGAAATAAAAAACTTGATACCATTCGCAGAAAAACCTGTTACTTTCTTGATAGCTTAGATACACTTACGCTATTTGGATTTGCGTTAAATTTAAGAGCAGAAGCAGCCCCGAAAGTTTGAACATAATACCATCAGTCGTTCTTGGGATACTGCTGAGATGCTTTATGGGAATTAGGATTAACACAGTGCAGTTGATTTAATCTTATGGCAACATTTAGTTTGACCGCCCTTTTTGAAATTTATATAAAAACTTTCTATTTAAAAACTTTATATGCCCCCAGGCCATAACTTACAACCCTTGCACTGAGGGCTCTGAGGGGGTATCATCCTAAAAGACCTTATTTCAAGAACTTTCAACTACGTTGAACAAAATGGATATCTCAAAAATTTTGATTGATGTTTGGGAAAATGGGGGCATGAGAGGGGCGTTTAGTCGCTCTCCAATCACTTTCAACTATTAAAAAAGGCACTAGTCCTCTTCAATTTCCAATTGAATGAGCCTTTTTGAAGCTTTTACGCTTTCAATAAAAACCTTATATGCCCCCAGGGCATAACTTACAAACCCTGCCCTGAGGGTTCTGGGGGGGGGGGGAGGGGTTGTCATCCTTAAAGACCTAATTTCACAAACTTTCAACTACGTTGAATAAAAATAGCTATCTAAAATATTCGATTGGATATGTTTGATAAAAGAGGGGTGTGAGAGGGGGAGGGGTTACTTGCCTCCGGCGCGGTTGAATCACTTTGGACTACTTCAAATCAACTACTTAAAAGGGCACTAGCCCTTGAATTTCCAATTGAATGAGACCTTTTTAAGTTTCTATGACAAAGATTCCAATAAAAAACCTTCTGTGCCTCCAGGGCAATAATTATAACCCTTGCTCTGAAGACTGTGGGGGGAGTGTCCTGCTCAAAGGTACAATTTCCTGAAGTTTGAACTGCATGGAACAAATGGCAATCTCAAATCTTTATTGCATGTGTTAGGGAAAAATGGTTGCGTAAGAGGGGCGTTATTTGCTCTCCAATCACTTTCAACTATTAAAAAAAGGCACTAGCCCTTTCAATTTCCAATGAATGAGCCCTTTTGAAGTTTCTACGCTTTCAATAAAAAACCTTATATGCCCCCAGGCATAATTTGCAACCCTTGCCCTGAGGGCTAAGGGGGGGGGGGGTTGTCATCCTCAAAGGACCTAATTTCAGAACTTAAAACTTACGTTGAATAAAATGGCTATCTCAAAGTTTTGATTAGATGTGTTTGGGGAAAAGGTGGCATGAGAGGCGGGTTAGTTGCCCTCTAATCACTTTCGACTATTAGAAAGGGCACTAGCCCTTTGAATTTCCAATCAAATGAGTCTTTTTTAAAGTTTTCTACAACAACGCCTTCTATAAAAAAAACCTTATATGCCCCCAGGGGCATAACTTATAACCCTTGCCCTCAGGGCTGTGGGGGACTGTCCTCAAGAAACATAATTTCTATCTGGAAATCAACTATGCTGAACAAAATGGCTATCTCAAAATTTTAATTGGATGTGTTTCAGGAAATGGTGGCGTAGAAAGGGTGTGAGTCGCCTTCCAATCACTTTCGAATATTAAAAAGGGCACAAGCCACTCCAATTTCCAATTGAATGAGCGCTTTCAAAGTTTCTACGACAACTTCTTCAATACGAAGTGCCCTGCTCTAAAGGAAAAAAATTAATAACTAATACATTGTGCCAACATTGTTCTTATATGCCCCCAGGGCATAACTTCAAACCCTTGCCCTGAGGGTTGTTGTGGGGGAGTGTCTCCTCTTTACTTAGTCCCTGTTTCTGTCTTGTTCTCAAGTCCCCGTTCTTTACTTAGGCAGCGTGATCATGCTGCCTATGATTTAGACAACAAATTTCTACATAAACCTTATATGTCCCCAGGGCATAACTTACAACCCTTGCACTGAGGACTCTGAGGGGGTTATCTTCCTAAAAGACCTATTTTCCAGAACGTTCAACTATGTTGAACAAAATGGATATCTCAGAATTCTGATTGGATGTGTTTTGGAAAATGGTGGGCATGAGAGGGGTGCTAGTCGCCGTCCAATCACTTTCAACTATTAAAAAAGGCACTAGCCCTTTCAATTTCCAATGAAATGAGCCCTTTTGAAGTTTCTACAGCAACGCTTTCAATAAAAACTTTATATGCCCCAGGGGCATAACTTAAACCCTTGCACTGAGGGCTCTGAGGGGGTTATCATCCTAAAAACAAAATTTCCAGAACTTTCAACTATGTTGAACAAAATAGATATCTCAAAATTTAATTTGATGTGTTTGGGAAAATGGTGGGCATGAGAGGGGGTTAGTCGCTATCCAATCACTTTCAACTATTTAAAAAAGGCACTAGCCCTTTCAATTTCCAATTGAATAAGCCCTTTTGAAGTTTCTATGACAAGCCTTTCAATAAAAACTTTATATGCCCCCAGGGCACAAACTTACAACCCTTGCCCTGAGGGCTGTGGGGGGAGGGACTGTCATCCTTAAAAACCTAGTTTCCAAAACTTTCAACTACGCTAAATAAAACGGCTATCTAAAAATTTTGATTGGACATGTTTGGGGGAATGATGGGCGTAGGGGGGGGGAGGGCTAGTTGCCCTCCAATCACTTTTGAATATTAAAAAGGGCACTAGCCCTTTGAATTTTCAAAGATCGAACGAGCCCTTTTAAAGTTTCTACGACAATGCCTTCTATAAAAACCTTATATGCCCCCAGGGCATAACTTAAAGCCTTGCCCTGAGGGTTGTGGGGAGTGTCCTCCTCAAAAATATATTTTCTATCTGGAAATCCACATCACTGAACAAAATGGCTATCTCAAAATTTTATTGGATGTGTTTGGGGGAAATGATGGGCATGTGGGGGGGGGGGGGGGTGGTAGTTGCCCTCCAATCAATTACGCCTTTTAAAAAGGGCACTACCCCTTTGAAATTCCAATCAAATGAGCATGTTTGAAGTTTCTACGACAACGCCTTCTATAAAAACCTTATATGCCCCAAGGCATAACTTAAAACCCTTGTGCTGAGGGTCTGGGGGGAATGTCCTCCTCAAAAACACATTTTCTATCTGGAAATCAACTATGCTGAACAAAATGGCTGTCTCAAAATGTTGACCGGATGTGTTTGGGGAAATTATGGCGTGGGGGGGAGGGCTAGTTGCCCTCCAATCACTTTCGACTATTAAAAAGGGCACTAGCCCTTTGAATTCCAATCGAATAAGCCTTTTATGAAGTTTCTACAACAACGCCTTCTATAAAAACCTTCTACGCCCCCAGGGCATAACTTATAAACTCTTGCCTGAGGGTTGTGGGGGAGTGTCCTCCTCAAAAACATATTTTCTATCTGGAAATCAACTATGCTGAACGAAATGGCAATCTCAAAATTTTGATTGGATGTGTTAGGGGGAATGATGGGCGTGGGGGGGGGGGTGGTGCTAGTTGCCTCCAATCACTTTCGACTATTAAAAAGGGTACTAGCCCTTCAATTGCCAATCGAATGAGCATGTTTTTGAAGTTTCTACAACAATGCCTTCTATAAAAACCTCATATGCCCCCAGGGGATAACTTAAAACCCTTGCCCTGAGGGTTGTGGGGGAGTGTCTTCCTCAAAAACTTATTTTCTATTGCTGGAAATCAACTATGCTGAACAAAATGGCTATCTCAAAATTTTGATTGGATGCGTTTGGGGGAATGATGGGTGTGTGGGGGGGGGGGGGCTAGTTGCCTTCCAATCACTTTCAACTATTAAAAAGGGCACTATAACTCGCAATTTCCAATCGAATGAGCCCCTTTTGAAGTTTCTATGACGACCCTTCTGTATGAAGTGCCCTGCTTTAAAGGAAAAAATAATAAAATAGTACATTGTGCCAACATGTGTTCTTATATGCCCTCAGGGCATGACTTGAAACCCTTGCCCCGAGGGCTGTGGGGGAGTGTCCTCCTCAAACATATTTTCTATCTGGAATCAACTATGCTGAACCGAAATGGCAATCTCAAAATTTGATTGATGTGTTAGGGGGAATGATGGGTGTGGGGGGGGGGGGGGCTAGTTGCTCTCCAATCCCTTTTGACTATTAAAAAGGGCACTAGCCACTCCATTTTCCAATCGAACTGAGCCCTTTTCGAAGTTTCTATGACAACTCCTTTTGATACAAAGGTCCAGGTAAGGAGAAAAAAAAAACATTGCTGCCCACATTGTCTTTACTTAGGCAGGCTAGCACACTGCCTATGATTAAAAACAGTGCATTATATATATCAAGATTTAAATGTTTGAATTCAATATCTGAAAATTTAAAGATTAAAAAAATTTTTAATTAAGAATCTATCACAGCCTGAAACCCTGAAAATTTAAATAACCAATCTATACCTATCAAATACAAAAAAAAAACACCATAATTATTTGTTTTTAAGGAGTATTTTTGAGTCATATAGCCTACTTAATTTGAAGCACACACCTACATGCATCTTTACTAGTTTATATTTGTCTGACACATTTTGGTCTTTATTTGAATATTTAAGGATGAATAGAAGAGGAAATACTAACAAAGAGCTCTAGATGACAGGACTAGCCATTATCACATTCAGTGAAATATTGAGGTAGACATCAGCCATGTAATAAAATAGATATGGCAGGAGTAGAAAATAAAAATTGAGGTTTTTCTATAAAATTATGAATTCTAAAATTTAAGTAACATTTATCAAAAGTTGAAAAGTGGAAAAATACACTAGGCTACATTAGTATGAAAAGTGAAAATTTTGATTTGTAAATTTTTGAGATTTATCAAAGTTGACACTGTTATTAAAACACTATTTTTAAAAAGAAATAGTGATTCAGTTAATGTTTTATTGCCTAAAACTGAAAACCCTTGTTTTAAATGTCTTCTATGTAGTTTCCATCTCTTTGTTCTATGTTTCTTGTTAACACCCACAAACAAAAACTAGTATTTAATGTTTAATCTTTTACACATACAATTGTATCTTAATCCCCCATTTCCTACTCTTCATTGCCATCATAATTACTTAGCAATGCCACATAGTTAGGTGACATGCTATATGGTTTGGCTTCGCCTCTACAAATATTCAAAAAGAATGCATAGCTCCAAAAGATGGTTCAAGGACTAATTCTTTTTGACAATACAAAGTTAAACGCACTTGCTATAGTGGTCAGAAGTGCAAAGATAAAAACTACGCAGAAAATATTAATTATCGTATTTTTTTGTAGATAGTGAACAGCTCTTTGTTATGGTGGGGCAACTTTTACAACTTTACTATTTTTTGTACCAATATGTTTGCATCATTTTAATTTTAAAATTTAACAGATTTATTATAAACTTTCACCTCACCAGATTTTATATTACATTTAAAAACCATTTTCAAATACCTACATTACAACATATAAAATCAAGATTCCCTCCAAAGTGCTTGTATTGCTTTGTTTGCAAGTTTTATCAGAGAAACCCATTATGCACCCAAACTAAAAAAAAAAAAGAAAAATCTTGGATCCACCCCTGACTGGTGTGTTCACCTGATTGTAGGTCAGCAATATAAACAGGGGCAGATCCAGGATTTGCTTTAGGGGGGGGGGGGTGCAGAATAGGTTTGCTTTGATGAACTTACAAACAAAGAAAGAAATACCCACATTTAAAGGGAACCTCAACAATATGTGCTGTAGGTAGGTAGTGGAAATGGTTGTAAATTTAATTAAAAACTGTGAGGGTTAAATTTCTAATAATCTGTGAAATTAAAATAATATAAAAATATTGATACAAAAATAGTAACTTATAAAAAATCACCCACTGTTAAAAAAAATAAAAAGCTTGTTCACCATCTTTTAAAAAAAATGATATTTAATATCTTCTGCATAATTTTTGCCTTTGAACTTCTGACCACTATAGCAAGTGAATTAAGCTTTTTATTGTCAAAAAAATAAGGTCTTGAACCATCTTTTGGGGTCCATGCATTTCTTAGTGACAATTTTTATAGGTCAAACATTTAGCCATGTTGCCTAACTTTGTGGGTATTGCTTAGTAACTATGATAGTAATGAAACCCCCCCCAGTAGGAAATGAGGATAAGATACAAAAATTTGTATATTTGTAAAAAGATATACAAAACATTAAATACTAGTTCTTTAGGGGTGCAACAAGAAAAAACAGAACACAGGGATAGAAATGGATAGAGACATTCAAAACAAAGGTTTTAGTATAGGCAATAAAGCATTAACTAATCACTGTTTCTTTGAAAAAAAAAAGTGTTTTAAAAACAGTGTCAACTTTGAATAAAATCTAAAAAATTTACTAATCAAAATTTTACTTTCCATAGCAACATAGCATATCTTCCACTTTGTAAATTTCAATATATTTTGCTTAAATTACACAAGTTCACAATTTTATAAGAAAAAGTCTATTTATCTATTTTCCACTCCCACCCATATCTATTTATTACATGGTTGATGTCTACCTCAATATTTTGGTGAACATTTATAAGATCTAGTCCTGTCAGTTTAGAGCTCTTTGTTAGTATGTCCTCTTTATTCATACTTCCTAAAATAATTCTAATAAAGACCAAAAATGGTCAGAAAAAATATGGACTCTAATATAGATGCATGTAGGTATGTGCTTCAACTAAGCATGAGTTGAAATACCTTAAAAAAACAAATAATTATATGTTTGCTATTTTTGTGTTTGATAGTAATAGATTGGTGATTTAAATTCTCAGGGTTTCAAGCTGTAGTAGATTTCTAATTACTTTTTTTTAATCTTGAGATTTTCAGATATTTTTTCAATTCAAATGTTTAATCTCAATATGTCTGTGTTGAGCACAAAAATGTAATAAAATTGACTCAGATTTAGCATCAAGTAAGAGAATGTCCTGTAAAATTTGATTTATGAAACAACTAATTGTGGAAATATGATTGGATGTGATGTATCAAAATAAGTACAAAAATCCTCAGCAGTGATATATAGCATACAAAATTTATGGACAAATATATGCAACCCTATACAAAAACATAACTAAATTTTATGACTGTTTGGTATTGAGAAGGTGACAAATTCAGAAGTAAATATTGTGGTTACATTCTGTTTCCCATGGTTAACTCCAAGTTGTGTGAATTTCACTTTTTTTTTTCAACATTTTATTAGTAAATGTTGAAAAAAAAATGATGCCATTACACTGATTCAAACTGAGAATTCAGATACCCATCTATACCAGCTAGATAAAAAAAATTAATTTACATAATTATTTTGCTTTCTTTTATAAACATTTTTTTTTTAAATCTATTTGTCTTAAAATGATTACTTGGCCTTTGAAGAAGTATTTTGACTCTTATACTTAGTTTTAAGTCTATACTTATACAAACCTTTATTAAAAGGTCTAAAAAATTTGGGACTTATTTTATGTTTTAGGATGAACAGAGGAGGTGGAAAGTCTCATATAGTTGCAGAGCTTTTAATTGGAGGAAAATAACTCAACAATTGGATAAGCAGCAAGGAAATCAAGATTTCTCTAGCGCTCTTATAGCAAACCATTGACCAACTAACCAAAACAAGAATTAATGAACTGAAATATATTGATTATATGCAAAGGATTATGATGCTACAACTACTTACTGAGGTGTGTCCCAAGGAATTTGAGAAACAGTCCTCTAGATGTCACATGTCAGTTTACAAGGCTCCCATACAGTGATCCAACTGTAATCCAATCATTGCAGCCAGGGAACACTAGCACTGGTCAAAACCTCTTACACTGTCCACACCAATTAGAACTACTATAATGGGATGCCCTTATACTGAAACCATTTTCTTTGATATTTAGTTACTGAAAATAAAAGCCACTCTCCTAGTCAGAATTGGCTGTGTATACAGAAGTCCATCCTGCACCATCACCAGAGGAAAACTGGCCAGAGCTCATCTGCAAGGATTACAAGACACCAACCATGGGACCTTAATAATTTGCAGGTGACTCAACCTGGCTAACCTAACTGGAAAGACCCAGTTATCCCTATGTCTTTCTGGTCCTACAAGCCCAATCATTGAACATTATCTGATGTTCTTCTCCACCAAATTGTCAACCAGCCAACATGTTTCCTTAGGTGATGGTCAGAAACCAAGCCTTCTTGATTGGATATTCTCTCCAAAGACCAGAAGAAGCTCTGCTGTCCCCCCCCCCAAAAACTCAACATGCCCCCAGAATTGGGAAGTGACCACATGTGGCTATACATATTTAGAACAAACTTTACTCAGAACAAACAAATCATAAACATTCAACGCAAGACCTTCATTAATTTATTTTGAGAAGATTCAAATTGATCGTTGTCAGCATTGCATGGGATTATGCTCTGGCCCCTTTATCTTCCCTACCAAATATATTATAAAAGCCCCAATGGAGAGCACACAGTATCATCTACGTTAAAAAAGTTGAATCTAACAAGTCACCAGGGCCTGATAATATACATCATAGGGCTACTAAAAGAAAATTGCAGAAGTGGAATAGCAGATCCCCTGACAGAATCTTCCAGCATCACTATTAGCACTAGAGAGCTCCCAGCAGACTGCGAAAGTAGCCAACATTAAACTCCAGTATTAAAGAAAGTGTGACCACCACCAAGCCTGAGAATTGTCAACCTAATCAGCCTAACCTTCTGTTGTAGTAAGATGCTTGAACACATAGTTTAATCATTCATTGCCCCCCCATCACCCCCACAAACAGACTTTGTCACCCAAGCAGCATGGATTCCCAGTCAGGAAAATTCAATGAAACCAAACTTGTTGAAATCCTATGAAGATAATTACAAACCTGATTGACCAAGGTCATCCAGTTGACCTACTGCTGCTAGGGACTTTGCTAAGGCCTTTGACAAAGTGCCCATATTTGAATTGCTCTCAAAATTATTGGACTATGGGTACCATACCTCCTGATAGCCTGGCTGCTGGTAATTTTCACACGAACCACAAGCAGAAATTCTGGTTTATTTGAGGGACAGGTGGCCACGCTAGCTACTCTGACACGGCCATATTAATGAGTAGGGGTACTGCAGAGAACTGTATTAGGCCCAACCACTTTTCCTCAGTTATATCAATTGATTTTCCAATCAGGTGGATAACAATATGCATTTGTTTGCTGATGATGCCAAACTTTTTGGGAATTGCTAACCCAATTCAATTCAATAGAAGCAAATGCTGTATTTTGCACCTTGGAAGTGATACCCAAGGCTATACTCAATTTTAAATATTAATCACTAATACAAAGGACCATCTAGTGAAAAGATAAGAAGAAAGGGACCCTTGTGGATGTTTTGATGAAGGGTTGAGGTCCAGGCATGTTGTCTCCAAGAAAACTGTATCTTGACCTA
>CM051264.1:41476429-41573929 GCA_027921565.1 Artemia sinica
TTAAATCAGTAAAGCAAACAACAAGAAAAGGATATACAGTGCTCGTTGGTTTTGACTATACCTAAACTATTTAGGGACTTAATGGAAGCACTCTCTGGCTAGTACTAGGGCATTACTGCCTTATTTTTCAAAATTTTGTTAGACTATTTACATCAAGGTTTCTGTGCGCGCCTAACTACTAGCAATATTAATATCTTATCCAAAGGGAACTATGCAGGTTTGACGTCCCATCATCCAATGTTTCCTACCTAAAGAGTATCTTCAGGGACTTAAAAACATTTGTGCTTGGCGATTCAACCTGGGATATGAAAGTGTATCATTTTAGGGTTTCAGACTTTACAAAGGCCTAACATGCCTAGAAAACTTTGACACTTGAAATATATGCCCCAAAGCCATTCTTAAGGTAAAACTGCAGTAGAAAAGGGAAAAAAAAAAAAACCCCCTTTTCCCAATAAGTTTAAAACCCCGTTTCAAGTGAAAAAAAAACGGTTAAGTCCAGAAATTAAATAGAGCCGAACGGACGAAAAGAATTAGAAAGAGCCGAAAGTGGGAACGCCGGGAAGGTATTTTTCAAAGTCCAAAAGAATCTCATTTGCAAAATTCCTCTAAACGCTAGACAAATCTGGTGATTTTTTTTTGAACCAACAACCAGTTTTTATTCTTTCCACCATTTTCTTCACACACTTACCACCCTGTCAGGTTTTTTCGGAAGCAAGAGACTACAAATTTAGACATGTTAAACTAGGGCGTAACGTAATTTTTCAATGCGCGCAGAGGTTCCCCCCCCCCGCGCGAAGTCCGCCGCCGGCAGGAGTACCCCCCAGAGCGGACGTTCCCCCCCCCCCCCCCCCCCCCCCGCACACAGAAGAGATCCCCCCCCCCCCCCCCCCCCCACTCCACCAGCTGACATTATGTTCTGCAAAAAATCTGTGCTAAATAAAGATAAGCCAGCCATAAACTCAAGTATCTAGAGAAACACATTCACGCTTTTCTTTAGAATAATCTCTTGCCTTTATGGTAATATATGGCTAATTTTTCAGCTTTCACTGTCATTTTTCACTTGATTTAGGGAAAATTGTGCAACTTTGCCCTCCACCCATCCCCGAATTTTGACAAAAATTACGTCAATTGGTTTTTAAAAAGTACTGTCACACGCTTACGCACACACATATGCTTTCATTTCTTAAGAAACCTCCTAATAGATAACCTATGTTTATGTTGTCAGGCAACATAAAAGTGCTGCAGAAACTTTTAATTTGGCCTTCAACCGACGAGGCGTCGTTGACAGGACGCACACACAAGCTGTCATTTGCTTCTATGATAGTTTTCAACCCGTCAAAACTCTAAAATGTTATACATATCCAGAAGTTGTCCATAAAAAAAAAAAAAAAAAAAAAAAAAAAAAAAAAAAAAACAAAAAAAAAAAAAAAAAAAAAAAAAAAAAAAAAAAAACTCCATACACACCACAACCTCCAAATCCCAATCAATCAATGGTGTTTACTTTTACGTTGCTGAGTCCTAAAAAAGAACCAAAAAAAAAAAAAAAAAACTTAGTTATTGTTCCCCTGCAATTAATGATTAAAAGCGAATATGAACTCGTAAAGTGTTTTGCCTATCAATTAGGAGATTGCCAAATAAACAATTCACAAGTGAAAGCAAAACTACGTCATTGAGTAAATTGAGTTGCATATTTACTTATATTACGTAGGCATCTGCAAGGAGGGACAAGTTTCCAACCCTAAATGTAATCATCAGTAACGAATAACAGATAGATAGCTAGGACTTATTCAAGAATAAATTTCAACAGGTCTAGAAAAATGCAATCATCAAATTCCCAATGCAAGGCTTTATGGCCGGAATAGAAACAAAAAAAAACACCCAAATTTTTTGTGATAACAGAAATGACGAGCAAACCAACAGATTATTTCATTTTATTTCACTTTCACCCACGAAAATACCAAGCCAGAGAAACAGAACAACTGTGCCATACGTAATAAACAACACCAAACATATATTTCCACACATTTGTCCAGACAACCTCCACACTCGGGAATTACGGATAAAATAACTAATAATAAATAAAAAAGATTGGACAAAACATTTTCCAGAAATCATTAAAATGTTTTTTGCACATTTTTTCTGAAGTACTACATGAGCTTACACCTTTTTCAGACCAGGACTGTAGGAGGAGTTTTCCATCGGTAGCACGAGATGTTTCGGTTTGATTGAAAAGTCAATCTGACTGATTGATGAACAGAATACAAATGCAGCCAGACAACTATAAAGATGAGAAGTAGAAAGAAATGATCAAAGAAGGAGATGGACATGTTCTAGAGATAGTGCAGAGGAACATCACCTTGTAGTTTTGCACACGCAAAAATAGGTAGATATTACACGAGAAAATATATAGACATTTCAAATACAACAACCAACTTATGGAAAAAAAACACACGTCGACTATTAAACATCACATAACACAATCAGTTCTCGCTATGTTGCAGCAGACCCTTTAGAGGGCTATCCAGGTACATGAAGATAAACGCTGACATCCATATACCAGGACAAATTAGAATAAATACACGCACCTGGATCTAAATTGATGACAACAAATTGTTTTCAATCGAAACAGGATTAATGTGCTCATGCCTGTTCCCAAAATTTCTAATGAATCCATGGGACATCCTGTTTTAGGTTACACACACTTTATATTATGGCATGAAAGAGATTCTTATCTAGAAGAACAGCTAGGAGCCAGACATCCCAAACACTAGGTCTATACCCCTAGGGACAACCTTTGAAAGAGGATGCATTTTTTAAGGTATTTGAAAGGCAAGCCCTGAGGAAAGTCACAAGAAAATCAGGAAGCATAACATGCTAGCATTTACAACTAGATAATTAGCCACCATACTATATATATATATATCATATCTATAATATATATATATATATCTATATAATATATAGATATATATAGTATATATTATATATATATATATAATACTATATATATACTATACTTATTATATTATACTATATATATATATTATATATATATATATATATATATATATATATATCCTATAATATATATTATATATAATATATATATTATATATATATATATAATATATATATATATATATATATTTATATATATATTATTATATATATATATATATATATATATAATATATCATATATTATATATATATTAGTATATATATATCTATATATATATATATAGATAATATATATAATATATACTATATATTTATATATATATAAATATATATATCATAATATATATATATATATATATTATATATATGTTATATATATATATATATTACTATATATATATATATACTAGATATATATAGATATTATATATATATAATAATATATATAGTATATAATATAGATATATATATATACTATATGATATAGATATATAATACTATATATATATTATATATATATATATATAGATATATATATATATATATATATATATATATAGTATATATATATATATATTATATATAATATATATATAGTATATATATATATATATTATATATATATATATTATATATATATTATATATAATATATAGATATATATATATATAATATATATATATATATGTATATATATATATCTATATAAATATATATTATTATATAGTGGTCAGGGGACGCAAGTTTTGCTCCGGTTGTAAGCGAAGTTCAAGACACAAAAACGGTTCCGGAGTGTATTAAAACCCCCCCCCCGAGAATACAATCCTCCCATACGCTCAATCAGAGACCAACACTGTAGTGTTATGCCCTATAGTTAAAAGGCTCATGCAAAAGGAAATTGAAAAGTCTAGCGCTGAGTTCCTTTTTAAGGTCCAAAGTGATCACAAAGCAATCATCTTCCCACCCACGCGCTTTTCCCCAGAAGAATCCGAATCAAAATTTTGATGTACTGTAGAACCATTTTGTTCAAAATAGTCCAAATGTCAAATACGCTATTCCTCTGGGGTTGACATAATCACCATAATCCCCAGGGCAAGGGACTGTAAGTTATGGAAGTTGCCCGATTGTTTACATATAAGGTTTTTCTATAGAGAAAAGGGGGCATGGTTTGATCCCGGTCTCCAAAAAAGGCTTAGGGTATTAAGGTGAAACATCCAAGGAACTGTTGAGAGGGATTTCAAACAAAACACTATGTTTCTGTGTATGCGTTGTTGTTAAAATGCCCTCAGCAGGCAAATATTCTAAGGAAACCGGTTTTTCAGTATTATTTTTGATAGAGATATTGAAAAAGTGATTTGGAGAGCAACTCAGTCCATCGCTCTTTTAGATAACCCCCTCCCCTTACCACTGATCAATATTTTGAAAACAAGCTATTTTGCCTCAAAATAGTCAAAAAACTGCTGTTCATTTTTTTCATTATTATTATCAGATGCTAGGTTGAGTTTCATTTTTCTATTGGTTTCCCAGAATCCTTGCAATAAAATAACCTTTTATATGACGTTTAACAACAAACATGAGTAGTTTCCTTTTTTAAGTTTGAAAAAGAGGGGGTAATTACATAAGTAGGCTATATTTGCCTGATCAGTCGTCACTCCTTGAGGGAGGAGGCCCTGCCTACAGATAGGCTAGCTATTTTAGCCTATTGGGAAAGGGGTTCTTTTCAATTCAATCCAATTAATATTAGAGAGATAAAAAAACACAACTAATATTTTTACAAGGTTGGTAATTAAACTTTATGAATATGCAGTAATGCTTTTTTACTTTTTATTTAAAAACCTATTTTTGGAAAACATTTTTCTAATTAATGTAAAAGCATCTGTTTTGTATAGAGAATCTATATAATTTTGGTCCATTGGCCCTGGGGCTGGTCTTTATTACGCTGTCCCTTGGGCTAAATATTTTTTTTTACTTTTTAACACATTCCAATTATTTGATGGGAATCAGTTTGTTTTCCAATTGTTTTGAACCTTGGAAAAAACAGTAAAATATTAGAATTGGCAATCAAAACGAGCAGACTCCTGTACTTTTTACAACCATATGGTTCTATGTGATGACCCATGGGACAAATAATAGAATATTTTTTGACACACATCACTCTTTACAAAGCAAATGCTATTGCATTCACAATAAAATGACTAAAAATAACTTATACCATATCTGCAGACTTTATTTCTTTTCCCATCTATTTCTATTGTCCTTATTTGAAATCAATGCCTGGAAGGAATAACAATATAAGCCCAAATTAACCTGCTTTGTGTTTTTAACCTAAATCAAAAAAATTATTCTGTTCACAATGGTTAATAATTATTCTTAAAGTTACCTATCTATTCAACAGGTAGACAGTGAGGTGGAAACGGGATAGAAAATGAAATCAAGGAAAACTCATTTTCAGGCAGTAATTTTCCTTTTTTATTGAAAGAGGGTTCTTTAAAAAAATTGCAAGAACCGCAAATCCCTGTATTTAGGGGTGGCACAACGATCATGACACTAATATACAAGTTATTTGTAGCCATGTCCCACCAGCGGGAATTTAAGGTTTCTTTGCTCCTACAGCTAATAGGCCCAATGCTTAGATTTTTAGACCCAGTTATAAATCCAGGTTTTAATGATTCATAATACAGTTAATTAACAATAAGACAGGGGAAAAATAAGCCTATGTTTCAAAACAAAAATCAAGTCAAACATTATTGTTTAAGAATGAAATAAAACGAGAAGTCAAGGAGCACTTAGTTGACTTCCCAAAATATTTCTTGGCCCAATAGATCTGGAGTAGTTTCAAAGTAAATTTGAAAATTTTTGGATCATCCTCAAAAATCTTACTATTTACAAAGATTTTTACCCTATAGACTTTAGCAAAATTTCTGTCATAAAGGAAGATTTAAAGGAAATAGGAAACTATCCCGGGAGGGTCTAAAAAGGAAGGCTTTGAATAGAATGGGATGAGGATGGAGATGTGGTAAGCTATGTGTGTGGCTATCTCACCGTTGGTTGGCTATTGGTGCCCTGTATCACTTATATGGAGGAGGAGGATTGTTGGTACCGATAGTTGCGCCTAGGCGGCTTGGTGCTGCAGGTGACGTTGTTATGTAGTAGTAGTAGTTTCCTCTATAATGAGTATATTGATATCCATTTCACCTAGCATTAATGTTAGAAGACTACTGTTTTATTCCAAAATACTTTCTGAAACTGAAAAGGCCTAATTTGCAGGGAATTGATTCTAGTCTTTGCAGGTAATAAAACCTCTTATCATATTATGTAAATAATCTCCTGAACAGTGCCAAACCTGAGGAGGAGCTACAACAAACCTGAGCACCAGGAGGAGGGCACCAAACCTCCAAACACTAATGGTTACATTTCTATTATTTAAACTATAACAATTAATACCAAATATTAGCAAATAAGAACAGTGCACTACCAATTGTGTCTCACATAGAAAAAAAAAGTTGGTTTTTTTATACTACTACTACTACTACTAACAACTCACCGCAGCACCAAGCCAACCTGAGGCCAAACACAGCTACGCACGCTCCTCCTCCACCCCAATCTATTCAAAGCCTCCCTTTTACACCCGCCCACGAAGTTCCCATTTTCCTTTAAATCTTTCTTTGTGATGTCCTCCCACCCCAGACAGGGGATGACCTGCTTTCCGTTTAAGAAGCCCTAGATGGTTGACCGAAAAGAAACACAGATCTTTGGTAATCTGTCATCCTTCATCCGCACAATGTGAACCCTAGCCACCTCAACCTTCTTTCATTATAGCCTAGAGAGCGTATTAAACCACATTTTTTTCGTTAAGCCTATTGTTTGAAATACGGTCAGTCAGCCGGGTACCAGAACAATCCTTAAGCAATTTTTCTTGTCACAACATCTAGCAAATCTTCATCCGCTTTTTGGAGCGTCCATGCTTCAGAGCCATATTTTGACCGCTATTCTCTATTTAACATCTTCACTGCTCCCACCATCTTTACTAATAATACTACCAAGGTAAGTGAAGCTGCCCACCCTGATCAATCTTTTCATTACCAACATCACCTTTTCATCTTCACACTTATTCCTAGCCTATCATTTCACAAATTCCACCATGAAATCCAGATAATGTTTTCTTTATCTATATTATCTGATGCATTTGAGTAAAGACAAATGCTGTACCCAAAAACGTTAAGACCTTTATACTCAAATTAATCACATTAGGACCCGAGGTTTTAACTTTATATATGGATATGTTTTTATTTGCAGAAATTTTTAGGGTTTGTCTTTGTCTGGATAATCTTTAATCATGCTCAAAAGAATTTAGCGCACTTCATCATCTGTAAAATCCAAAAAATTGGACTTGTTGCTATTTTGCATGATGAACATAATCATGTTAGACATTATTATTATGTGCTTTTTGTCGTTTTTTGATTTTTCTTTTCTTATATGTTTGGGGGGGGGGGGGGGGGGGGTTGATTTATGGTAGTTGGAGTATTTTTTTTTTCTACTGTCTTAGTAAAAAATTATCCCCATTTTTCTTTATTTCAATTTCGTTTTAATAAAGGGAGGGAGGGAGAATTTACAGGAAAAATTTTCCACAGAGGAGGATTTCCAGCAAGGTTTGAAAAACGATTAGAAATAAAAAAAAAAAGTCTTCTTCAAATGAAAGTAGGACTAAAAGAATTTTTCAGGCAGAATTGTCTGCAAATTTTTTTGAGGGTAATTTTCAGCAGGGATTGAATTTGTGGAGGAAGAGGGATTTACATGGGAGGAACTTTCCAAGGAGGAATTTTCGTGGAGCGGGATTTTCCATGGAGGGAAGAGCCAGGTTTGCCCGGCATTATTTGAAAAACAATCAGAAAATAAATGAAAAGATTGATTTTTCAATTTAAAGTAAAGAACAACATTAAAACTTAAAACAAAAGAAACTATTATGTATATGAGGGGGATACCCTGTCCCCCCCTCAATACCTTGCTCTTGACGCTAAATTTTGACTTTTTATCCCAATGTTTTAAATAATTGTATTTGTTATTGGGAAGAACTAGACCTTTTTCGAGAAGGGAGAATTTTCTGTTTGGGAGATTTCCAAGGGGAGTATTTTCCGTGGGATGGAATTCTCAAGATGGGAACTTTTAAAGAGAGATACTTTACACTAGGGAATTTATCAGAATCCCTATACAGAATTCTTTTTATTTGACTTACTTTCTCTTTGCCAATTCAATTTACCCTGTGGAGATATACCAGAGAAACTGCCCAAGGAAAATTTCCAAAGGGTTTGAAATGATTTGGGGAATTTTCCATGGGGGAGAGGATTTTCCGCGGGAGAAATCTCCACGGGGGAGTTTCTTCAGAGGAGAAACTTCCTATTAGGGCATTGGGAGGGTAAAAAAATTTCCAGGAAAATTTTCCACAGATATAGGATTTCCGGGATGATTTGAAAAATGACAAAAAAGAAAACAACCCCTTTTTTCACATGAAAGCAGGCTAAAAAGAATATTCCAGGCGGTATTGTCAGCAAGAAACTTTCTGGCAGGAATTTTCAGCAAGGATGGAATTGTCTAGGGGGAAGAAGGATCTTATGAGGGGAAACTTTCCAAAGGAGGAATTTTCATGAGGATGGGATTTCCATGGAGGGAAGAGGGCAGAATTTCTGATATTATTGAAAAAACGATCAGAAATCAAAAAAAAAGATTTTTTTTTTCAACTAAGAGTAAGGAGCAACATTAAAACTTAAAAATGGACAGAAATTTTCCTGTATACGAAGGGAGATGTACCCTCCTAAACAGGGGCGTCGTTTGGGGGAGGCAAGGGGAGGCAGTTTGCCCCCTATAATGTAGAGACTAAAATTATTATATATCCCATGGCCCTTGACTATCCAGATATGGACCCCTCTTGTCCCCCCCAATAAAAATGCTAGAGGTTCGCCCCTGCTCCTAAATACCTCGCTCTTTATGCTAACTTTTGACTTTTGTCACACTTTTTTAAGAACAACTCCTGAAAGACAAAAAATTTTGGCGGGAATAGCAAAAGTATTAAGGAGGTGTTACTCCTTCACATACTACATAGTTTTCCATTCTCTAAAGTTTTAATGTTGCTCCTTGCTTTCACTTGAATTTCTTTTATCTATTTATTTAATCACTGAAAGTCAGAACCAATTCTCAGGGGAAAATATTGACATGTTACTGATTTTGGATAACCAAAAATAGCCCGTAGTTAATTTTTCTTTATCCCAAGCTCAAGTAATTCTAAATCAAATTCTCAAAACGAGCAGAAATTAACATAAGTTGGGCTCAAAACCCCTATGCCTTCCCAAGGGCCAGAACATAATTTGCACTTTACTGAAAAAAATATAAATGTTTTTAATTTTATAACATTAAATAAATAAAATAACACTAACATTTTGATTACTAAATATCAGTATATGTATATTAAACTGACAATGCATATTCATTTGTATTTTTTTCAGTAAAGTGCAAATTATGTTCTGGCCTTGGAGGCATAGAGGTTTTGAGCCCAACTTATGGTTAATTTCTGCTCGTTTGAGTTTGACTCGGGTTATTTATTGTAATTTCTGTTCGTTTTGGGTTTCATTTATTTATCGATGCTGATTTGTGGTAGTTTCACGCTTGGTAGATTATTTGATTTTATTTTTGCTCATTTTTTGTTTAATGGAGTTCTTTACTTATTCTTTTAAAACACTTATTTTGTGGAAAAGTTTTTTTTTTTAATTAATTTTCTGTTCGTTTTATATTGACATAGTCTTTTCAGAGAAAAGAAAATAATACTTTACAATCTTTCATCTATTATTTTTAAGAATTTATAGTTTGGCCTGATATTTGTATCTGGAGAAAAATTTTCAACAATTTTTAACAACATACACCCTCTAAAAAATCTGACACAAATAGTAGTGTTTAATTTAGTTTCATACCTCCTCTAGTTTGACCTGAAATATAAAACTTGATACCATTCGCAGAAAAACCTGTTTACTTTCTTTGATAGCTTAGATACACTTACGCTATTTGGAATTTGGTTAAATTTAAGAGCAGAAGCAGACCCCGAAAGTTTGAACATAATACCCTCAGTCGTTCTTGGGATACTGCTGAGTGCTTATTGGGAATTAGGATTAACACAGTGCAGTTTGATTTAATCTTATGGCAACATTTAGTTTGACGCCCTTTTTGAAATTTATATAAAAACTTTCTATTTAAACTTTATATGCCCCCAGGCCATAACTTACAACCCTTGCACTGAGGGCTCTGAGGGGGTTATCATCCTAAAAAGACCTTATTTCAAGAACTTTCAACTACGCTTGAAACAAAATGGATATCTCAAAATTTGATTGGATGTGTTTGGGAAAATGGTGGGCATGAGAGGGGCGTTAGTCGCTCTCCAATCACTTTCAACTATTAAAAAGGCACTAGTTCCTCTTCAATTTCCAATTGAATGAGCCTTTTGAAGCTTTTACGCTTTCAATAAAACCTTGATATGCCCCCAGGGCATAACTTACAACCCTTGCCCTGAGGGTTCTGGGGGGGGGGGGAGGGGTTGTCATCCTTAAAGACCTAATTTCACAAACTTTCAACTACGTTGAATAAAATAGCTATCTAAAATATTGATTGGATAGGTTTGGATAAAAGATGGGTGTGAGAGGGGGTTTACTTGCCTTCAAATCACTTTTGACTACTAAAAAGGGCACTAGCCCTTTGAATTTCCAATTGAATGAGACCTTTTTTAAGTTTCTATGACAAAGATTCCAATAAAAACCTTCTGTGCCTCCAGGGCATAACTTTATAACCCTTGCTCTGAAGACTGTGGGGGGAGTGTCCTGCTCAAAGGTACAATTTCCTGAAGTTTGAACTGCATGGAACAAAATGGCAATCTCAAAATCTTTATTGCCATGTGTTAGGGAAAATGGTTGGCGTAAGAGGGGCGTTATTTGCTCTCCAATCACTTTCAACTATTAAAAAAAGGCACTAGCCCTTTCAATTTCCAATTGAATGAGCCCTTTTGAAGTTTCTACGCTTTCAATAAAAACCTTATACTGCCCCCAGGGCATAATTTGCAACCCTTGCCCTGAGGGCTAAGGGGGGGGGGGGGGGTTGTCATCCTCAAAGACCTAATTTCCAGAACTTAAAACTTACGTTGAATAAAATGGCTATCTCAAAGTTTTGATTAGATGTTGTTTTGGGGAAAAGGTGGGCATGAGAGGCGGGTTAGTTGCCCTCTAATCACTTTCGACTATTAGAAAGGGCACTAGCCCTTTGAATTTCCAATCAAATGAGTCTTTTTTAAAGTTTCTACAACAACGCCTTCTATAAAAAAAACCTTATATGCCCCCAGGGCATAACTTATAACCCTTGCCCTCAGGGCTGTGGGGGACTGTCCTCAAGAACATAATTTCTATCTGGAAATCACTATGCTGAACAAAATGGCTATCTCAAAATTTTAATTGGATGTGTTTCAGGAAATGGTGGGCGTAGAAAGGGTGTGAGTCGCCTTCCAATCACTTTCGAATATTAAAAAGGGCACAAGCCACTCCAATTTCCAATTGAATGAGCGCTTTTCAAAGTTTCTACGACAACTTCTTCAATACGAAGTGCCCTGCTCTAAAGGAAAAAATTAATAACTAATACATTGTGCCAACATTGTTCTTATATGCCCCCAGGGCATAACTTCAAACCCTTGCCCTGAGGGTTGTGGGGGAGTGTCCTCCTCTTTACTTAGTCCCTGTTTCTTGTCTTGTTCTCAAGTCCCCGTTCTTTACTTAGGCAGCGTGATCATGCTGCCAATGATTTAGACAACAAATTTCTACATAAACCTTATATGTCCCCAGGGCATAACTTACAAACCTTGCACTGAGGACTCTGAGGGGGTTATCTTCCTAAAAGACCTATTTTCCAGAACGTTCAACTATGTTGAACAAAATGGATATCTCTGAATTCTGATTGATGTGTTTTGGAAAATGGTGGGCATGAGAGGGGTGCTATTCGCCGTCCAATCACTTTCAACTATTAAAAAAGGCACTAGCCCTTTCAATTTCCAATTGAATGAGCCCTTTTGAAGTTTCTACAGCAACGCTTTCAATAAAAACTTTATATGCCCCGGGCATAACTTACAACCCTTGCACTGAGGGCTCTGAGGGGTTATCATCCTAAAAAACAAATTTTCAGAACTTTCAACTATGTTGAACAAAATAGATATCTCAAAATTTAATTTGATGTGTTTGGGAAAATGGTGGGCATGAGAGGGGTGTTAGTCGCTATCCAATCACTTTCAACTATTAAAAAAGGCACTAGCCCTTTCAATTTCCAATTGAATAAGCCCTTTTGAAGTTTTCTATGACAATGCTTTCAATAAAAACTTTATATGCCCCCAGGGCACAACTTGCAACCCTTGCCCTGAGGGCTGTGGGGGGAGGGACTGTCATCCTTAAAAACCTAGTTTCCAAAACTTTCAACTACGCTAAATAAAACGGCTATCTAAAATTTTTGATTGGACATGTTTGGGGGAATGATGGGCGTAGGGGGGGGGGAGGGGCTAGTTGCCCTCCAATCACTTTTGAATATTAAAAAGGGCACTAGCCCTTTGAATTTTTCAATCGAATGAGCCCCTTTTAAAGTTTCTACGACAATGCCTTCTATAAAAACCTTATATGCCCCCAGGGCATAACTTAAAGCCCTTGCCCTGAGGGTTGTGGGGAGTGTCCTCCTCAAAAATATATTTTTCTATCTGGAAATCCACATCACTGAACAAAATGGCTATCTCAAATTTTTATTGGATGTGTTTGGGGGAATGATGGGCATGTGGGGGGGGGGGGGTGGGGGGTAGTTGCCCTCCAATCACTTACGCCTTTTAAAAAGGGCACTACCCCTTTGAATTTCCAATCAAATGAGCCTGTTTTGAAGTTTCTTTTCTACGACAACGCCTTCTATAAAAACCTTATATGCCCCCAAGGCATAACTTAAAACCCTTGTGCTGAGGGCTCTGGGGGAATGTCCTCCTCAAAAACACATTTTCTATCTGGAAATCAACTATGCTGAACAAAATGGCTGTCTCAAAATGTTGACCGGTATGTGTTTGGGGAAATTATGGGCGTGGGGGGAGGGGCTAGTTGCCCTCCAATCACTTTCGACTATTAAAAAGGGCACTAGCCCTTTGAATTTCCAATCGAATAAGCCTTTTATGAAGTTTCTACAACAACGCCTTCTATAAAAACCTTCTACGCCCCCAGGGCATAACTTAAAACTCTTAACCTGAGGGTTGTGGGGGAGTGTCCTCCTCAAAAACATATTTTCTATCTGGAAATCAACTATGCTGAACGAAATGGCAATCTCAAAATTTTGATTGGATGTGTTAGGGGGAATGATGGGCGTGGGGGGGGGGGGGGGTGTGCTAGTTGCCCTCCAATCACTTTCGACTATTAAAAAGGGTACTAGCCCTTCAAATTTCCAATCGAATGAGCCTGTTTTGAAGTTTCTACAACAATGCCTTCTATAAAAAACCTCATATGCCCCCAGGGCATAACTTAAAACCCTTGCCCTGACGGTTGTGGGGGAGTGTCTTCCTCAAAAACTTATTTTCTATCTGGAAATCAACTATGCTGAACAAAATGGCTATCTCAAAATTTTGATTGGATGCGTTTGGGGAATGATGGATGTGTGTGGGGGGGGGGGGGGCTAGTTGCCTTCCAATCACTTTCAACTATTAAAAGGGCACTATAACTCGCAATTTCCAATCGAATGAGCCCCTTTTGAAGTTTCTATGACGACCCCTTCTGTATGAAGTGCCCTGCTTTAAGGAAAAAAATAATAAATAGTACATTGTGCCAACATTGTTTCTTATATGCCCTCAGGGCATGACTTGAAACCCTTGCCCCGAGGGCTGTGGGGGAGTGTCCTCCTCAAAACATATTTTCTATCTGGAAATCAACTATGCTGAACGAAATGGCAATCTCAAAATTTTGATTGGATGTGTTAGGGGGAATGATGGGTGTGGGGGGGGGGGCTAGTTGCTCTCCAATCCCTTTTGACTATTAAAAAGGGCACTAGCCACTCCATTTTCCAATCGAATGAGCCCTTTTCGAAGTTTCTATGACAACTCCTTTGATACAAAGTGTCCAGGTAAGGAGAAAAAAAAACACATTGTGCCCACATTGTTCTTTACTTAGGCAGTGCTAGCACACTGCCTATGATTAAAACAGTGCATTATATATATCAAGATTTAAATGTTTGAATTCAATATCTGAAAATTTAAAGATTAAAAAAAATTTTTATTAAGAATCTATCACAGCCTGAAACCTGAAAATTTAAATAACCAATCTATACCTATCAAATACAAAAAAAAAAACACATAATTATTTGTTTTTAAGGAGTATTTTGAGTCATATAGCCTACTTAATTTGAAGCACACACCTACATGCATCTTTACTAGTTTATATTTGTCTGACAATTTTGGTCTTTATTTGAATATTTAAGGATGAATAGAAGAGGAAATACTAACAAAGAGCTCTAGATGACAGGACTAGCCATTATCACATTCAGTGAAATATTGAGGTAGACATCAGCCATGTAATAAATAGATATGGCAGGAGTAGAAATAAAAATTGAGTTTTTCTTATAAAATTATGAATTCTAAAATTTAAGTAACATTTATCAAACTTGAAAAGTGGAAAAATACACTAGGCTACATTAGTATGAAAAGTGAAATTTTGATTTGTAAATTTTTGAGATTTTATCAAAGTTGACACTGTTTATTTAAAACACTATTTTTAAAAAGAAATAGTGATTAGTTAATGTTTTATTGCCTAAACTTAAAACCCTTGTTTTAAATGTCTTCTATGTATTTCCATCTCTTTGTTCTATGTTTCTTGTTACACCCACAAACAAACTAGTATTTAATGTTTAATCTTTTACACATACAATTGTATCTTAATCCCCATTTCCTACTCTTCATTGCCATCATAATTACTTAGCAATGCCACATAGTTAGGTGACATGCTATATGGTTTGGCCTCTACAAATATTCAAAAAGAATGCATAGCTCCAAAAGATGGTTCAAGACTAATTCTTTTTGACAATACAAAGTTAACTCACTTGCTATAGTTGGTCAGAAGTGCAAAGGATAAAAACTACGCAGAAAATATTAATTATCGTATTTTTTTGTAGATAGTGAACAGCTCTTTGTTATGGTGGGGCAACTTTTACAACTTACTATTTTTTGTACCAAGATGTTTGCATCATTTAATTTTAACAGATTTATTATAACTTTCACCTTCACCAGATTTTTATATTACATTTAAAACCATTTTCAATACCTACTTACAACATATAAAATCAAGATTCCCTCCAAATTGCTTTGTATTTCTTTGTTTGCAAGTTTATCAGAGAAACCCATTATGCACCCAAACTAAAAAAAAAAAAAAAAGAAAAATCTTGGATCCACCCCTGACTGGTGTGTTCACCTGATTTGTAGGTCAGCAATATAAACCAGGGGCAGATCCAGGATTTTCTTTAGGGGGGGGGGGGGTGCAGAATAGGTTGCTTTGATGAACTTACAAACAAAGAAATACCCACAATTTAAAGGGAACCTCAACAATTATGTGCTGTAGGTAGGTAGTGGAAATGGTTGTAATTTAATCTAAAAACTGTTGAGGGTTAAAGTTCTAATAATCTGTTGAAATTAAAATAATATAAAAATATTGATACAAAAATAGTAACTTATAAAAATCACCCCACTGTTAAAAAAAATAAAAAGCTGTTCACCATCTTTTTAAAAAAATTGATATTTAATATCTTCTGCATAATTTTTTGCCTTTGAACTTCTGACCACTATAGCAAGTGAATTAAGCTTTTTATTGTCAAAAAATAGGTCTTGAACCATCTTTTGGGGTCATGCATTCTTAGTGACAATTTTTATAGGTCAAACCATTTAGCATGTTGCCTAACTTTGTGGTATTGCTTAGTAACTATGATAGTAATGAAGAGTAGGAAATGAGGATAAAGATACAACTTGTATATTTTGTAAAAGATATACGAAACATTAAATACTAGTTCTTTTAGGGGTGCAACAAGAAAAACAGAACACAGGGATAGAAATGCATAGAAGACATTCAAAACAAAGGTTTTAAGTATAGGCAATAAAGCATTAACTAATCACTGTTTCTTTAAAAAAAAAAGTGTTTTAAAAAACAGTGTCAACTTTGATAAAATCTAAAAAAATTTACTAATCAAATTTTACTTTTCATAGCAACATAGCATATCTTTCCACTTTGTAAATTTCAATATATTTTGCTTAAATTACACAATTCACAATTTATATAAGAAAAGTCTATTTATCTATTTCCCACTCCCACCATATCTATTTATTACATGGTTGATGTCTACCTCAATATTTTGGTGAACATTTATAATATCTAGTCCCTGTCAGTTTAGAGCTCTTTGTTAGTATGTCCTCTTTATTCATCCTAAAATATTCTAATAAAGACCAAAATTGTCAGAAAAATATGGACTCTAATATAGATGCATGTAGGTATGTGCTTCAAACTAAGCATGAGTTGAAATACTCTTTAAAAAAACAAATATTATATGTTTGCTATTTTTGTGTTTGATAGTAATAGATTGGTGATTTAAATTCTCAGGGTTTCAAGCTGTAGTAGATTTCTAATTACTTTTTTTTAATCTTGAGATTTTCAGATATTCAATTCAAATGTTTAAATCTCAATATGTCTGTTGAGCACAAAATAAAATTTGACTCAGATTTAGCATCAAGTAAGAGAATTGTCCTGTAAAAAATTTTGATTTATGAACAACTAATTGTGGAAATATGATTGGATGGCATGTATCAAAATAAGTACAAAAATCCTCAGCAGTATATATAGCATACAAAATTTATGGACAAATATATGCAACCCCTATACAAAAACATAACTAAATTTTATGACTGTTTGGTATTGAGAAGGTGACAAATTCAGAAGTAATATTGTGGTTACATTCTGTTTCCATGGTTAACTCAAGTTGTGTGAATTTTCACTTTTTATCAACATTTTATTAGTAAATGTTTGAAAAAAAATGATGCCATTACACTGATTCAAACTGAGAATTCAGATACCCATCTATACCAGCTAGATAAAAAAAATTAATTACATAATTATTTGCTTTCTTTTATAAACATTTTTTTTTAAATCTATTTGTCTTAAATGATTACTTGGCCTTTGAAGAAGTATTTTGACTCTTATACTTAGTTTTTTAAGTCTATACTTATACAAACCTTTATTAAAGGTCTAAAAAAATTTGGACTTTATTTTAATGTTTTAGGATGAACAGAGGAGGTGATAAGTCATATAGTGCAGAGCTTTAATTGGAGGAAAATACTCAACCAATGAAAGCAGCAAGTAAATCAAGATTTCTCTGCTCTTATAGCAAACATTGACCAACTACCAAACAAAATTAATGAACTGAAATATTTGATATATGCAAATGATTATGATGTACAACTACTTACTGAGGTGTGTCCCAAGAATTTGAGAAACCAGCCTCTAGATTCACATGTCAGTTTACAAGGCTACCATACAGTATCCAACTTGTAATCCAATCATTGCAGCCAGGGAACACTAGCACTGGTCAAAACCTCTTACACTGTCACACCCAATTAGCTACTCTACTGGATGCCCTTATACTGAAACCATTTTCTTTGATATTTCAGTTACTGAAAATAAAAGCCACTCTCCTGTCAGAATTGGCTGTGTATACAGAAGTCCATCTGCACCATCACCAGAGGAAACTGGCAGAGCTCATCTGCAAGATTACAGACACCCACCATGGGAACCTAATAATTGCAGGTGACTTCAACCTGGCTAACATAACCTGGAAAGACCCAGTTTCCCTATGTCTCTTCTGGTCCTACAAGCCCAATCATTGACATTATTATGATGTTCTTCTCCACCAAATTGTCAACCAGCCAACACGTTTTTAGGTATGGTCAGCAACCAAGCCTTCTTGATTGGATATCTCTCCAAAGACCAGAAGCTCTGCTGTCCACCTCATACATGCCCCCAATTGGAAGTGACCATGTGGCTATACATATTAGAACAACTTTACTCAGAACAACAAATCATAACATCAAGAAGACCTTCATTAATTATGAGAAGATTCAAATTGATCTTGGCAGCATTGCATGGGATTATGTCTGGCCCTTTATCTTCCCTACCAAACTATAATATAAAAGCCCCAATGGAGAGCACCACAGTATCATCTACGTTTTAAAAAAGTTGAATCCTAACAAGTCACCAGGGCCTGATAATATACATCATAGGCTACTAAAAGAAATTGCAGAAGTGATAGCAGATCCCCTGACAAGAATCTTCCAGACATCACTTATCACTAGAGAGCTCCCAGCAGACTGGAAAGTAGCCAACATAACTCCAGTATTCAAGAAAGGTGACCACACCAAGCCTGAGAATTGTCAACCTATCAGCCTAACCTCTGTTGTAGTTAAGATGCTTGAAACACATAGTTAATCATTCATTGCTCCAACACCTCAAAACCACAAACAAGATCTTGTCACCCAAGCAGCATGGATTCCAGTCAGGAAAATCAATTGAAAACAAACTTGTTGAAATCATATGAGATAATTACAAACCTGATTGACCAAGGGCATCCAGTTGACCTACTGCTGCTAGACTTTGCTAAGGCCTTTGACAAAGTGCCCCATATTTGAATGCTCTCAAAATTATTGACTATGGGTACCAATACATCCCTGATAGCCTGGCTGATGAATTTTCACACGAACCACAAGCAGAAAGTCTGTTTATTTGAGACAGGTGGCCAGCTAATCTACTCTGACAAGGCCATAGTAATGAGTAGGGTACTGCAGAGAACTGTATTAGGCCCAACACTTTTCCTCATTTATATCAATGATATTTCCAATCAGGTGGATAAACAATATGCATTTGTTTGCTGATGATGCCAAACTTTTTGGAATTGCTAACCCAATTCAATTCAATAGAAGCAAATGCTGTATTTTGCACCTTGGAAGTAATAACCCAATGGCTACATACTCAATTTTAAATCTAATCACTAATACAAAGGACCATCTAGTGAAAAGATAAGAAGAAAGGGACCCTTGTGTGATTGTTGATGAAGGGTTGAGGTCCAGCATGTTGTCTCCAAGAAAACTGTATCCTTGACCTATTAAAAAGGACCATCAGTAGCCAAGAGGCAACAATATTCATATAAAACCTTTTAAGGCTCTTGTTAGACCCCATCTTGATTTTGGCATCTGCCTGGCTGGTGCTTCTTACTGGAAAGATGTTAGGCTCATTGAAAATGTCCAGAGGCAAGCAACAAAGTGCATGAAAAGCCTAAAGTCAGCTTCATATGAGGAATGTCTCAAGCAAGCTACCTACCCTTATCTACAGACACATGCATAGTGATATGATACTGACTTATAAACTCCAAAAGGATAACTCCATTATCTTCATGGGCAATCACAGTACCAGCCATCATCTCTCACAAGAGGACATTCAAAGAAGCTACCAAAATTAAGCTCCAGATCAAGAATCCATCAGCTTTATTTTTCAAGAAGAGTAATTACCCAGTGGAACAAATTGAGGGACTCAACTGTCAGTACTCCTTCTATCTGGTCTTTCAAACATCAATTTCACAAGGAGTGGGAGAAGAAGCAGTGGAGGTTCAACATCATTGACTCCAGAGCACTACAGGTCCAGAGGACCTTAAAGCTCTCAAATGGATTAAGTGATAGGCAGTAAAGTGGCAACCATTTGCTCACCAAAATCCAAAAACTTAATTAGTAAATTTTTGCACTTCTTATACATTTACTTTCTATTATAAAAAATCCCCTTAAAAAACAACAAATGTTGTAAAAACCACCTCACTGAACAGAAAAAAAAAAACAAACCCAAAAAAACCAAAACAGACAGCCAAAAAAGTAATATCAATTTCTATGCCTTAATGCCATAGCAAGACTCAAAAACAAATTTTTGACAGTAAAAAGAAATAAATATTTTGCTTTGTCAGCCTTGTTGTGACACCACAAATCTGAAATATCATTTCAACAACCCAAAGAAGTTAGGATTTTAAATTTCCTCTTCTTGTTATTACAAAATGAAGATTTTAGCCTCTCAGTTGGCTTTTGTGGTAATAAAACTGATTCCTTGATAAACCTAAATTTAATTAAAATACTTTTTGGCAGTATGTGCCATTAGTAAATCTAACAGAGACCACACAAAGTAACTGAAACCTTGTTTCAAACTTGTTTGCAAAAAGAACAGTCTTAATAATCAAAAACTTAACTATTAAAAACCAATTAAAAAAACAATAACTTTTGTCCCAAACCAGAGCAAGCTGTCCCAACCACAAATCTGCCACTATGTTAGGGGGGTTGCCCCCTGCCCCCCCCTCTCCTGGATCCACCACTGCTATAAACTGCACCAAATTCACCCTAATCCTTAGAAATCAGAAAATGGTAAACATAATTGCTCAGAAATAGCATCCTATTTTCAAGATAGCAAGAAGCCCCTGAACTAGAATACTCTATAGAATAGAAATTTTTAGATATTATCCATTGGGTATACTCCCAGCACCTGTTGTCAATGTTTAGAGAAGATACACTTTACGAAAGATTTTTTCCAAGACTCAGCACTGGGGGATTGAGCCTAGGCTAACCTACCCAATTCAAGAGCAAGATACAGATGTACCAACCTATGGTAGATATGAATGTGGAATTAAATGCATCTTCAGAAAATCGAAATAGAATGCATGTTTTCCCCACGCCCGAATCACCAATTAATAGTAGTTTAAATAAGTGGTCATATGTTTTGGCCATGATTCTATTTGAATGTGACCAAACCCAGCTTTTCACTTTTATCAATTTTAAGATTCTAGTTGGGTAAGTCAGATATAAAGAAACTAAATTAATATAGATAGCATTGCATATCAGTTTAAAGCATGTACTGAGCAGGGTTGCCGACTAGAAACGACTCAAGAGTACAAATCAAGACCCTGAATGAGGGATTTTGGCTCAAAAAGAGTGCAAGTGAAAGTCGGCAGCCGCTGAGCGCGCAGCCCCTATTACTGTTGTGATCAATCTTTTACTTAGTAAAAATCCTTGAAATGGCTTAAAATTTTACCGAAATAACACGAATTGCATTTTCAATAACTAAAGACAATGAAAGGAAGACTAAAACTCAAAAGTGAGGTAAAACATTTATTGCCAGAATTAATACAGATTCAAACCTGTATAGAAAGTATGCTTGGCTTTCACCCTCTGCAAAATCTGTCATGTATGCAATCCTCAAAGAAGGGTAGACCTTTCGTTTTAAGAACTGGAGTTACGCTCTTGGTTGCGCCAAACATCTTTTGACTTCTTTCATTAAATTTGAATTTTCACTTCCCATGTTTTCCAATTGTTATTTTGACTTTGATGTACTTCTTCTTCAATGGTTGTTGGAAATGTTTGAAAGACGACTGGAGGACTGAGGGGAGGCATAAGCTGAGATCATGCTGGCTAGCTGTTGTATCTCTTAGACTCAAATAATTTAATTTGAAGTTTTTTGATTAGGGTAGCACTTTTTTATCATCATTTCCTAAGATTACAAAAAAGAGGGATTTTCACTAAAATTGACAAAAAGGGTACAATTCCCATCTGTGGAGAGCAAAGTATAATCACCTACGGAACATGTACTGACAAAACCTATCATCTCCAAACAAAAAAAGTGACCCTATGTATACCTATGCGAACCTGGCAACTAAAACCCGTAGTTACACAATTCATCCCAGTCACTCGGTATTTTGGCTCGGAGCGATTAAGTAGTACAGCACTTTGCGTCTAGAGGCGCTGAGGTACACGGGGTCACTTTTGGAGAGTTTTGTCAGTACTTGTTCCGTAGGTGATTATACTTTGGTGGAGAGCAATGAGGCAAAAAACGAGTGCAAAAACTATGAAAGTGTGCAAGTTTGCAACCCTAGTGCTGAATCTAAATTCAGATTTACCTATGACACTCTGCAACTATAAATTTATATAAACTTATTAATCTAATAAGCATCACAAGAGGTGATGGGCAGTTTTCACACCTCACTTTTTATTGATTTTTAATGCTTTTATAAGAAATACTCTAAAGTACCTTAGGTTATCATAATTTCTGCTTGCAGCAGGCTAATGATTTCCCTTGCAGATAGATACTAGCGACACTAATTACAGGTGAATGGATGATTCATTGGGTTTTCAATTATACTTCTGCTTTAGGTTAATAAACTCTAAATTGTTAAATAAAAGATTTGAAAACTGATATCATATCTTACCCTGACTGGATTTCCGAGGCTGAAAGCTCCATCGAAGAAAAAGTGGCTATGCTGGTGTATCAAACAGACCCTTTGGATGACTATATCTTATACCAGGTGGGGTATTTAACAGCGGAAAGAGAGATCAGGTAATGCTTTTCTTGTGACTTGGCTTTTTTTAGTATTTATCGAGTCCCGTCGTTTACATCTATAGAAGAAGTTTTGAACGCATAAACAGTTTTTACTGTTTCGACTACTTTATCTGATAAGGGTGAAATATTCACCTATAATTGTGCTACTGCTACAACACTATTGTAAAAAAGATCCACTGTTTCCTCTTATAGATTGTATCTAGTGGATTGGTATCTCGTTTACTACCACTCATTCGAGTTTGTGTCAGCACAATACTGGCAAAAGGATCCGACTTGGTTATGCAAAGATTGTTACAAAACTATGTATAATAGACGTGCTCTGACCAAAAACTCTACCCTAGTTTTTGTGACCACTCTATAGTTTATTTATTAGCCCCCCCCCGTTATTCCATATACGCCATTTTGATAACCTGGGAGCACATAGTCTTTTGACTTACCTAGCTGCTTATCCGTGAATTGATTTTAAGTTCCATAGAAATTTCTAGTACAAAAAACGTTTATTTGGATCAGATAGAAACCTTTCAGCCTCCCCGTCTTCACCTTAAATTTGAGGTCTACCTGTCCCCCCCCCAATACCCGAAATTACAATTTGAACTATACAGAGGGGTGGTGGTCCCTTCAATACACTCGCTTTGCCAGCTTTTTTACAGAAAGGTAGGCATGCTGCACCTAGTTTTGAGGCACGATCATGCAATTGCTTTCAATCTGTACATGTTTTGTAGACATAAATTGATGTGTCACCACGTCGACCCCCCCCCCCCCTCCTTCCACAGCCTACTTTTTAGATAAAAATCTTTGAAATAAAACAAGCCCTGTCCGCTTTTAAAATCTCTTGTGTTCTGTGGATAGTCTAATGTGGAATTTTAAGGAGGAGCGCTTAACTTCAAATAACCGTAAAAAATGACTAAATAGTTCTGTAATTTTCTAAAATGACAATTCTACGCTTTGCTAATTACAAAGCTGTTTTTTTCCTCTTGTGCATCTTTTAATGTATCTCACTATTCAAAGCTAGTGACAAAAACCATTATTTGTGGCAGTACTTTTGGCCAAAATACAAACACCAAAAATCCGTCATGATTGATAGTCAGATTATTTCTGAAATTCATCTAACAATTAAAGCAACACTTTGGCAAATTGAGAACAACTAACATCCACCATATTCAGGGATCAGATCAGTAATGAGCATCATCTTTTTTTTTAGTAGTCGTCAGAATTAGGGATGCCTCGTTGAAAACTCTCTTGGGTAGGTAAAACATAGATGAGCAGTGCATATTTTTTGTACCCACGCCACACTAGGACATTAAAAACAACTTCCAAAGATAGCGGAAAACTTGAGTTCTCTCAGTTGTCCTGTTAGACCTCAGAGGGAACTTGTGTAACCTGTAGGTTATACATACAGTCTTGTCGTCTGTCATCACTAGTCAAAGCATATCGAGGAGCATTCATAGGGATTCTTGATTCGTTACCTTAGACATGAAAATAAATAAAGTTTAGAATAGTAAATGATTACAGAACATTATTACATCTTGCTCTTCTATTTGAGCCCCAGATTTCTAATATATTCAAGAGATTCAAGGAACACAGAAGAGCCACAAGCGTCTTTTTTAATCAAGATCAGCGATTTATTATTTACAACGATCCTGAGAATCTGGAAATAAGAATAACGAACGTGGTAGACCGTATTCAAATTCCCGCTTTCCTTCGCAGAAAAGATTTAACAATTATTTTTACATCTTGTCACCCTTCCAACACTTTCGATGATTGTTTTTTCTTCGTAAAACAGAATCCCCTCCCCCCCCAAAAAAAACCCTTCAAAACAAAAACAACAAACAAAGACAACAGCAGAATTACATACTACAAATTTCGAAAAAAAAATTTCTAGACAAACCTAAAAGAGCTTGTGTAGGAGTTTCTCAGCGTTCGCCAATCGATAGAGTAAAATCAATGTACTACATGACAGGTCTAACCCACATCCGTGAAAAACATACATAATATTTCTTTTATTTTTTATTTTGTACAGCCCTAGAGCTCATTGGCAAGAGAGGTACAGGTAAATTTACTTTAAATTTATATATGCTCGACATTCAGATTTGATTTTTCATAAGGCTTTTTTTTGGAAAGCCTGCACCTCAGGCACCTCAAACTAATTTGGAAACTTCTTTTAATGAAAAAAAGCGAACATATTGTTGTCATTTCCTCCTTAGTTGTCATACATGTGTACAAAAAAATTCAATTATGGAAGAACGTAACCTTTGCTAAAGATCTAACATACTTTTCACTTCCCCTCTAATAGAAAATCCATCTTGGCACAACATAGCAAAGACACAGATGAAAAATTTGAACAATATAATTCCTCGGAAAAAAAAAAGGGAGCGCATTAAAAACATGATAGAACAGACTTCCGTTAAAACGCCAAAAGTATAACATATGACGTTACAAAAATTTCTTCGTAGAAAAACTGACAATGCAACATCACAATTGTTTAAAACTTCAATCACTATCTGATCCAAGTTGCGCAGCTTTCCGTCGCTTTTTGACAGGTCGCTGTTTTATCACCTCTTCCTAAAAAAAATAAACAACATTCAAATAAAACTAAAAGAACCAATAAAGTAACAATAGAACAGAGATAAGCAGAGTGTAACAAACAAGTCGTGACCATTGGTAAGCATAGTAAAGTCAAATGTCCAATATATTTCTTATATAAATAAAAATTCCAAATAAAGAACGTCCGAAGAAACATATTGTAGCAAAAAATAGAGAAAAGTTAGATTCCGCAAAAACCATAGCCATCCAAGTCCGTTCCTGTTGGATCACCGAAAGTAACCCATTACAGGAAACGATCGAAAAAAAAACACCTTAGTCCGATGAAAAAGAACGAACAATAATTTTGAAGGAGGGCTATTTGCCATACAATTATTGCTTAAAAGCACTAATGTGAAATCAATGGGTAGCCTTCATACAGGCATATTCTACCCAAATCCTTTCAATCTGGAAAAGACCCAGCTTCCTTGAGCAAAAGGAACAGTCAGTTCCTAAATTCACATCAGTTCACACTAGGATGAGCAGGTATAGAGACAGAGATTTGTGCCAACATTCATTAGAAATTAATATGAATGAACCTAATGAAACCTCAAACCTAGAAATTAAATGGGTCATCATATCAAATACCAAGATAGCATATACTGTCTTTTGAAAAGTCATCTTGGGCTGCACTTTCAAAATGTTCGAATTTAGCCTCGTGAACTGTCTTTCAATATTCCGTGCAGGAGCTTTGCCTGCCTTCAAGTCATATCAGCGTGCTCTGTTCAGACACGCAGCCGAGAGTGACAACATACCTCTTCATCAGTAACCCCAAACCGGATTCTGGTTGTGAATGATTTCTAATTTGAATAAAAATTTAAGTTTTCAGCTTTGATGTTATTGAGCTACAATCTTAACATGAGGGTCCTAAAACATACCATAATATGCAGTGTAAATAATCCGCAATTTAGCTTTGTTCATGTCAAATGCTAGTATGAATTGCAGAAAAATGAGATTTATCAGTAAGAAGTGTCAATACAATTGTCCTACCAGTTTTTTAGTCTTTTTGTTTACGATCCTGCTTTAGAAAGTGCTAATTTTATTAATATAAGTTGAATTATTCATTAAAACAGATCTATAGGGGTCAGGAAGGTAAGGCATATCGTGTGATTTTTCTAGAATTTAGCCCAACGCCATTCCACCCAAGGCAGTTGTAAAACTGAGAAATTTGGAAAAAAAGAAATAAAAAATTTTGGTGGGATGGACTGCCGGGTGCCTGGTGAAGGGAATGAGTGAACCTCAAACACAAAGATAGCTACATAGTGTATATTGGTTTAAAACAGTCAAATTCTGATTTTAGCCTCATATTTACAGTTAGTAACTTCAAAAACCATTGAATACCAAAGTTTTCGAAATAAAAAAGAATGTATGAAATAGCCGTTTTGTGACATGAAAATCTATATCTCACAAATGGCTTTACAATCGACAAGCGTAAAAAGTAATGAAGAACGATCGTTGCAGAAATTAGGTTTTATCTGTGAATATTGTAGACGATCTATCCATTGTGGTATTATCCACACAATCCTTAAAATAGAATGCTTGGACTTTAATGCAAGTTGGAAACTATTTATAATTTTAACTGGTAATAAGTTTTGTGGGTGAGGAATTGAGTGCTGGGGAGTTGATCGGAGAGCCAGCTAAACTTCTAGGGAGGAGAGCCCTTAGAAAGCCTTCAAAAATCTGAAATATATCAAAAATTGTATGTTCACAGTGAATAAAATTTAAAGTACTAAGGACAGTAAAAATAGAATCTGATTCTTTAAAATGGTTCAGTAGAAACGTCTTAAAAAGAATTAGGAAAAACCGGTAAGCCAATTTTTAATGAAAAAGGCCAATTTACCGCCATGTAGTTTTAGCGTTTAGCGAGCGCCAAGTTTGAAAATAAGGAACGTGCTGGAAAATGAACGAAAAAATATATCATCGTAGAGCTATAGAAAGCGTAACTTCCTGATTGCTATAACAGAGATCAAACGTTGCCGTTAATTGGCAGCCGTTAACTGGATAAAAGAACAGTGATTGAATGGGTTAAATTGTGTAAGAATGTAACCTAACGTCTGGATGTAACCTAATAACTGGATAAAACGTTGCTGGTTAACTAACTGGATAAAAGAACAGTGATTGAATGGGTTAAATTGTGTAAGAATGTAACCTAACGTCTGGATGTAACCTAATAACTGGATAAAGGATGAAAAACGTTGCCGTTAACTGGATAAAAGAACAGTGATTGAATGGGTTAAATTGTGTAAGAATGTAACCTAACGTCTTGTTACCAAATAGGAAAAAAAAAAAATAGTGTATTTAATTGAATAGCTGAAAATCTCAGCTATGCGTTGACGTGGTTATTGTTAAAATTATTATTAGATCGACGCTTCAAATTATTAGTTAATTGGGGTACCAACAAGGCCATCTTTTTAGAAAGACAAATTATCCTATTTATTTATATTTATCCCTCTGCATATATCCACAGAATCCTTATTTCTTCAGATTCCAAAAATACTTTTTTCTAAACTTTTATTATTGAAAGTGCTCAAATCCAATGTTTTTTGTCAGAAATCATGGACGAATATTTCCCAAACTGCCTTTGTTGTGTCATAGGCTAATAGCCTTAGTGTAAACATTGGGAGTATTAACTTGGTGTGAAATAACGTGTGATTAGCAAACTGGAAATCAACAGATTGTCCATTTTTCAATTTTTATAAACGAGAAGCATCGTCAAATCCACCAAGTGAGGTTATGTCTATTTTTCTTTTTTTCACGGTTCAGTGTGAAAACAATGGTGAAACTTGCACAACCAAAATCTTGTTCATAATCTTGTAACAAACAAAAGGAAATCGTAAAAAATCTCGGTTTCCAGGTATGAATATACCTTAAATGGAGCAAGGGGGCCAAAAAAATCCCTGTAATTCATATTTTAGTTTTTGTGCCATGAAGCAATGGAATTGATGCATCGTCTTCAATCTGTTAGTCATACAATTTCGGAAGTTGTAAGACCTCGATTATCCAATATACATGTTCTTGGCAATGATATGCTAAGCAGGTAAAGATGCAAATTCTGACCGGATGATGGTGTCTGAACTTCAAAAGGACCCTCCATCTGGAATCATGCTGTGAGAGAAACATGGGGTCATGGGACCAAGAACAGATGGAGCAGCTGTAATTACCTACTATCATTGCAAAAGCAATACAATAAGCCTCAAGGCCCTGTATTGGAATTAAATAAAAAAAAAAACAAGTTTTTTTTAAACTGAAAGTAAGGAGCGACATTAAAACTTAAAACGAACAGAAATTATTCCGTATATGAAAGGGGCTGTCCCCTCCTCAATGCCTCGCTCTTTACGCTTAAGTTTTTATTGTTTTAAAAATAGAGTTGTGAGAAACAGTCAAACTTTAGCGTAAAGAGTGACGCGTTGAGGAGGGGAGAGCCCCTTTCATATACGGAATAATTTCTGTTCGTTTTAAGTTTTAATGTCGCTCCTTACTTTCAGTTAAAAAAAAAACTTGCTTTTTTCTATTTAATTTCTGAATGTTTTTGAATTAATGCAGGTTTTGATTTTGGCTCACCGTACATGAATAATTAAAAACGAAAGTTAAATATCAATTTTACTTTTTTTTGTTAAATGGCTTTCTCGAAAGTTGCTTAATTTTATTTACGAACATTTTTATTAGTAAAAACTTACGAATTAACTTACGTAACCAACTTCTATATTCGTATAGTTTTTTTATTACGTATATTAGGGTGGGTTTGCCCCATAGTCATACCTCGCTCTTTACGCTAAAGTTCAAATTTTTTCCAATTCTTTAAGAATGACCCCTTAATGACAAAGACTGTTAATTGGAATACATACTCTTAAAAAAGTACTAAAAAAACTTTAGCGTAAAGAGCGAGATATTGACTAGGGGGCAAACCCAATCATAAACGTAATAGTTTTCTGTTCGTTTTAAGTTTTGATGTTGCTCCTTACTTTCAGTTGAAAAACTTGTTTGTTTTTTTTTTATTTAATTTCTGATCGCTTTTTTAAATAATGCTGGAAAATCCGGTGCACCCTTCATAGCAATGTCCCTTCCCCCATGAAAACTTACTCCCGCGCAACCTCCGCCCCCTCCCTCCACTACCGAAAAAATCCCCCTGAAAACGTCTGTATACTTCCCAATAACCAATATTATATGTAAACATAAGGCAAAGTTCATAACTTGCACCCCTTCCCCTGGGGACTGTGGGGGATTAATCATCCTCAAAGACATAGTTATTATATTTTTCAAGCATGCTGAACAAAATTGCTATCTCAAAATGTTGATTGGGTCACTTTGGGAAAAAAATGAGCATGGGAGGGGGCCTAGTTGCCCTCCATTTGTTTTGGTCACTTAAAAAGGGCACTAGAACTTTCTAGGACCACTGGGTCGATACGATCAGCCCTGGAAAAAAAAAGAAGAAAAAAACGAATAAACACTCATCCGTGATCTTTCTTCTGGCAAAAAATACAAAATTCCACATTTTTGCAAATAGGAGCTTGAAACCTCTACTTTAGGGTTCTCTGATACGCTGAATCTGATGGTGTGATTTTCATTAAGGTTCTATGACTTTTAGGGGGTGTTTTCCCCTTTTTCAAAAATAAGGTAAATTTTCTCAGGAGCGTAACTTCTGATGGGTAAGACTAAACTTGATGCAACTTATATATTTGAAATCAGCATAAAAATCCGATTCTTATGATGTATCTTTTGGTATCAAAATTCCATTTTTTAGTTTCAATTACTATTGAGCCGGGTTGCTCTTACTTACAGTTCGCTACCACGAACTGTTTGACAATGCATAATTTGCATTGTTGAGGAGGGGAGAGCCCCTTTCATATACGAATAATTTATGTTCGTAAAAAAAATAAAAAAACTTGTTTTTTTTTCTTTCGTGTTAAGTTTTTAAATTTAAGTTTTTTTTAATGTAAAAATTTTATTTAAAAAATTTCGCTTTACCTTACTTTCTTTAAGAAGTTAATCACAAAAAACTTGTGTACTAAAAAAACCCCTTCATAGCGTAATAAATGTCGCTTGCCCCATGAAAAACTTCCTCCATGGAATAAGATCCTGCCCCCCCAGCAATGTCGCTTCCCCCAACCTCCATGGAAAGATCCTCCCACACCCCCCCCCCTCTCTCCACTACCAGAAAACTTCTGTATACTTCCCAATAACCAATACTATATGTAAACATTGGGCAAAGTCCATAACTTGCAGCCCTTCCCCGGGGACTGTGGGGGATTAACCATCCTAAAGACATAGTTATTATATTTTTCAAGCATGCTGAACAAAATGGCTATCTCAAAATGTTGACTGGGTGACTTTGGGAAAAAAATGAGCATGGGAGGGAGCGTAGTTGCCCTCCATTTTTTTTGGTCACTTAAAAAGGGCACTAGAAATTTCTAGGACCACTGGGTCGATACGATCAGCCCTGGAAAAAAAAAAAAAAAAAAACAAACAAATATACACGCGTCCGTGATCTTTCTTCTGGCAAAAAATACAAAATTCTACATTTTTGTAAATAGGAGCTTGAAATATCTACTGTAGGGTTCTCTGACACGCTGAATCTGATGGTGTGATTTTCATTAAGGTTCTATGACTTTTAGAGGGTGTTTTTCCCCTTTTTTTTCAAAAATAAGGCAAATTTTCTCAGGCGCATAACTTTTGATGGGTAAGACTAAACAAGATGAAACTTATATATTTGAAATCAGCATAAAAATCTGATTCTTTTGATATATCCATTGGTATCAAAATCCATTCCATTTTTTATAGTTTCGGTCACTATTGAGCCGGGTTGCTCCTTACTTACAGTTCGTTACCACGAACTGTTTGACAAATGCATAATTTGTTTGCTGTTTCATGGTTGATATCCTTTCCACGACGGGTTAGCACTACTCTATTACCCGAAAAGAGTATATCACAAGGAAACAATGAAACACAAATTATCCAGATTTAACACCAGCTTCCCATATATCCAGCCCATCCCTAGTTGCTGACTGAACAGTTTATTGCAGTCCCATAGTAAAATAGCTAAGAAGATGGTCCATTTCTTGGGTCTTAATACAAAACTTCATGTTCTGGGCATCGAACACTTTGTACCAAAGGATAAACTATTGTATGAAACATACAATATTCATCAAAGATATACATTGGTAGGAAAACAAGATATTCAATGATAGGCTAGTTGCAACTTTAAATTTATCTCGTGTAATGCAGTTCTGAATCACCGACTCCTATGTCAAGTAGGGCAACTCAGGAATTGAAGCATATCCTGGAAATTGCCAAGAATGGTGCAGTAATCTAGAAATCCCACAAGAGCACGTAAGACTACAAGATGACAGATCTCAGCTTCAAGACCTTCAGACAAAATATTAATTAATCCATTTAAATCACTAATTAATACTTATTTGATATCCTGAATACCCCAATCATAGAACCTCTTATGTCGACTGGGGCAGACCACAGGGATTCACATTATTTTTATGAGGCTCATAAATCGAAAACCCACCTCCAGCTAGCGATGACAGTCTCGAAAAGCTATGCCATTTGTTTCTAAATAGGAGCAATGTTAGGTCATGTGGTGTGACACTGCAACATAAATAAGAATTTGCTTCGAGGGAGAGAACGGGGGGGGGGGGGGTAAACAAAAGAAAAGAAGGCAAACTAGGTGAAATGTATGCAAGATCATCCAAAAGTCATAATATTTCGAGATATTAGGACGGATCCGGGTCAAAAGACCCCCTGCATACATGACTGACGAATTGATATTTTTCATACATTCTCGAACAAGCAGATGTATTGACGAGGGCGAGCCCGATATTTGGAAGGTGGAGATACTTTGTTTTCGTTAATAAAGTACTCAGTTTATTCAGGCTAAACCGGTTAATAGAAATGGCGCTGATCTCTAAAGACGTTCACGTCTGCATCCATAGGCAGGCATGATATACGTTGAATCTGTTGACCGAAAATTTATGTTAAAGATATTTCCAAAATCGCACCCTTTTAAGAACAGATTAGTTTTAACCAGAAAACTTTTTTATACCTAAACCTTAAATCTTGCTACTTTTAAGAGCTTTTCTAGCAAGTTTGACCTGAAACATAGCATTTACGTGTAAGCTACCAATTGTTAACTTACCATGGGGTAGTATATGTCTCACACTTTAGGCCCAACAAATGCACAGATATGACAGTCAAACTGGATACAAACTTAGTGGCCATTTACAGTATTTTTTATCGAATTCTATACTCATTAGGCATATTGCAGCATTCTCTATTGAAAAATTAGTGATACCAAGGATTTTAGTGAAACCGTTTATCTTGTTAAGGTGGAAAAATTCACAAGAAACACACAGCCAAAGACTTCAAGGGATACTTTGTTTTTAAACTTAATTCAGCTGCTTTTTATTTTTTCTCGGGAGAGATTGGCTCTAATAATTTCGATTTTTCAATCAGTGGTGTTCGTTCTTTTTACTTTCAAGCTATGGCTCTTGGAGTCGTTCATTTTCCTTTTACAGAATGTTTCTCACGGTTTTCACATTTTCGTTTCCTCTACTGTTTCGTCTTTCTGTGCTTCTTCTAGCACTAAGGACGACTTAATGGGGATTTTTGTCAAAGTATCTGCACTTTTCATAATTTTCTCTAAACTAGTTGCAAAGTGTTTTTGTTAGTGACTTTTTAGTTTGAAAAAAAAAAAAAAAAAAAAAAAAAAAAAAAAAAAAAAAAAAAAAAAAAAAAAAAAAAAAACGTACCTCACTGCTTACATCTGAGGAGTCAGAATCCTGTTTAACTATTTGTCGACCTTTCGACTTTGCTGGTTTCCGGCCCCGTTTCCCCGGAGGAGCTTCAACGTCGGTGTCTGCTAAGGCAAACAAATCACTAAAACGCCCTTTTTGAGGGTCTGTACATAAACTCTGCACTTGGGCTAAGGCATTTTGTAAATTGTCTAAACAAAAGAAATTCTCTTGAACCTTTTGATTGGCAGATGAGAGTCCAAGATTGTACACTAGGCACCCGTTTGTTCCAAGAACACACTGTCGCATTGAATCTAAATGGCCAAGCATTCTTTCTAAATTTGCGTCCCAAACCTAAAACACGGAAGGAAAAAGGTACAAAACAGATAGATGGGGCTATTGACCAATTTGATTATTCTAACATGTAAAAAGTAACTATTTTGGAGAACCCAGAACACATTTTTCTTTTCAAGGGTAATGGCCATAGTCCTTTTTACACATGCAACTTAATTTTGTCTCAAAACAAGCTTGTGTGATTAGAGCAGCAATGTATTTAGCTTCCTCATAAACGTGAAAATGGATACACTCAAAAGCTAAAACATTTTAGGGTATCACCCTGTAATGCATTTAGTCAATGAATTAGTTAATTTACAGTGTCTTCCTCAATGACGGTGAGTTCCAACCACTGCTGTACTTATGGGAAAAGAGCAACGGTTTTATAAAGACCTGAGTACTTGCAGTCAGGTTTAATTTACCTTTACAATCAGTTTCGAGGATTTCCCAACATAAACAATGATTTTTCTAGGAGGCACTGGGCAAGTTCTACTTTAGCTTATAAAAGGAATTGGTGAGCCCTCGCCATATTTATGGTAATATTTATTCCTTTTAAGTCATAGCGACACTCTTACTTTCGTTCTTTACTATGTTGCGGTGCATGCGGCAACCATGATGAGAGAAAAAGAGTTTTCTATTTAATCAAACTGAAGGGAGAGGTAAATGTTACCCCCTCTGGGTATGCCAACAATTTCCCGGTGCATTTGAAAAAAAAAAACATCTTTCCCATTCACATCGATTCAACCATACTCTCCCAGCAACCAAGCTCCTAACGCAGCTGAAATGTTAAGACAAATGACGTCACATAGTTTTATTTTCTTGTATGGATTTTCGGGGTTGTTTATAAGATTCCTAACACAATGCTGAATGAGATCAAACAAACTGTTTTCGAGACAAAAAAATAAAAAAAGACCAAAAAGTCAAATAGTTAATTTAAAAAAAGTAGCCTACATCAATATACTTCACTTTATTCTCGGCTAACCACATCTACTAAAAACTCATACAAAGTCCAACAGCTCATTTTTTCCCCAGAATTTTAAATATTTTCCTCTGTTATGCTTTGTTTTTCGAGAAAAACACACTGCAGGAATTTTTATCATTTGTCTAACCATTTTTGACCTTTACTTGACGGTCTTCTGACTTCTTTCTCTGGCAAGAAGTAAAATAATTTATTGAAAAAAGCACGGTATTTAAGTCGTATACGCCAATTAACTCAGTGACCTCAAAGAATTATGGTGTTGTCCGTGAAGAAGGATACGTTTTGATTGTTATTATGTGGATAACAGAGAATACTTGTATTTTTAGATGACAATGACAGCCATACTGAATCAATTTATAGCAACGTAGTACTCACAGCCCAAAGCGCCCTAATTACAAAATTTGCCCAGACTATCAAACTAATTCAAAACTTTAATTCAAATTGCCAAAAAGAAAGCTTATTGAGAATAATGACCAGATGTCATTACAACAAATATAATTTTGCTAAAATTGTCCTCTATCTGAAACCTGAAAGGACAAAAATCTTCCCAAAGGGAAAAGTTTCGGTAAACGTTAAGGTCTGCCCTTTATTACAGAAAGATCTCTAGAGTGAAGACGCGGACGACAACAAAGAGGCACCCAGATCAAACTTATAGATATATGATAAGTGTTGAATTAGAAACGAAGTTCCATTGAAAAATCTTGGGTGGCAAAATATTTTCGCCAGAAAAGACTCATTTTTCTGAGCATTACATGATGTTGCACGCTTTGTTTTTTTGTCTTTAGAGAGGGGGCGGAATCCCCTCCCCCTTTCTTTGTGGGTCCTCATGTCAAGAATGTATAATAAAAGCAAGAAAAAAAGAACTAACGAAACCAATTAGATTAGCGCATAATAGGCAGCGTTTTAAAATGGCAGAAGCAATTAGACATATGAGCCACAACAAATAGAAAATAACACTAAGTTAAATGCAACGAGCCAAAAATGGATGATGAACAAATAAGAAGCACAGCCCTTTCAGTCAATAATAGCTTTATGTTTTGGTAGCACACATTAACGTATGCTACATACATTAACGTATTCACGTGGATGATCCAAGTTACCAGAAAATAAAAATGAAAAGTTGCATTAGATTAAGTTAGTTTTTTGAGTATGATCCCAGTACCCCCTCCCCGTCCAAAAGGACTAGAATATTAGTAGGAATCTTCCCGTAGCTTCATGTATTCTATATTATACGTTTTGTCTTTTATATTTACTTCAACAAATTCTAGCCTACATGAAATGAACCTCTTCGCTATGTAATTCCCAATTATGTGTTTCACAACTTTTTCTTTTCTTCAATTTTTTTTTTTTTTTTTTTTATGGTGCTAATGAAATCAGCAGTTCTGCCCTTCCAAGTTACAACCGGGGTGATTCAAGTAAAAATTTATCTGGAAAGTTCTCAAATTACTTGCAACATTAGATTATTTAAGTAAAAAGCTTTCCAAAAATGAGTAATATAACCAACTTCTATGATGAGATTATTTTCGTTCACCTCTATGTCTCAAGCTTTAAAATCAGAGATTGATGGCTAAAATCAAACAAATCTAGAGCCATTTATTTACAAGAAACGTCAAAAACAGCAACCATGAATTTTAATTCCCACAAACACAACCATACAACAAAGAGAAGTTCACAAAAACAAAGGATGGACAGCAATTATCTCTCTTAACGAACCAGTTTGTACCAAAGTGCAACATTTTGTGCGCCTCCACCACCGTTTCGCAGCACGACCAAACTGGCTACACTTTCATATTTTCAATGAGATCAATATGACATCATGCGGGAAGTTTTATTACCGCGATCCGGGTTGCAGCGATAGCTAGCAACCTAGTAAGAGACGATCACGTCCAATGTTAAGAAATATAAAAACGCATAACTCCTAAAAAAAGAGTCAGATCATAACAAAAAGTACACCATTAGAACCGCCTTGTCCCACACCCCTGTATAAGAAACTTTCGTCTCTTGGCTAGAACAGCAAGGGAAATATATTGGCTTGAAAATCAAGAAAAGTGGCAGCTACTACAGCATTCTGCCTAAACGGCATCTTTTTTTCTTTCTCTTTTCTTTTCCACAGATAGCTTGGCACTGGAACATCGCAGAGAGTTATTCAATGGCTCATTTTAAAGGAAATTAATGGGGTTAAAAACCTTTTGTAACTAAAACAAATTATTTCTAAGAGAGAATATATTTTTCCACTAAAAACTGCATTTTTGACGTCTTTTTATACTGCAGTCTTTTCAAAGATATTTGATTTTTGAAGCAATCAAACAGTTCTTGGTAAAGTTATATTAAAAGATGATCATTAGATCCGGGTTGCAGCGGTAACTAGCAACCTAGTAAGAGACGATGATGTTCAATGTTAAGAAATATAAAAAAACCCATAACTCCTAAAAAAAAGAGTCAGATCAAAACAAAAAGTACACCATTAGAACCGCCTTGTCCAAAACCCCAGTATAGGAAACTTTCTGTCCCTTGGCTTGAACAGCAAGGGAAATATATTGGCTTGAAAATCAAGAAAAGTGGCAGCTAATACAGCATTCTGCCTAAATGGCATCTTTTCTTCTTTTTTTTTACATAAAGTTACATAAAGGGTCGATCTAGTTCATTACATATGTTAGAGTAAAGAGCGCACTCAAGCCCAAAGGAACTGAACCATGTGGTTCATCCATATTTATATTAAAAGACGATCATTAGAAGAAAAAACCATTACATACATTATACTTAGTTAGCTGCCTGATTCTTTGAGAGTCGTCTCTTACAACTCCAAAGAAGAAAAACCCGTAGGCTTTTTCCTATTTGTAATCAGGGTTTACATAACCTGGGTTATCAAACAGTTCGTTATAATCCGGGTTGCAGCAGTAGCTAGCAACCTAGTAAGAGACGATCACGCCCCATAATAAAAACTAAAGTAACCCATAACTCCTGAAAAAAGATTCAGATCAAAACAAGATATACTATTAGAACCGCCTTGTCCAAAACCTCTATATAGCAAAATTACCGTTCCTTGGCTTGAATAACAAGGAAAATACGAGGCATGTTTTTTAAGTAAGTACCGTTTTACGATTACGCCGCCACAGTACTACGGTCGCCGTTCTGCGCATGCACGCTGGTTACCTACATCTCTTGTCTACGCACTGACGCCATTACAGTCTGATTTTTAATTGTATACGTTGTTTACTGAGTATTTAAGATGCCTCCGACAATCGTGAGTCCCGCCGATTGTGAAGTACGGGCGGTTATATGATTTCTTAGTGCTAAAGGCGTGAAACCGATCGATATTCATCGTGAGATCAGTGAAGTTTACGGACAAAACATTATGAGTGATGGAATGGTAAGGAAATGGGTGAGAAACAAAACAACAATCCATGGAATGGCGACATTCATCATCACCCAAAAAAGTGAAATTTAAGCAAACAATTTCTGCCCGGGAAATTTCACTTTTTTGGGTGATGATGAATGTCGCCATTCCATGGATTGTTGTTTTGATTCTCACCCATTTCCTTACCATTCCATCACTCATAATGTTTTTTCCGTAGACTTCACAGATCTCACGATGAATATCGATCGGTTTTACGCCTTGGAAATCGTATAACCGCCCGTACTTCACAATCGACGGGACTCACGATTGTCGGAGGCATCTTAAACACTCAGTAAACAACGTATACAATTAAAAATCAGACTGTAATGGCGTCAGTGCGTAGACAAGAGATGTAGGTAACCAGCGTGCATGCGCAGAACGGCGACCGTAGCACTGTGGCGGCGTAATCGTAAAACGGTACTTACTTAAAAAACATGCCTCGTATAATGGCTTGAAAATCAAGAAAATTGACTTCAACCACGATATTCTCCACATATGGCATCATTTTTTTTCTTTCCGTTTTTTTTTTGTCTCCTCAGCTAGCTGGGCGCTGGAAAATCACAGAGAGCTGTATAATGGCTCGTTTTTGAAGGAAATTGCTACATCTAGTTCCTTTTGCAACTAAAGATAATTTTCTTTTTTTAAATAGGATCAATTTTAACAAAAAAAACTGCATTTTCATGTACAAGCTTGATGAATGACATTATAATCGTATATAGATTATTATAATAAATTTAAATTAAAGAACGATCCGTAGTCCATATTAACAGAAGTGTTATAAGGAACCATTATATAGATGTTACATATTATCTATAATCATTTGGCCGTTTACATGGGTAATATGGAAGTGGTAGAAGCACGCCCTCAATGGAATTGGCTACAAAATTAACGTCATGAAGAAGCCCACATTGAAAGTGATTGGATAATCCGGGTTGCAGCGGTAGCTAGCAACCTAGTAAGAGACGATCACCTCCAATGTTAAGAAATATAAAAACCCGTAGCTCCTAAAAAAAGAGTCAGATCAAAACAAAAAGTACACCATTAGAACCGCCTTGTCCAAATCCTCCATAAAGGAAACTTACCGCCCTTTGGCTTGAATAACAAAGAAAATATATTGGCTTGAAAATCAAGAAAATAGACTTTTACCACGTTATTCTCCCCAAACGGGATATTTTTTTTTTTTTTCTTTGTCTCCAGAGATAGCTTGGCACTGGAACATCGTAGAGGGTTGTTCAATAGCTCATTTTAAGGAAATTAATTGGGTTAAAAACCTTTTGTAACTAAAATAAATTATTTCTAAAAGAGAATAAATTTTTCCAATAAAAACTGTATTTTTTGATGCAGTGACGTCATAATTACTATATAAGAAACGTCAAAACTGTAAATGGTCTCATTCATGAATACATAATGGTTAGATCAAAGCAAGCTACACGCAAGTTAAAAAATCAGTACTAAAATATTATAATAAAGATCGAACTCTTCCCTATACTAACTTGCATACAATAATAATAAAGAACGACCTCTTGCCTATACTAAATTTTATATGCCACCTAATTATAGTATAGGTTATTAATTCAACAGACAGCTTGGCACTAGAAGATCGTAGAGAGTTGTTCAATGGTTCATTTTAAAGGAAATTAATGGGGTTAAAAACCTTTTTTTAATTAAAACAAATTATTTTTATTACATTAAGAAATAAAGAACGAAACGCTAGCTCATAGGAACTAAATACATTAAAAGACGATCACTGAAATAGCAAACCATTCCATACATTGGATTTAGCTACTTGATTGTTTGAGTTTCGTCTCTTACTATTTAAAGGAAGAAAAAGCCGTAGGCTTTTTCCTGTTTGTATTTACAGTTAAAAAAACGAACTCAAGCCCAAAGAAACTGAACCCTGTGGTTCATTCATATTTTACAGTAAAGAACGATCTCTCTCCCATTAGATTATGAGAGATCCCATAATTTAAAGGACGTGCGAGGCGTTCCTCAACAGCTTCATTGGGGTCTAAAAAGTACATCTGGCCATATGAAGGTGGCTCAATTTCACTTTCAGTAGATTGTGGCGGATGTGCCGATAAATTTATTTTGTGGTAAATTTGTCCAGCTACTTTAAAGCTAAATATATTCCGACTATTTATGGTTCGATCATCGATTACGTTGAATGGAGCTAGAGCAAAACACGAGTTCAAATTTCGAATACGTTTAAGAAACTCTTCAGAGAGCAAGTTACGTCCTAAAAAAAGGCAAACCAATTCATTTGGAAATTTATGACGTTAAGGATTGTATGTCAGGTGTTGTACTCAGACAATATTTTTCATTAGTATAAAATATGCCTAGAGGACTGCCCAAGAAATTCCAAGTTAATTGCCTTGTAAGGTCCCTTCAGGTGAATACACGTAAAATTTTGAATAACAAACAAAATTACGATTTTTTATAATAAAGAACGACCTCTCTTGCCTATATTTTATACACCACTTAATTATAGTATAGGTTAGTAATTCCACAGATAGCTTGGCACTGGAACATCGCAGAGAGTTTTTTATCACAATAAGAGACGATCACGTCCAATGCTAACATAATACAGTATTTATATTATACATCATTATAGATTTTACAATAAGGAACGAACTTTAACCCATAGTAACTTAAGTATTAAATCAAACGGTTCGTTGTCATAGTAAAGAGCTGTGTAATGGCTCATTTTAAAGGAAACTGCTGTATATAGAAACCTTTTGTAATTAAAAAAATTAATTATTATTATAAAACAAATTATTACGACGTGGTAAAGAACTAACTCTAGGCGATAGCAACTAATTTAATTTTGAAAAGAAAGAATTACAGCAGAAACCTAAATGGTAGTATAAGTAAGCTACATTTAATAACGACCGTCCACCAGGATTTGAACTCGGATCGCAGGATTCAAAGTCTTAAGTGCTAACCACTACACCAAGAAATGTTCATATAAAAAAGAATTTTAACAGTATATGATAACTTAAAGACCAAACTCTAACCATCAGTATTGTCTATCAGATCGTTTTAACGAACTTTATAGCAATTTTTATACATTAAAAGACGATCATTGGAATAAGAAATTATTGCATACATTGGACTTAGTTAGCTACTTGATCGTTTGAGGTTCGTCTCTTACTATTTCAAAAGAAGAAAAAGCCGTAGGCTTTTTCCTGTTTGTAATATCCGGGTTGCAGCGGTAGCTAGCAACCTAGTAAGAGACGATCACGTGAAATGTTAAGAAATATAAAAACCCATAGTTCAATAATTACAATAAAGAGCGTGTATGGGCGTGAGGAGTGGTTATATCATCATAGTAGTAGCTACAGCTGCAATCTAGTAAAAGTCCAATTGCCAAAGCCAAAAGTGGTGGCGTAATCTTGTGAAAGTTCAGGGTTGCAGCGGTAGCTAGCAACCTAGTAAGAGACGTTCACATCCCGTAGTAAAAACAAAATAGCCCATAACTCCTAAAACTACAGTCAGATCAAAAAGAAGTCCAAAATTAGAATTGCTTTTTCCAACATATCCATAAAGACACAGTTGCTGGACCGTTTTTACTATACTGAACAAAATAGTTGTCTCAAAGTTTTGACTGGATGCGTTTGGAAAATGAATGGGCTTGAGAGAAGGGCTGCTGAAAATATTTCTCCAGTATACAAATAGCAGGCCAAACTAAGTCATAAAAAGCAAAAAGATTTATTGTATTATTTTCTTTTTCCCTGAAAAGACTATGTCAATATAAAACGAACAGAAATTAATTAAAAAAAACTTTTTCCACAAAATAAGTTTTTAAAGAAAAGTAAAGAACTCCATTAAACCAAAAATCAGCTAAAATAAAATCAAATAATCTACCAAGCGTGAAACTACCTCAAATCACCATCGATAAATAAATGAAACCCAAAACAGTCAGAAATTACAAAATCCGGGTTGCAGCGGTAGCTAGCAACCTAGTAAGAGACGATCACGTCCAATGTTAAGAAATATAAAAACCCATAGTTCCTAAAAAAGGAGTCAGATCAAAACAAAAAGTACACCATTAGAACCGCCTTGTCCGAAACCTCTATAAAGAAACTTACCGCCCTTTGGCTTGAACAGCAAGGGAAATATATTGGCTTGAAAATCAAGCAAATTGACTTTTACCACGTTATTCTCCCCAAACGGGATATTTTTTTCTTTTTTTTTTTCTTTCTTTTCCAGAGATAGCTTGGCACTGGAACATCGTAGAGGGTTGTTCAATAGCTCATTTTAAAGGAAATTAATTGGGTTAAAAAACCTTTTGTAACTAAAATAAATTATTTCTAAAAGAGAATAAATTTTTCCAATAAAAACTGTATTTTTGATGCAGTGACGTCATAATTACTTATAATAAAGAACGAACTCTTGCCTATACTAAATTGCATACTCAACTTAATTATTCTTAATGATATAGTAATGATATGGTTTTATTGATAACTGAATTACAAATCAAAAAAGAAAATGATCCCGGATGGCTTTGAACCACCAACCTTTCGGTTAAAGGCCGATCGTGCTTGCCACTTGGACTATGACGTCATTCATTAATGTTGTAAGATTATCAATATGATAAATATGATACTTTTATCACTTGTCTTTTCATATTTTATAATAAAGAACGACCTCTTGCCTATACTAAATTTTTATAATAAAGATACAATAAAGAACGACACCTTGCCCATGTTAACTAAAACATAAATAGGGATTATGTTATTTTTCCAATAGTATCATGGCTGTAGAGATGGCTGAAACCTAGTTACAATAAAAAACGATCATTGGAATAACAAAAATTGCATACCTTTGGAATTAGCTAGCTACTTGATTATTTGAGACTCGTCTCTTACTATTTAAAAGAAGAAAAAGCCGTAGGCTTTTTCCTGTGTGTTTATATAATAAAGAACGACCTCTTGCCTATACTAAATTTTATACGCCACTTAATTATAGTATAGGTTAGTAATTTTTAATAAAGATCGAACTCTTCCCTTTACTAACTTGCATAGGCAACTTCACTATAGTTAAGATTACAGTATTTATATTATAAATCATTATAAATTATAAAAGGTTCAAATGTTCGAAGATTATAGAGTTAAAAATTTTCCCACACCGGGAATCGAACCAGGGCCTGTTAAGTGAAAGTTAACTATCCTAGCCACTAGACCATATGGGACCATAAAGAAGTATGATTTAAGAGCCATATGCATATTATTATTTCACCATACCAATTATAATAAGGCCAAAAGGCCAAAATGGTCGACTTGGAACCTTACTTTTGACACATTAGTTAAATCTTCATCAGACTTGAAAAATGTTTTGCTAGTTTTACATTTTACAGTAAGGACCGAAGTCTATCTCAGAGTAACTGATGCGACAGAGAATAGAAAAAGGGGTATTTGGTATAGTTCAAGTATGAGGTTACATTTGATTTTTTATTAGTAAAGACGGAGAGATCAGAGAAGATGTTAAAAATATAATAAGCCAAGGCTCGGTGTGTTTTTTTCACAATTTTATTACATAATGAATCCGGGTTGCAGCGGTAGCTAGCAACCTAGTAAGAGACGATCACGTCCAATGTTAAGAAATATAAAAGCCCATAGTTCCTAACAAAGGAGTCAGATCAAACAAAAAGTACACCATTAGAACCGCCTTGTCTGAAACCCCTGTATAGGAAACTTTCTGTCCCTTGGCTTGAACAGCAAGGGAAAATATATTGTCTTGAAAATCAAGAAAATTGACTTGAACCACGTTATTCTCCACAAACGGGATATTTTTTTTTTTTTTTTCTTTTTTTGTATTTATAATAAAGATCAAACTCTTCCCTATACTAACTTGCATACGCAACTTCACTATATTTAAGATTACAGTATTTATATTTTTACATTAAAAGACGATCACTGAAATAACAAACCATTCCATACATTGGACTTAGTTAGCTACTTGATTGTTTGAGTTTCGTCTCTTACTATTTAAAGGAAGAAAAAGCCGTAGGCTTTTTCCTGTTTGTATTTATAGTTAAAAATCTAATAAGAGACGATCACGTCCAATGTTAAGAAATATAAAAACCCCTAACTCCTAAGAAAAGAGTCAGATCAAAACAAAAACTACAACCATGAGAACCACCTTGTCCAAAACCCCTAATAAGGAAACTTATCACTCTTTGGCTTGAATAACAAAGAAAATATATTGGCTTGAAAATCAAGAAAATTGACTTTAACCAAGTTATTCTCCACAAACGGGATATTTTTTTTCTTTCCGCTTGATTTTCCTCCTCAACTAGCTTGGCACTTGGAAATCATAGAGATCTGTATAATAGCTCATTTTAAAGGAAATTGCAACATCTTGTAACTTTTGTAATTAAAAATAAAATACTTTTTAAAGTAGAATCAATTTTGTAAAAAAAAATTGCATTTTTGATGTATTTTCACACTGCAGTCTTTTCAAAGATATTTGAATTTTGAAGCAATCAAATACAGTAAGGACTGAAGTCTATCTCATAATAACTGATGCAACTGGAAAAAAGATGTTACAGTATTTATATTATGATAAAGCAAAAGGTATGAGAAAAAACAGTAAAAGTTTGTAAACTGCAAAAACATTTAGAATATTTTAGTAATATTACATAAGGGATAGATACTGTAAATGAGAATTTTGTAAGTATCATCGGTATTATGGTTTTATTGATAGCTGAATTACATTGAATACTTGACTCTATTGAATACTTGACACTATTAAATACTTGACGATATTGAATAATTGACACTATTGAATACTTGACAGTATTGAATATTTGACACTATTGTCAACATAAGAAATGATAATTTTAGTTTACAAAAGTAAAATACTTACAAAAAGTAGGAAATTCATACAAATTTTATAAACCGTGAAATAGGATATCTAGTAATATACACCTCTACCAATATTGATTTTGAAGAGCTAGCAGAAGATTATAATCAGGATTAAATAGTTACTGTACAGCGACTAGAACTTCTATCTTCCTTGTCAGGAGGTGAGCTCACTAGCCGCTACGTTACAGCAACTGATAATACATAAGTAATTATAGATTTGATGATGTGTTTGGACATTCCTCACGCAGTCACATCGAAAGATTTCCTAAATTTAGTACAAAAAATCATGATGAAAAGTACATAGAAGTATATTGGTCAACTTCTGAGGCGAAACACAATCCATATTAGCCAAAAGTTGATATATGCGCTTTGAAATCCGGATTGCAGCGGTAGCTAGCAACCTAGTAAGCGACGATCACGCCCCGTAGTAAAAACTAAAATAACCCATAACTCCTGAAAAAAAGATCCAGATTAGTACACTATTAGAACCGCCTTGTCCAAAACTTCTATATAGCAAACTTAAAGTCCGTTGGCTTGAACAACAGAGAAAATATATATTGGCTTGAAAATCAAGAAAATTGACTTTAACCACGATATTCTCCACAAACGGCATCTTTTTTTTCTTTCCGCTTTTTTCCCCTCAGCTAGCTGGGCACTGGAAAATCATAGAGAGCTGTATAATAGCTTATTTTAAAGGAAATTGCTACATCTAGTGCCTTTTGTAATTTAAAATAAAATAGTTTTTAAAGTAGTATCAACTTTGTCAAAAAACTGCATTTTTGATGTATTTTCATAACGCAGTCTTTTCAAAGATATTTGAATTTTGAAGCAATCAAACAGTTCATGGTAATGAACTCTATAGTAATAACAGCTACTTGTCTCAATAGTAACCGAAACTCTATAGAACGAAATTTTGATACCAATAGATACATCAAAGCAAACAGTTCGTGATAACGAACTGCATGTTGTATAGTAAGAGCGACTCGTCTCAATAGTAACTTGCTACATCTAGTCCCTTCTGTAATTAAAGATAAAATATTTTTTGAATAGTTCCGGGTTGCAGCGGAAGCTAGCAACCTAATTAAAAGACATCATTCGAAGAACATACCATTGTATATATTGGACTTAGCTGCTAGATTCCTTGAAAAAAAAATCTTATTTGTCAACTGAAACTAGAATAATTCCTGAAAATTTTAAATAAAATATTACATTAAAAGACAATAATTGGAATAGCAAACCATAGCATACATTAGACTTTGTTAGCTACTTGATTGTTTGAGTCTGGTCTCTTACAACTTCAAAGAAGAAAAAACCGTAGGCTTTTTCCTGTTTGTTATTATTATTACCAATAATCTGTTCGCGAAACTTAGACCACCGTTGTGGCTAGAAAAAAGAGGAAAAATAATTTTGAGAAAATTTTTCAGACAGTACGTGGTAACGAACTGTTTCAAACAGTTCGTGATAACGAACTGTATAGTAAGAGTGACTCGTCTCAATAGTAACCGGAAAAAAAAATAGTCACCGAAGTCTATCTCGTAGCACTGATATAACCGGGAAAAGAAAAAGAGGTATGTGGTATATATGACGTCATACGAGGTAACAGCTGATTTTAGATAAATCCGAACAGTTTTCAAACAGTTCGTGGTAACGAACTGTAAGTAAGATGCAACCCGGCTCAATAGTAACCGGGACCCTAAAAACAACGGAATTTTGATACCAATATCCGGGTTGCAGCGGTAGCTAGCAACCTAGTAAGAGACGATCACGTCCAATGTTAAGAAATATAAAAACCCATAGTTCCTAAAAAAGGAGTCAGATCAAATTCGAAAGAACACCATTAGAACCGCCTTGTCCGAAACCCCTGTATAGGAAACTTTCAGTCCCTTGGCTTGAACAGCAAGGGAAATATATTGGCTTGAAAATCAAGAAAAGTTGCAGCTACTACAACATTCTGCCTAAACGGGATATTTTTTTTTTTTTTTTTTTTTTTTTTCCCACAGATAGCTTGGCACTGGAACATCGTAGAGAGTTGTTCAATGGCTCATTTTAAAGGAAATTAATTGGGTTTAAAAATCTATAGTAACTAAATTATAATAAAGAACGAACTCTTGCCTATACTAAATTGCAAACTCAACTTAATTATAGTAAATGATATAGTAATGATACGGTTCTATTGATATTTTATAAAGGACCGATATAGTTCATCATAAATGGTACCTTTTTTCGAAAATAGGGCAAATTTTCCCAGGCTCGTAACTTTTGATGAGTAAGACTAAACATGATGAAACTTAAAGATTTAAAATCAGCATAAAAATCTAATTCTTTTGATGTATCTATTGATGTTAAAATTCCGTTTTTTTAGAGTTTCGGTTAGCCTACTATTAAGATGAGTCGCTCTTACTATGCAGTTCGTTACCAACGAACTGTTTGACAAGTTATAAACACTATGATAAAACTAAAGTCGAGGAGAAAATGGCTAAATTATGTAAACTGCAAAAATACTTCAGGTATAAGAGTAAAAATTTCCTGCTGTCAAATACAACTCGAAATATTCTTAAAGATGTGAAAATTAGTTGTTGATTTTTTTTATCTTGAGGTTATCTGAGGTTATCCCCACTATTAACACTTCAGTTACTACGAGCTAACGTTCTTTATTTGTTATAAACACGTCGTAAACCCTATGATAAAGCAAAAGACAAGGGAAAAAAAAACTAAATTATGTAGACTGCAAAAATATTTAGGATATGATGGTAAAAATTTCTTTTGATTAAATACAATTCGAAATATTCTTAGAAATGTTAAAGTTAGTTTCTTTTATCTTGGGGTTAAAGTTATTTGATAAAAGAAATGAATTAGTTACATGAATCAAAAATGAAATTTTTCGTTTTCATCGTTATCTTTTATTTTAAGTCTTACTTGGTCAATACCGGCAAATCTGAGCAAGAAGACGAAAGAAAAATTAGTGGTTTAATTGTTACTGTCCAGCGACTCGAACTTCTATCTTCCTTGTCAGGAGGAGAGCTCACTAGCCAATGCGCTACAGCAACTAATAGTACAAAAGTAATTATAAAAGTTGATGTTTCTGACAGTAAATTAATCCGGGTTGCAGCGGTAGCTAGCAACCTAGTAAGAGACGATCACGTCCAATGTTTAGAAATATAAAAACCCATAGTTCCTAACAAAGGAGTCAGATCAAAACAAAAAGTACACCATTAGAACCGCCTTGTCCGAAACCCCTGTATAGTAAACTTTCTGTCCCTTGGTTTGAACAGCAAGGGAAATATATTGGCTTGAAAATCAAGAAAAGTGGCAGCTACTACAACATTCTGCCTAAACGGGATTTTTTTTTTTCTTTGTTTCCAGAGATAGCTTGGCACTGGAACATCGTAGATAGTTGTTCAATGGCTCATTTTAAAATTAATTGGGTTAAAAACCTATAGTAACTAAAATAAATTATTTCTAAAAGAGAATAAATTTTTCCACCAATTTCAGTAAAGAATTAAACAAAAACCTAACAAAAAATAAAACTAATTTTAAAATTTTCAGGTATTTTTCCAGTTTTTACATAAGGTCACGTCCAAGACTAAGAAATATAATGTCCATAACTCCTAAAAGTAGATTCAAATAAAGACAAAACCATCCTATTAGAACCGCCTTGCCCGACACCCCTATATAGCAAAATTATTGTCCCTCGGCTTTAATTTAAATTCATATGTACTAAGCTTCAAACTTTTGGTTTTCTTTTTTAAGGTTTTTGAACTGTTGTAATTTCTTGTCAAAATGGAAAATCATTATTTTTAATAATTGCAAATTTTCATTTTTCGGGCCTTCCTACAGAAGTTATATATCTGGAGCGTTCAAAAAGATTTTCATTTTTTAGGTTTTGATTTCTTTAGAAATAAGAAATAGAAATAAAGTGTCTATTAATTGTGCTTAAACAAAATTCATTGTCTGCTCTCGTACTTGGAGTACATCATGGATGTTATGGCAATTAATATTCGAAGCCAGCTTATAGAAATCAGAAGACTTGATAATTTTAAATATGTTTGAATAATAATGGAATCAAATTTACTGTTTAAAAGTATATAAAGGACCGATATAGTTCATGATAAATGATATTTGTCAAAAAAGTTTTTGTATTATTATCCATTATTATGTAAAATGCAGTAATTTTGGGGGGGGGGGGTTACAAAAAAATTATTTGTTAACTGAAACTAGAATTATTCCTGAAAATTTTAAATATAATAATTTTATTTAACTGCAAATTGCGAAAATATTTATGACGTCTGAGCAATATTACATTAAAAGACGATCATTGGAATAATAAACCATTGCAGACATCGGACATAGTTAGCAACTTGATTGTTTGAGGTTCGTCTCTCACACTTTCAAAGAAGAAAAAGCTGTAGGCTTTTTCCTGTTTGTAATCATATAGCATAAAACAAACCCCATTTGCAACTGACGTCATTAAATAAAAGCTTGATTTAGTTCATTAAAACTGGGGGTTATTTGATCTAGAAGACAATGTCTGTTTAAATATCCTTAGAGAAGACTGGAAACCAGTACTGATTATAAACTTTGTTGTTTATGGCCTCAAATACATCTTCTCAGAACCAAATCCTAAAGATCCATTGAACAAAGAAACAGCAAATATACTACAAATGATCATAGGCAGCGCGAGCGCGCTGCCTAAGTAAAGAACGATGTGGCCACAATGTGTTTTTTTTTTCTTCTTTCTCCGACAGGCACTTCGTATCGAAGGAGTTGTCGTAGAAACTTCGAAAACGGCTCATTCGATTGGAAATTGGGGTAGCTAGTGCCCTTTTTAATAGTCGAAAGGGATTGGAGGGCAACCCCCCCCCCCCACGCCCATCATTCCCCCTAACACATCCAATCAAAATTTTGAGATAGCCATTTTGTTCAGCGTAGTTGAATTCCAAATAGAAAATATCTTTTTGAGGAGGACACTCCCCCACAACCCTCGGGCAAGGGTTTTAAGTTCTGCCCTGAGGGCATATAAGAACAATGTTGTCACAGTGTACCATATATTATTTTTTTTACTTTACAGCGGTTCACTTCATATGGCAGGGGTCGTCGTAAAGACTTCAAAAGGGGCTCATTCAATTGGAAATCGAGAGTTCTAGGGCCCTTTTTAATAGTCGAAAGTGATTGGAGGGCAACTAGCCCCCTCCCGCACGCCCATCATTCCCCCAAACACATCCAATCAAAATTACGAGATAGCCATTTTGTTCAGCGTAGTTGATTTCCAGATAGAAAATATGTTTTTGAGGAGGACACTCCCCCAAAACCCTCAGAGCAAGGGTTTTAAGTTATGCCCTGGGGACATATAAGGTTTTTATAGAAGGCGTTGTCGTAGAAACTTCAAAACAGGCTCATTCGATTGAAAATTCGAAGGGCTAGTACCTTTTTAATAGTCGAAAGTGATTGGAGACCAACTAGCCCCCCCCCCCCCAGCCCATCATTTACACAAACACAATCGATCAAAATTTTGAGATAGCCATTTCGTTCAGCGTAGTTGATTTCCAGATAGAAATTATGTTTTGAGAAGGACACTCCCCCACAACCCTCAAGGCAAGGGTTTTAAGTTATGACCTGGGGGCATATAAGGTTTTTATATAAGGCGTTGTCGTAGAAACTTCAAAAAAGGCTGATTCGATTGGAAATTCAAAGGGCTAGTGCCCTTTTAAATAGTTGAAAGTGATTGGAGAGCAACTATCCCCCCACGCCCATTGTTCCCCGAAACACATCCAATCCAAATTTTGAGATAGCCTTTTTGTTCAGCGTAGTTGATTTCCAGATATAAAATATGTTTTTGAGGAGGACACTCCCCCACAAACCTGAAAGCAAAGGTTGCAAGTTATGCCCTGGGGGCATATAAGGTTTTTTATAGAAGACGTTGTCGTAGAAACTTCAAGAAAGGCTCTTACGATTGGAAATTCAAAGGACTAGTGCCCTTTTTAATAGTCGAAAGTGATTGGAGGGCAACTAACCCCACTTTCACGCCCACCTTTTCCCCAAACACATCCAATCAAAATTTTGAGATGCCATTTTATTCAACGTAGTTTTAAGTTCTGTAAATCAGGCTTTTGAGGATGACAACCCCCTCACAGCACTCAGGGCAAGGGTTGTAAGTTATGCCCTGGGGGCAAATAAGGTTTTTATAGAACGCGTTATCGTAGAAACTTCAAAAAGGCTCATTCGATTAGAAATTGAAATGGCTAGTGCCCTTTTTTATAGTCGAAAATAATTGGAAGGCAACTAACACCCCTTCCACGCCAACAATTTCCCCAAACACATTAAATCAAAATTTTTAGATAGCCATTTTGTTCCACGCAGTTTAAAGTTCAGGAAATTGTACCTTTGAGCAGAACACTCCCCCCAGTCTTCAGGCCAAGGGTTATAAATTATGCCCTGGGGCATATAAGTTTTTTATTGAAATCTTTGTCGTAGAAACTTGAAAAAGGGCTCATTCGATTGGAAATTCAAAGGTCTAGTGCCCTTTTTGATAGTCGAAAGTGATTTGAGGGCTAACCCCCCTCTCTCGCCTACCTTTTTCTCCAAACACATCCAATCAAAATTTTTAGATAGCCATTTTTGCTCAGCGTTGTTGATTTCCAGATAGAAATTATGTTTTTGAGGAGGACACTCCCCCACAGCCCTCAGGGCAAGGGTTGTGAGTTATGCCCTGGGGGCATATAAGGTTTTTATAGAACACGTTGTCGTAAAAACTTCAAAAGGGTTCATTCGATTGAAAATTCAAATGGCTAGTTTCCTTTTTAATAGTCGAAAGTGATTGGAAGGCAACTAACACCCTTTCCACGCCCACCATTTCCCCAAACACATCCAATCAAAATTTTGAGATACCCATTTTGTTACACGCAGTTTAAAGTTCAGAAAATTATACCTTTGAGCAGGACACCCCCCCCCCCCCCCACAGTCTTCAGGGCAACGGTTATAAGTCATGCCCTGGGGGCATATAAGATTTTCATTGAAATCTTTGTCATAGAAACTTGAAAAGGGGCTCATTCAATTGGAAATTCAAAGGGCTAGTGCCCTTTTTAATAGTCGAAAGTTTTGGAAACTAGGTCTTTAAGGATGACAACCCATCCCCCCACAACCCTCAGGGCAAGGGTTGTAAGTTATGCTCTAGGAGCATGTAAGGTTTTTATAGAAAGCGATGTCGTAAAAAAAACATCAAAATGGGCTCGTTCAATTGAAAATTGAAAGGGCTAGTGCCCTTTTAATAGTCGAAAGTGATTGAAGGGCAACTAACCCCCCTCTAACGCTCACCATTTCCCCAAACACATCCAATCAAAATTTTGAGATATACATTTTGTTCAACGTAGTCGAAATTTCTGGAAATTAGGTCTTTTAGGATGATAAGCCCCTCAGAGCCCTCAGTTCAAGGGTTGTAAGTTATGCCCTTGGGGCATATAAGGTTTATATAGAAAGTTGTTGTAAAAATTTCAGAAAGGGCTCATTTGTTTGGAAATTCAAATGGCCCTGTTTAATAGTCGAAAGTGAGTGGAGAGTAATTGACCCCCCTCTCAAGCCCACCATTTCCCCAAACACATTCAATCAAAGTTTAGAGATAGACATTTTGTTCAACGTAGTTGAAAGTTCTGGAAATTATGTGTTTAAGGATGACAAACCTCCCAGAGTCCCCAGGGCAAAGGTTGTAAGTTAAGATTAAATCAAAATGCACTGTGTTAATGCTAATCCTCCAAAAGGCATCTCAGCAGTATCCCAAGGACGACTAAGGGTATTATATTCAAACTTTCGGGGCTACTTCTGCTCTTAAAATTTAATCAAAATAGCGTAAGTGTATGCAAGGTATCAAAGAAAGTAAACAGATATTTTTACGGATGGTATCAAGTTTACTATTTCAGGTCAACTAGAGGAGGTATGAAACTAAATTAAACACTACTATTTGTGTCCAGATTTTTAAAAGGGTGCATTATGTTAAAAATTGTTGAAAAATTTTCTCCAACATACAAATAGCAGGCCAAACTATTATGCCTGCTATAACTATAAGGTATGCTATATATATAAATAGCAGGCCTTTTTTTAGGAGTTATGGGTTTTTATATTTCTTAACATTGGACGTGATCGTCTCTTACTAGGTTGACAGGTACCCCTGCAACCCGGATCTAATGATCATCTTTTAATATAACTTTACCAAGAACTGTTTGATTGCTTCAAAAATCAAATATCTTTGAAAAGACTGCAGTATAAAAAGACATCAAAAATGCAGTTTTTAGTGGAAAAATTTATTCTGTTTTAAAAATAATTTTTTTTAGTTACCCCATTAATTTCCTTTAAAATGAGCCATTGAATAACTCTCTACGATGTTCCAGTGCCAAGCTATCTGTGGAAAAGAAAAGAGAAAGAAAAAAAGATGCCGTTTAGGCAGAATGCTGTAGTAGCTGCCACTTTTCTTGATTTTCAAGCCAATATATTTCCCTTGCTGTTCAGGCCAAGAGACAGAAAGTTTTCTATACAGGGGTGTGGGACAAGGCGGTTTAATGGTGTACTTTTTGTTTTGATCTGACTCTTTTTTTTTAGGAGTTATGCGTTTTATATTTCTTTACATTGGACGTGATCGTCTCTTACCGGGTTGCAGATGCAACCTTTTTAAAAGACACAACCTGTTAAGAACCACAACGCCCATAGTAACCAAGAGTTAACAAACACGTTTTGAAAAACCTGTCAAGTGAGTAAAAATTACCATCTGACAGTGACTCAGAAATGGTAACTATTTTTTCTATTCACTTAAAAATAAAAGTAAAAAAACTATGCTGAGTTGTGAAAAAAACTTAGCATCCCTTGAAATTTTCGTCTTATAGAAATGAAAACTACTACATGAAAATCAGCATGGTCAAGAACCTTATACAGAAGAATTACAGTCCCCCATCTTAAAAAACAAGGTGAATCACTTTTTGGCATTTGTAGCACCGATGTGTCTCCCTTTTTTTTCTTTTTTTTTTTTTCACCGGGTTACAGTAAAGAAGACATTCTAGGCCATAATAACTGAAATATTAATCGTGATCGCGGTGGTAGTGACAACCTAGTAAAATCAAGGTAGTAGCGGTAGCGACAGCATAGTAGGAGACGATTACGTCACATACTAAGAGATAAAACAGCCTATAACTTCTAAAAATAGTGTCAGATCGAAGTACTAAGTACACCATTAGAATTGTCTTATCTGAATCCCCCCCCCACCACACACAAAGGAAACTTACAGCCCCTTGGCTTGAACATAAAAGAAAATCCATTGAATACAAGATTGCTCGTTACCATAATATTTTGCATCAACCGTATCTTTTTTTTTCCTTTTTTTTCACCCTTCCCTTCTCCCAAGACAGCTAGGCACTGGAACACCATAGAGAACTGTTTAATAGTTTCTTTAAAGGAAATAGCAACATTTAGTGCCTTTTGTAATCAAATTTTGCTTTTTTAATGAAATTAATATTTTTTTTTAAATACTGCATTTTCATGTACAAGATGATGATGGTCGTCATAATCTTTGGTTGTAACTATATATGACGTAAAATGTGTATCCTATATTGTGACTTTAGTATATTAACAGTGTTGTACGAAAATGCAGTTTTTTGTACAAAATTGATTCTATTTTGAAAACTATTTCGTTTTTAATTGCAAAACGCACTGAATGTAGCAAATTTCCTTTGAAATGAGCCATTAAACAGCTCTCTATGATTTTCCAGTGTCCCGCTAGCTGCACTGAAAAAAAAGGAAAAAGAAAGATGCCGTCAATGCAGAATTTCACGCTTGGAGCTTACTTCTTTGATCGTTGAAATATCTTAGGCAGTTTGACTAAATTTGTTCTTGAATATATTCCCTCCCTTACTGATAGATACCAAAATCCTTACTGTATTACAAACAGGAAAAAGCCTATGGCTTTATCTTAATTGGAATAGTAAGAGACGACCTGACTTCAACCTACGATTATGACATCATTGATCAATCTTTAACATTAATTATAACCTTATTTTAGTTACTATGGACTGGAAGTTTGTTCTTTACTGTAATTTTTTGATTTTCAAGCCAATATATTTCCCTTGCTGTTCAAGCCAAGGGACAGAAAGTTTCCTATACAGGGGTTTCAGACATGGCGGTTCTATGGTGCACTTTTTGTTTTGATCTGATTTTTTTTAGGAGTTCTGGGTTTCTATATTTCTTAACATTGGACGTGATCGTCTCTTACTAGGTTGCTAGCTACCGCTGCAAGGACGTGATCGTCTCTTACTAGGATGCTAGCTACCGCTGCAACCTGGATGGTATCCTAATGATCATCTTTTAATATAATTCTATTGAAAATTTTCAGGAATTATTCTAGTTTCAGTTAACAAATAAATTTTTTTTTAAACCCCCTAAAAATTACTGCATTTTACATAATAATGGATAATTATATAAAATGAAATCGTATTGACAAACACCATTTATGATTGACTATATCGGTCCTTTATGTTAAATACAAAATTCTACATTTTTGCAGATAGGAGCTTGAAACTTCAACAGAAAGGTTCTCTGATACGCTGAATCTGATGGTGTGATTTTCATTAAGATTCTGTGATTTTTAGGGGTGTGTTCTCCTCTTTTTATGAAAATAAGGCAGAATTTCTCAGGCTCGTAACTTTTTATGGACAAAACTAAATTTAATGAAACTTTGTTATATTTGAAATCAGCATAAAAATTCAATTCTTTTGATGTATCTATTGATATTGGAATTCCGTGTTTTAGAGTTTCGGTTACTATTGAGACGAGTCCCTCTTACTATACAGTTCGTTACCACGAACTGTTTGAAAAGAAGAAAAAAAAAGAGATGTCGTATATACAGAATATCTTGGTTGCAGCCACTTTTCTTGATTTTCCAGCAAATTTATTCCCCTTGTTATTCAAACCAAGGGACTATAAGTTCCCTATATAGGGGTTTCGGTTCTAGGGGGTTCGTGTTTTGATCTGATTCTAGTTTTAGGAGTTATGACCTATTTCATTTTTTTTCTATGGGGCATAATCGCCTCTTACTAGGTTGCCAGCTACCGCTGCAAACCAGATTTTTAAATACCGCTGCAACCCGCATTACAAACGGGAAAAAGCCTAGGCTTTTTCTTAGTTGGAATAGCAAAAGGCGATGCTTGTACTGTGTTAACTTTTAGTTACGATGTGCCGTGAATTTGTTCTTTACTAGGTTTTAGCTGTGTCCGATGCAACTTGCATGGTCCCCATTTATAATGAACTGTATCGATACCTAATGTATCATATTACTAATTTTACAACTTTAATTAATGACGTCGTGGTGCAGATGGCTAGCACGATCGACCGTTAGCGTTAGCCAAAAGGTTGGAGGTTCAAGGCCACCCAGTTACATGATAGTTACAAACTTCCCATTTACAGTATCGATCTTTCATGTATTTTGACACTTCAGATTACTATGGAATGTAGCTCATTCTTTAATATAAAATTCAAAAACGCTAAAAAAAACAACGAAAGGTTTGAAGCATAGCACATTATGAAATTATTGTTAATAATTGCTATGGGCTTCAGTTCATTCTTTACTTTAATTCTTTATTATAAAAAAAAAAATGTTAAAAATACTATGTGACGTCATAACCAGATGTTACAACCGTCATTGTTGCAGGGATAGCTGCAACCTAGTAAAGGACGAACCACGGCCCTTAGTAAAGTTTTTAGTTACTACTCAATTTCCCGAAAACCACTGATATACTCTTTCTTCCCTTAGCGATAAGAGAGAACGATTACGTTCTAATAGCTTGTGATTTTAAACAATCCAAAACCATGGTGTTCACAAAAACTTCCGAAGGATATACAGAAGCGCTTATTAAGCATATCTAGCAAATTTTTTATCTTTTAACATTTTCAGAGAACAGATATAGAGGTCTAATTAATACGAGGATGCCAATGGAACCCCTCTCGCCTAGTAGTAGCACTTCAGGGATTTTAACTGTCAAATACATGCATGACTATTTACAAGGCAGGTCTATTAAAGTTTCAAAATCAGCACGCAGGAATGCGCAACACTCTGCTCAAAAGAAGAGATGTTCAAAAAGTGATTGTTTTTTTAAAGGATGAAATTGGCTTGTTTTACACTCTTGCTAATGTAAAGAAAAGATGCTTCTAGATGTAAAGACACGAAAAAGAAGTATTTTTATGTCTATACGTATAAGATTTAGAAAAGAAAGTGAAGTGAAAAATCCTGTTGTATTGTTACTTGTCAAGTTTTCATTGTTACCAATGATCACATTTCCATAAAAGAGATGCAACGTAACGCCGATAACCGCACGACTGCAGCATGATAAAGATCCTCCGGGGCCATTGATGGTACATAGGGCGTCAACAGGTCGTAGTGAAGGTTTCAGTTGCTCGATCTTTTTTTACAGGTAGAAAGCCCGTTGCACAACTTTGCGGTAACGGCAATCGAACCCAGTATTGCCATACAGAGCACAATCCATCGTGCCACCACAGGTTAAATAGATTCGTAAAAAAAAAAAAACTTCTCCGAGAGAATCTGATCTTCAATAACCCAGATCTCGTAAATACTCAAAACTGATTATCTATACGACAATATAGGAAGATAATGAAAAAAATACCAAATCTGAGCCAACTTCAGAGGTAAGACAACCTAATCATAAAGAATTGCACTAATCAAAATCCAGACAGTGTCTGCTCTTTGATTCTATGTAGTTGTTATTACACACAATCAAATGCACCTCTTACTGTCCTTGCACTTAATAACTAAAACATTTAGGCAAGAATAGAGTAGGCTACCTGTCCCTTTAAAAAAAAGACCAGCTTCGAAAACGTCCATACAACCTATTGACGCTCTATATGCTATCAAAGGCTCTGGATGATTTTTATCATGCTGGAGTCACGCGATTATCGGCGTTGCTTCGCATCTCTTTTGTAGAAACGTGATCGCACGATCATTGGTAACAATGAAAACTTGACAAGTAACAATATAACCGGATTTTTAACTTCACTTCCTTTTTGAAATCTTATACGTATAGACATTTAGTACTACTCTTTTTTACTAAACATAGGAAACAATTCCGGCAAGAATCGAGATATTTTAGCATATTAACCTTAAAATCATGAGAATGACTGTAAAGTATAGAAATCCCCCCAGCAATCTAGCACAAATACGTCACACTAACCACTATCCTAGTAGAAGTACTCCAAATTTCTTCGGAGGGAGGGGGGCATAACACAGCATAATTTAGGGTGAAAAAAAATCGTTTTCTGAAGGGCCGTTCAGACAAAATTAAACCTGATCCCAACCATTTTCATAAATATCTATAGATATTTGCTAATTTTTATTTAGGAATAAAGCAAAAAACCGTTCAAAATAAAATTCTAAATCGACAAATACGTACTTTCCAGGCCTTTTCCTGCCTAGAAAAGACTATATTCGGACATCGACACTTATGTCTTAGGATCGACATTAACATCTTAAAAAATATACGACTAAAATAAAAGAAAAAAGCAGGCAATATGATCTCGCAGTGATAAAATGGGAACGGTGATTAAACATATTAATAACAATGTTCTATGTAACAAATTAATAGAAATAATCACGTGCATCCAAAAACAAATATGAATCAGATAAGTGTATTTTATACACAAAACGGATTCCATTTAAATTACCTTTAGGTTCGGGGGGAGGTTCGGGGTCCTTAGTTTTTCCAGATTGCGTTGCCCTCTTCCTTTTCAAGGGTGAACTGATACTCGGCTTGGACTGGGATATTGACGTCTGCAACTGGTTAACAACTGCATCCGATAAGGCGCCTCTATACTGTCTTGACCAATAGGCAAGCAAAGAAGGAACTAGAGTGTCAGAATGATGAACTTGTCGCTTGAGAAGTAATCCAACCAGTTCTGAATTCGGCCTTCAAATTATAAAATACGAATTTTACTTTTGTAAAAAATTTGACGCTAAAGAATGCAGAAGCATAATAACAATGTTTATCTAATTGTTGATAATGTTTTCGTAGCTAGGTAGGTCAAGTTCAAAATTGCGGGTATGACTACAATCTATTAAAAAATAGAATAAGGTGAACTATATTTTAAAATATTGTTAATAATCCAAATAAATAAAATTTAGTTAAAACATTTTTTCAGCTAAAAAAACAACAAACAACTGCTACTTCAATTAACTTGGAGATTAGAATCGGAATCACACCCTTTGGATGTCAGACGCCTCAAATATGGAAAATGCTCACATACATCCTTTAAATTAAACAGCAATTGTGGCGCCTGTTTATATGTGCAAAAAAAAAAAAAAAAAAAAAAAAAAAAAAAAAAAAAAAAAAAAAAAAAAAAAAAAAAAAAAAAAAAAAAACTGGCCCGGTCACCAGCAAGGTCTTTACAAACACCTTCCTTTGACGGAAAACTCGCCTTCGCCCTTTGCAGATGGGCGTTCGCTTCGCTCGTGCGTTTGCTTGGAACTACGGTCCTCAGATGATGTTAGGCTTTTTATTAACACCTATAACAACACCAAGGTTCCAAGATTATTCTGCAAAGATATTTCACATTTACGACTTTGATGGTTTAGTTATTTTTTAAAGGAAGAAATAAAGAAAGACACGTACATGTAGATAAATAAATAGTCTTGTAACATATATAGCATTTTAGTCTAGGAGAAAAAGTATTGCATTGAGGAATTTATAAATATTTGCTTTGGGTGCCATTGCCCTGAAATGATTTCAGCATTTAAAGCGGACCAAGTCAGAGCATGCAAATCATTCAAAACGCATACAATTTTCAACATTATCCTCAAGTTAATTTAGGTACTACATTTAAACTGAAAGAAATCAGTAAATAAAACAGTAGTTACAGAATTTGTCAATGCACACTTGTTCTAAAATATCAAGATATAAATTTTTGTGGGATGTAAGACGATCGAAGAAATCCTTGGGTTTAGAAAGCCAGCTAAGCAACAGCGGATTTTCCACAAGGACCTTGGATCTCATAGCAAATTGCAAGAAACTGCAACTGATTTCTTTTGGGGAAAATGGGCAATCAATGTTGGCCAAGAGGTTAGCGCACAAAAGAAACTGACATAAATGTAGAGAAAATTGTAGATCCGACAGACGGCAATATATGAACGAAAAGGCTAGGCTAGTCGAAGAAGCAGCAAGCCGTTGAGACACGAATCAATGCATCGTCTTACCAAGGAAATAGTTGGCAAGTCAAATTTGCAGAAATGCCCAGTAAACGATGAAGGAGGGAGGCTCCCGACAGACGTGGAAGAACAAAATGGACGATGGGCAAGGTGTTTTGAAACTGTGCTAGATCTCCCTGAACCAGTACTTCTACTTAATATACCAGAACAGCCTGTGCTCAACATCTGCATCAGCGGCAAGAAGCAGACAGTTGACGAGATACTCTTATGAGCTAAAAAACTGAAACACGGGAAGGCTCCTGAGCAGACCGCATTTCAGCGGAGATGATCAAGTCCAGCCTACGACAAACTTTGGTCATCTGGCTATCCTTCTTCTCTTTCCTGTGGCAAACCGAAAGGATTCCCAAAGAATGGAGAACAGGATCTATAATCAAACTATTCAAGATAGAAGACGCAAAAGAATGTGGCAACTACAAAGGCATCAATCTTCTGTCGATCCCTATACAGCTCTTTTGAACTATAATACTAGGAAGACTCCAAACTGTACATGATCCACACTTGCGTGAATAACAGCATGGATTCCAACGAAAACGATCCTTTACCGACATGAACTTTACGGACGATGCTGAAGAAATATAATGAATGAGTCAACAATAGTACGTACTCTTCGTGTACTTAAGAGAAAGCATTTGATTCAGAAGATCGTCAAACCCTGGGGAGAGTCTTGCGGTTTATACAGCATTCCTGAGAAAGTAGTTCGTTTAACAGTTGCCATGTACGAAGTAAACCCCGAAGCCGTGCCGAAATAAAAATTGGCAGCAGCGGATACAATTATGCCGGCGGCGGCGCGCCACCGCCAGTGTCACCGATTTTTTTTTGGCTACTTTTAAAAAGTTTTGCAAACTTTAGCGGTATCAGTTTTTATTGGAACTCGGTCCACAATTTCTTTTTAGCTTCATTACCATCACCAAACCTCGGACAAAATAAGGACAAGATATCAATCTTAACTTCTGAAAACCATTTTTTAATCCAAAAGATCAACAGCGAGACCTTAAACTGCCTTATAATTGAATGAATCCGACAAAATAGGCAATTAAAATTTTAATTCAAATTAAGCTCTAAGACTTGAATTAAACAAATTTACTTGCACCATAAATCCATGGCTAATTTATGAAACATCAATGGGATCTGATGTGTATATCTTACTTTATGTTCAAATTTCCTGGCCTTGCAACCTGCATTCCCCTTCTTTGACTACCCTACCCCTCACTTTCTACGCTAAAGAAGCTATTATTTCTCACTGATTCAAGGTCGAATCCTCTTAAGTGATAAAATAAAAGTTTTTAAAATTAAATATTTTAACCAACTCCTTTGAGAATGAAAGAGCTTATTTTTTGTCCTTCCTATCTCAGCAATTAAGGTACTGTGGTCATGAACGTACTTGAACATGGTGGGTAAGCATATCAAACGGCCTAAGTTATATTTTAGCGAATAGGATTTAATTTTTTTTTTTCTGTTTACATAGCCAATTTTCAGAAAGTTAGCATGTCGTTTTTAAGAACAGTTCGTTCCCAGGTGTAAGAAGAAAAAAGAAGCAACATTTTGTGCATCTTATAAAGAAAATAATTCCTTATAACTATATTATTGAATATATTATTAAATTTTTAGTTTTGACTTTAAATTTAAGAATTTAATTTGAATTAAGTTTTAAATTCCCTATTTTGTCAATTCTAAGGCAGTTTAAAGAGCCAGAATTAAAAATTCGAATCAAAACCTCTGATAGTAACACACGTTTACTTTAAAGTCATGACTGATGCCCAGCAAGATCGTGCCCTGTCACCTCCTCTCTTCGTCCTAGCTGTAGACTACATCTTTAGACAGGTAAATGGACATGGGATCTGAATTACAGTAAACATCTCCAGAACATCAATGTCACCAACGATGTTGCGCTCGTAGAAGCCCACCAGCAGAAGCTTCAGGAATTCCTGAGCAAACTCTCGAAGAAAGATGAACAGTTCCAATCACACATCGATGCTCCAAAGACTAAGACAATGTCAATTAGAAGTTTACATGGAGGAAGCCAACTAGGAGGAGATATCAAACAAATGACAAGACTTCAAGTACTAAGGAAGTACGGTAAATTCCCGTGGCCCTGAACAAGAACTAGGCATCAGAATAGCCCTAGCCAACGCGGCATTTCTGAGACGTTTACCAGTCTTCAAATCCACAGTATACTATAAGAAGATGAAACTCAGGCTGTTCCAGAGCAATGTTCTGCCTGTTCTGAGTTACTCTATGGAATGCTGAAAGTTAACTGCGGAACAGGAGCAACGCATTACTGTCATTGAGAATAATCGTCTTCGCTGGATCCTAAGCTGGAGTGACCATGTCAGCAACGCCGAGATTCGTACCCGCACAAGCCAACCAGAAGTCGCGTCCGTTGGTGACAAAGAAGTTGGCAATACCTCGGAAATACCCTCTTCATGCCGGACATTAAACTTCCAACAATACCCCTCCACCAGCAACCGAAAGACAGCCATCATCAAGGAAGACTAAGGAATATACCCCGTAATACGTACGGACCTGTAAGAAGAGCCCTTCTGTCGAGTCTCATCCCAGATTCGGAGGACATCAATACGGCATTCCATTTGAGTAAGTTTGAGGGTGCTCACCAACGCCCTGTGTGCCACTGGAAGCACTAAGGTCTAAAGCGAGGGCGTGTAACAATAGCAAATATATGTTGGTGAATCCGCAAATAGGCCGATCCACCGCAACACTCCTTTGGGATTTTCTACCCCTTTCCCCTCCATGAAAAGTATTCTAATGCCCCCCTCCGAGGATTTTGGCTGAGCGTATGTATGATTCCAAAATTGATAAGGCTAAATTTTATGCAGGGATTTTTTTTTCTTTGTTTTTTTTTTTTTGACGAATTATGAAATGTATTGGAATAAACATACCTTTCTTTCCTTAGCATTATTAATAAAGACGTAATAGCTTCAGAGTTCTCTGGATATTTGACTAATGGTATAAGTGGTAATAAAGATTGTAATGACACTCCATGAGCAGCTACAAGCTGCCACAATGCCATCTGCTCAAACGTGTCCCAACTTAAACTGGAATCTGAGAAACGAAGCTTAAATTAAACAAAATCAAAGTAACAAGAATAATCAATATAATTCGAACGAACACAACAAAATACAAAAAAAAAAAAAAATTATTACTGCACCGATCACTCAATCAATACATGCTGCCAAGGGTACATACAGGATTTTTTTTTCAGGGGGGGGGGGGGGGGGGGGGAGGAGGGTACACAAAACAAAACTTTAAGAAGTGCATCGGAAATTTGTTTATAAGTATTTCTGTTACACTTTTACAAGTAGGGTTAAAATTTCGGGGGAGGGGGGAGGGGGGTTACAAAAACCCTATATCCCCAAACCCTGGATATGGCCCTTGCATGCTACTAATCTTATCAGTTGCTATTATCCTTCTCTTCGGCTAATAGAACATACAAAATGTAATCGTTTTATGAGGTTGGATTGAGGTATGAAAGTTTTTAAACACGGTAGCGTGAGAATAAAGATAGCCCCCTCATGAGTCTTACGATAATAATAAAAAATAATACTAAGGGCATCAGATTTTGAACTGTACAAGCTTTGAAGCTTTTTAGAAGAAACTTTTTTTTTAGCCGAAATTTGATTTTATTACAAAAGAATTTTTTGGTAATTTGTGTTTTAAATTGACAAACTGATGGACAAAATATTCTAAGAATTCAATTAACAAATTCCATTATATAGTTTTTAAACTGAATACTATAAGAAGAACAGCTTTTTTTCAAAGAAAAGCTTATGTAATTGGGGTTTGATTCTCCCGATTCATATTGGTTTACTGATCTTGTCTTTGACAATAGCTCAGTAAACGGTTTTTGACAATTATATCAAAAGTGCGAAAAAAATCGGATATGACCATTGGACGCAACAGCTGAAAAATTAATATTAATCGAGGATCATTTAATAAAAAAAACTATCGTAGTCACAAATAGTGCCACAACTAATTTACGCTTTTACAGCATACTAAGCACTAAGTACGATTTTATCACGCTAGTAAAAAAAAAGGAACAAATGAATAAGTGAAATGATTAGTTCTGTAGCGCATTGGTTCAAGCTTGTTCTTATGGCATGTTTCGGTTGATTGCAGTGGCGAGGGGCAGTAGGGAACGGTGTTTATTACTCCAAAGCACGGAGTATTCGAACTTGTGCATCAGATGGTACCTGCGTTCCTAGACAATTGGAACAACAAAAAACAGGTCTGAAATCAAGGGTTGAATGCAACGGTATAGCAAATAATATATGAATTGCATAGAAAAGACAGAACAATATACCTTGACAAGTTCAGAAACCAGTTCTCTTTTCTTTTGGCTGTCATTAAATACGCCTTCAGCATATGTTAACGGTTCAAAATATTCTATGTCAATTACTGAAAGTTTCTATCTTACTATACGTAAACTGAGATTTTATTTTCTTTGCGAACTGGTACTCAATCTTTCATCTTCTTTAGGTTAATTTTGTCGACATAAAAGCAATTGTCTAGGTTGCAAATTCCTAGCATGCAAAAAAAATTAACCAAATAATTAAAAAAAGAAGATGATATTCTAAATAATATGCTTCGGGATAGGAGATTTCTAAGAGAAAATGTAAAAATCTTCTTTTAAAATTTACTCGGCGATCCTTAAAAAAATTCAAAAGCCTAATTATCGTTGGACCGCCAAAAACTGAAACAATTGTATATAAAACATATTATAGGAAATGTGCATTGATTTTAAACAGCCTATCTGATCCCACAAATCGAATAGCGGATTTTCAACTTAGAATGTCCTCTTTAGATTGGTCCAAAGCATTCCGCAAGCAATCCTGGAAGAAAAACTGAGCCTAAAAATTATTTTTTTTAGTTTTGGACTTAAAAGTCTTTCTTTTTCTTAATATTTAATCTACATAAACTAGTTTTAGCAATGTGGCCCAACTATTAAGCAGCTTATATCATGAAAGACTATCGTTGAACTAAGCGTTTTCCCAATCTGGGTCGTTTTGAGTTTGGTTTAGTTTTAATGTCTCAAAAATCAAGAGAAAAAGCCTAGATTGTAGACAGTCAATCCAAATTTTAAAAAATAGGAACAAAACAGCCTGAAAGAAGAGACTTTGTAGACTTTTTGGGGTCGGAAAAGGGAACCAGATTATAGACCAACTTCCTATACATCGTAAATAGCTGAAAATAACCACCAAAGAGCAACAATTTTATTTTAGCTATGCTCGCCAAAGCTTACCCTACATAAACAATGAGGAACATTTCCATTTCTGAAGCTTTCTGTAAATAATGCAGAGAGGTGTCTCTCGTCAAATACAACTGGCCATTAGATATATTGTTTTTAAGAGCAAGCATGCTAGGCAACTGCAAAGTTTAGATCACGCAAAACCACTATTAAATCTCCACAAAACCACTACGTTTCAAAGGGTGTCAAGTACTTTCACTTACTCAATTTACTTTGTATAGATGTGGTAATAATTTTATTAGAATGAGACTATTTGCACTAATTTTGTGCATTTCTTCAACCTAGCCACGATTCCACCTGCTAAATAGCCGCCTTCAAGTCTTTGTGTCTCTTCACCTTGAGCTTTCAGAGCATATAATCAAAGATTTTACTACCTATACCCCAACAATATCCATTGATCTCGGACCCGATCAAGTGTTTTGGCAGGTTCTTCTAAAAGATTGTCTGAAGCCTGTTTTTTTTATCCGCATCATTTTTAAGCCAGCTATAGTTCCTTCTCCTTTTCAAGACTATATTTCAATGCACAATACTCTGTACTCCACAGCAGCCCAGAGCAAAGCTCGTTACCGCACCCCTGTACAACAAAAAAGCTACACAACTATTTTCAACGACTTTTGCTAAGTAAATATTTGGACTATGGCGCACAATCAGATGGTTTGCCCACTTTTTTATTGCTGGTTAACGAGGACCAAACCTTAACCTCAACCATCTTGGGAACATAGTATATTATATGAGTGTATTTTAGTACTTCGGGACATTTCAACCTATTTATTTCAAACAATTAAAACGCACTGGCACAAACTGAGTCTCCATACATAAATTCTTAAACCAAATTTGTGAAAAACTGCTCTTAACTGAGACCCCACATTTACTTCACCATATAAGCCCTATAGTAGTTTTTCTGGAACTGACCTAACCGTCAATCATACCATCCAAGATCTTAAACATATCAAGATCAAAGTTTTCCTGTATACCTTTCAGTAACTCGTGGGACCATCCATGTGGTGAAAGGGGTACTATAATACATCATAATCTGGAGGGTGCCAAAAGAAGATTTGATGTCCTTGTAGGGAAATTGTTCCTGTGAATTATTCGTTCTTTACTCGGTTACAGCTATCGCTGCAACCATAAAATTGGAAAAACACAGACAAAAAAAGAAAGGTAAAATCAATAGATAAGCAAAAATGCCTACAATCAATCAAAAGCCAGTTGCAGTGGTGATGTATCACCACTTATTATTGAGAAAACGAAAAAGAAGAGGAAGCGCAGAAAGGAGGACCAAATACCGCTGGATAAAAAAGAAAAGAAGAATTTAAAATATGCATTAGAAAATAATTTTGTATGTTTTCAATATTATAGTCTATTTTTGATTAAAAAAAAAAAAAAAAAAAAAAAAAAAAAAAAAAAAAAAAAAAAAAAAAAAAAAAAAAAAAAAAAAAAAAAGCCAGTTGCACAACAGACTCCAGCAGATTTTCTGACAAGAATGCACGCGAATTTAGATTTAAAATTCCAGATTAAGACAAACCCCCATTTAGGCAACATACTTCACGCCACAGAAAAAGATGAAAGGATGGGTGACAGGTTACAAAAAAGTATGAAATAGAAACAAAAACTATGGACCAAAAAGGAAACGTGTTGGCTAGCTAACACAGTGAAAATTAGGGACTTAAGGGGTATTTTCAGAAAAAGATAGTATTTTTCGGGGCTATTGTGGCTTTAAGGATCGTCCAGGACTTTAGGGACCAATTTAAACACCACATATATTATTCAAATAATCATAGTAATGTAGAGAAAAAGGGTAACGCCACTTTGTTTCGAACTACTACATATAGAATAAACCTTGTTTAAAAGACTGATCAAGATTTCAAACCCAAGCTGAGCAGGGCTTTCGAATGAAATATAGCAGAATGGCTTGAGGCTATATCCTGTAGCCGCGATTTTGTCACCAGTGCGTTTCAAAGAGCAGATGAAGCTAAAAGAAATAGGGGAAGAAACGGGAGAGAAAGGTAAGATTAAAGGAAGAAAGATTCGCGATTCTACTACTATGCTACCCTAAAGAATTTCCAAATGCCTCACCTAATAAAGAGATCAAGGTACTATCTGGGGGAAGGATAACGAGTCTTCCTTGTAAAACTAAGGAAATGAGATCCACTAACTGTACTGAATCCACCGTTCCAACGACTAGTCGAAGCAGCTGAGAATTCCCCACTGTAACTAGGGGAAACCATGTATATAATACAGGAACAAGCCAGCAAAATAGTTGCACATCGTCTTCTTGACACACCTAAAACCAGAAAAATAGCAGTTCAATGAAATAAAAAGAAGGAAAAGTAAAGAAAGAAAAACACAGAGACGAAAAACTTGTCAACAGAGACAAGCCCAAGACAGCTTATTAGAAAATAATCGTCTTGGTTGCAAAGAAGAAATAGTCAATATAAAAGACATCCCACCCTTCAGTTAAATGTCTTTCGTCGGTTTGTAGAGGAGGAAATTCGTTAAACTACTTAAAATACTCCTTACTATAGTACTGCATTAGGAATAGCCTCCCCACTGCACTGTAGCACAATATTTGCATATGTTAATACATAATGAGTAGGAGATAATACGTCTAAGATAGTTCAAGCCTCAAAGAAAAACAGTCTTAAGTTGCTTAGTGCTAGAATAAGTTGTTACTAGTACTAGTAGCAATTCAGCTTAAATTGCATTAATACTGAGCTCTTAAGTTAAGTCAATGGTGTTAAGTCCTATGTGTTATAGTGTTAAGTTAAGTCCTAGTGTTTCACTCATTTAATGAAAATTTAATCCATATTTAACATACGTTTCATCACTAACTCATTTTGATTAAAATTTAAAGCAAAATCAATGCTTAAAAAAATTGACATTTTAAGTAAAATAATAAAATAAAATGAAGGATAAGCAGCCAAAGAATTAAAGAAGCTCGACTTTGTCGAAAATGACCTCCAAAGTGCATTTATCGCTAGTTTATTTTTTGGTCATTCAAGAGAGAGACAATTAGCCTAAAGAGGTAAACTCCAACTTTCTCCAAGGATGCCTTAGTTGTAAAAACACTGATGGAAAGGCAAGGACAAATGAATATCAGTATCAAGAAGAAGAAGAAAAAACACACAAACTTAGCAAATGCCTATGGTTTAAAGCAATTTTTACATATTCTTACTTTCATTCTTAAGAGTAATTTCACTTTGCTATTAGGATAAAAAACAAAAAAGAAAAACCTACAACATAACATTAAGAAATTAGCACCGCTGCCCACCCAAAAAACTCAATTAAAGCACCATTCTAAACTAAACAAAGGGATAGCTGGTTTGAAAGGGATCGCCGGTGGTTTTTAACCAGAGTATGTAGGGGGGGGGGGGGGGGGGGTAAGGCTGGAAATAGAGCATTTGAGCAAAGAGTTCAAATCTTTGTGCATTTTTTACAGTTTTTTTCTTCAACATCTTTCAACAGGATGGCTGAAGAAAAGAAGTTCTAGGAAAAGCTCCTAGTGTTTACAAGTATGCACTAAAACAAAATAAAGGTCTATTTACTTTCATGTCGGCATATAATGCTTCCATTAAAGGAGTCGCTCTGGCTTGGCAAAAGGCCTCATAGACTGTAGAACGACCCTCTGCAGATCGACTAGAAAAGAAAGAGGAAACAAGTCTAAGATACGAATAAAAAATTATAAATTGAAAAGTTACCAGCGGACTGAGTAACTCTCGCTTACTTCAAATCTTTCCTTCGAGGCTACAGTAGGGTGTAGTCGGGGTCTCATGGCTAAACTTGGATATTGTGATCCAATCCTTGAAGTATCCCTTATGTCCCTTACAGTGCGATATTGATGGAAACTATGCAATAAAATTCAAAATATATGAGAGCCCTAAAAATACTATCCCTAAAATAAGAAAAAAAACTTTTTTTCCCGACACAATTAGGGCTGTTAAGTCACTTTCAATGCATATTTCTTTTTATTCCTTGCTCTCCTATGCTCTATTTCTCTTTTTTTATTACTTTAGCATCATTCAGAAGCGTTCCACACTAAACCAAAAGTCGTCAAAGTTATTCCGCGCTTCAGGCCCCGCAGCCATGAAGTAAGCATTAGATATTTTGCATTTAATGTAGGGGGGGGGGGGGTGTCTCTTAGTGTGGCTTAAATGTCCAGTAGCTAGTGTGCATATTTTTTACAACTGAAAATGTTACAGCTTTTTGGATTCAGAGGTCGTAACAGGGTAATTTAAAGCTTCCCTATGATGATTGGAACAGCTTCCCTAAAATGATTGGAAATAATCTTAATCATTCAAACGAGAGCATGAAAGAAATGTTCATGAGAAAAAAAATTTCATACTAAATTTGAAAACTTTGCCACTTCAAGTTCAAAGTCTTAGTCACTTATAAGTCGGAAAGTGACAATTCTTAATAAGATTATAGAAGTTTTGAGGCTTTGCAGCAGAATACTCATATTGCTATTTAAAATGATTTACTTTCTAGTTACTATATTTGAAGAGAAAAACATGGGCGTTGGTGGCTGAGGAAAGCCCCTCCTTTCACTGAAAATTCCAAATCAACTCTTCTTTTCTTTCTAATTCTTTCTAGTTCTATTCGCTGTATTCCCTCTTCTGTTTTTCTCTACTTTGAATAATGTTGCATAATCTATTTTATCTTTGCGTTATTGACTCCCAGATGGTAAGCTAATGAGTCATAATATTTACAATAATCGTTTTACTTCATTTGCTGTCTGATTAGAAATAAAAATTGTTCAACTGATTCATCATCAATAATCTCTTGCTTATGTGACTGTGTAATAGGTAGATTGAATCCCCCCCCCCCAGGTGAGATCACGGCTACGTCACTGCTCAGGGACGCAACTAGTTCTTAATCCGTAATAATCACTCAAATAAGAATAGAAAAGAAGGAAGAATGCAAGGGTAAAAGACTTTTCTTAATGGTAAAATAGTTTGTTGTTTTTTTTTTTTTCTCCTTTTTCTTAACAAATGACTATTCATAGGCTAAAATTCACGATAGTGGAAGCCTTCCTACGATAGTGAGATAGAAATCGGAGTTCTCGCAAAATTCCCGTGCAACAAAAATCCCAGCATTACAAATCAAGTTTTTCGGAGTTTTTAGACCTGTCAAGGGAAATAGATTCCGTTTCATGGTTCCAGCAGCAGCTGCAACCTAGTAAACGGCAAACCACAGCCCATAGTAACCAAAAGCTGAAAAACGCGATAAAAAAATTACATGATGGGAAAAAATTGCCATCTAACAGTGATTCAGGAATGGTGGTAACTATTATTGCGGTTAATCTTAAAAGTAAAATTTTATTGCGAAAACAAATTTATGGTGATTTCGAAAAAAAAAGGCCTGAAACCACTCGAAAATGCCGTCAGCTTGAAATGAAAAGTGCGACATAGTATATTAATAATGGGTTGCAGCAGCAGCTGCAACCTAGTAAAAGGTGAACCACACCCCATAGTAACCTAAAGGTGAAAAACGCGCTTTAAAAAAATCCCAGGGGAAGAAAATATGAAATTAGAAGACTGTTCAAAAGTATACCCAAATAAATAACCCCCTGTTCAAAAGTTGACGAATGTAATCTATATTTTTCTTGAGAAGAGGAGGTTGAAAAAAGAAAGTATATCTTAGGCCATAGTATTAAGTTCAAACACAGGGAAGGGAGAATTTCAATCTACACTCTAAAACCTACACGCAGATATGTACATGCAATTTTTAGCTTGAAACAGTTGGACCCCAAATTGTCGTTGTCAATGAAGCCTGTTAAGAGGCATTTGCAATTCAAATACCCTACGTTAGAACGAAACCTCTAATCTTCTTTTGTCCGACGTGTAACCATTTGATATTTTGATTTTATCGACTTTGCAACTTGTTTAGCTTCGCTCAAAGATGCAAAGATACAACTTGAGAAACTATGACTGACAAGAATTTCCAATGGTTCCGCCTGACTGCAAAAAAATATATTGACCAAATCGATATGTGCAAATAAAGGATTTTCGATAATTATGTTGTACACCTACAGATATAAGGAGGAGATAGAGGGTAGTCCATTTGATTAATTTCTATAAACAAACAAATGCATGAGAATGCAAAGCTGAATATTTGGACTAGATAATATCCATTTTCAATAATCAGAACCACTTTCTCTTTAACATAAAAAACCTCTCGATCTTACACCTACAGGTGTAAACCACCAACAAATCAAACACTTAAGATTGCCAACCCCTTGGCAATCTGATTATTTCCGTCAAGCTAAAAACGTGGTGCCATTGAGCAATTCAGCGAAGAGCTATGAATATCTTGCTAATCCGTCATATGAGATACTATTGTCATATTGAATACCTATGACATTTGATTCTTACTCAAGTCACAGGGAAAGTAAGTATATAGTACCAAATGAGCTGGGACTTGACACGGGCAAGATTTCATCTTTTCTTACACTGACAGACATCTTATTAATACCATTTTTATCGGTAGACAAAATTTTCAGTATAAATTTCCAACAATGCACCCGAAAGGTAGATGTCAGAAAGGGTCATTTTCCAACAGAATTTGCGAGTTAGAAACTTGGTTTGAATAATATGTGGTATAGATTAAATGCAGCTATATGACAAAGGCTGAACTCATATGGAAAATGAGGACCTACCTTGCTCTTAAAAAATAAAGAAGGTGGTAAGCAATTCGAGATTGAACTTTGTGCAGGGCTAGCTAGGAAATCTAATAAAGGTTCTCTTCCAGGGTCATCATCCGTCATCTCACACAAAGCACGGAATAATACATGAAACGGCGAACTCGTAGATTCCTCCAGAGATCTGAAAAAAAAAAAAGGTTATTAGATTTAATTTTATTCAAAAACGAAAAGAATGGAAACAAATTAAGGAGTACTAATAAACAAAACAAATCGAACCATTTGCGTTAAAAGTAAAACACAGTAAAGAAACAAATTTGAAATAAAAACAGAAATTATGTTGAATTGATTGTTCGTATGATATACCAACTTAATAATCCTGGTCTTGACTACCCATGCCAATTCTTTGGATATTGTGCTGATTGTTGACTGTCTTTTCTTGATACTAGGCAACCATGTATTGGTTATCCCTCACCGAAGTACGTGTTCGTTGCGTTTTCAAAAAAGGAAGCAGTTCTTCTTTCCTTTGATCTTATTTTATTTATTTTTAGGATCGTGGTCTTGAAATTTTGCCGAAAATAGCCCATCTGCTATAATCCAGTCCGATTCTCCTTTGTCGATCTTCCGCTCTAAGCTTTGCTGTGTGCGTTTTTTGCTAGTGTCTTTAGGAGAGTAAATATGTACCTTTTTTTTGGGCTAGGATCCCCTTTCGTTTGATTTTTTTTTTTTTAGTTTTAAAAGCCTCCTAAATTAACGTGTGGCTTCTATTCCAGCCTTTTCTCAGTAATTATTTTTTGTTTTAAGTATCTTGTTACATAATTCAGTCGATCGTTTAAAATTCGTTGTGATTCTCGCTCATTTCTCGTCATTTTCGGTTACGATTTGTGTGATCCTTGCTGCCAATTGTCTTTTAAACTAAATTTGCGATACACTCCTAAACTAATGGACCAAACATTACGAATTTTTTGACATATACTGCAGTTAACACCATAAGATACACAGACTGATCAGTTCTTTTTTGTAAACAAATTAAAAAGAAAAACTTAATCTGCATTATTGGAGGGCTCAAAGTGGGGTAGAAACACTCTCCTTCAAACACCATCTCTCCATACCCCCAGGTTCGTAAGTATACACGTGCTGTACCTACTCACACTCAAGGTACTTTAGGGAATGTTTTGCAAATTGTTCAAGTGACATCAAGTTAATCATAAAATATGACTTAAACCACAGTATGACTCTATCTTAATCAAACATACTAGGTACCTATTTAAAAAATAGCGTTTCCACCAAATTTTTTATTTAAGAATTCCTGAATTTGCAAATAACATATCCGAAACTAATGCCTCGAAGAGCGAAACCAAATAAAGCTAAGCATGTCACACAAGACATTGGCACATAACACTGTTGATATCAGAGTTGTGCAATCACTTTTGGTATGTCATTGGAAGGCCCAAAGCAAGCCTCATGTACCAGTGCCTCTTCTAACACCACATCCCGCCCGAAATTCGTAGAACACTGAATGGTGTATCTCTCGACTCAAAGAAATGCTAGGATTATTTAGGGAATGATCATAAATGATTGAATGCAAATCTTTAAAACCATTAATATGATTGCCCCAAATCAAATACACTGACTGTATATTTCACTCACTAAATAATAGATTGGTTTCAACCGAAATTTATGATTTTATGATCTTGTTGATTACAGATGTAAAGTTAACATTGCATAATAAGAGTCCAAAATCAAAACGAATAAAGTATATATTTTACAAATAGTGTTTTGATTTCCAACGAAAAATGGTATTTAAGGATTTCCGACTTTGACGAATAAAGCTTGAGGCTAATATTACAAAATTAGTGTCCATAATCAGATTAAACTGAAGTACATATTTCACAAATACTAGAAATGCTACATCCCATGGAAAATCTGTAACCCAATATATTTCAATACGCACGATTAACCAGGTAATTACAGCGTAATAAAAAGAAAAACTGCGATTAGAAAAACTTACACATATAATTCAGTTAACAATTTGATAAGAAAACGAACGGATATTTCGTTTGCCCCCCTCCCACTTTAGGAATTCTACACACACCCAAGATAATGTCGACAGAAGAAAGCGCAGTTGCTACCAAATAGGCTTTTGGGTTTCCCACTCCATAACTTACTAATGTAAATTCCTTTTTTTTTTAAATCAAATTAATTGATTCCACTGGATATTAGAATCTAATTGGAGAAATAAATAAGAATTTCGGTCTTTTTAGATATGAAGCTACAATCTATTCCGACGCGCCTTTTCTAAATTATTAATCAAAACAAACAATCATCAATCACAAACAATATTCCCCTTTTATTACCTGTGTCGATCACATCAAAACCCCGCGGAAAATGCCCCTCAAAACGAAAGCCTTCATCAACTAACAGCTAGAGTATTTTTATAAATCTTTTTTCTTTTATTTGTTTATTGGGCATGCTTTAACTTTAATTTAAATACAAGCTAAAGACAATAAAAAGGAGGTTTTTATGGACAATTCAGATATTTGATTACAATTGAACAGTGAATGAAGATACTGGGTAGAACCTGAACACTTAAATTTTACAAATATTTGTCTAGTTGATTTGTTGAAAAACTAACCTTAAACATCACTAGATCCACACCACATCACTAACATAATTTATATCGCAGTATAACCGTCATCCACGGAGCAAAATTTCACAGACGGTATTTTACTTCTGCCAAAGTCCGTATTTCAATGTTTTTAAGTTTGTTGGGTAAAATCGAATGCTAGTATCGCAATTGAGGAATACAGACCATTGGTTCGATAAGATAACAATCCTTGAGGAACCTTTCCCCCCTTCTTCCCACCAAAAATTCGAAAAAAACACGCATGTGTGATCGTACTTCTCGGAATAACGACAAAAATCTCGTTTTTTGGCATCTAGGAACTTGAGGCCTGTAGTATAGGGATCCTTGGAAATGCTGAATTTGATTATGTAATTTTCGCTCAATCCTCTTTTTCTGTAAGTGCTCTCCCCTTTTCTAAATTATGCAATGTTTCTTATGCTAATAATTCTTAAAGATAGACTTTAAATATATTGAGCTTTATATATTTGGGAATCCCAAAGAAAGGACGTTCATACGGTATATGCATTTTTATCGTAGTTCCTTCTTTTGAGTTTTCGTAATATTGGTAAAGGCCATCTTTACATACTGTTCGGCACTACTGAGCGCTAGATCCCTCAAAGCTCTTCCCACTTTATTACAGGAGCTTCGGACCAATTATACTAAGAATTGCTAGCTTTTCCAATTCTAAGGACGAAAATTTTTAGACATTGAAATCTGCTATAAGAGAAGATAGAATAGAGCTTACTCAGGAGTTGGTAATTCTGGGGAAAAATTTTACATTCCATTTGTGGAGACAGTATCACAGCAACACATTCAGCCAAGGCTAATCTCTCCTCTGAATCAACTTCGTCTTTTACTATTAATTGTACTAATTCTTCCACTATCTCACACCTGAAAAAAAATAATGAAGTTCAAATTACGACACAAATAACCATACAAATCTATTTTTTTTTTAGTAACAGGTCTAATTCGGTTTACTTGAGCTTTGTCCAGTTTCAAAATCCTAACTGACCAAAATAGTTGTAACTACACAGGCTATCAAAATACTTTTTTCAAGCAAAGCCCTCTATATGTTGATAATAAAATTACCTTTTAATAATTACAAACAATTATTTCTGCAAAAATGGTAGGAAGTAGGGGTTAAAGTGGAGCCACAGGCCTCCTTTGTACCTAAAATCTTATTTAAGGAAGACTCTAGTACGATTCCGACTTAAAACATATGCTACATACCTCCTTTTCAAATAAAAGTTGACACAGGGGTGAATTAGTTGCAGATTAGACTTATTTTTTTTTTGCACCAAATAAAGACGTTTGCAGAGCCAATGTGTTCAATTACTTCTTCCTGAGACACAGCGACAGAAAAGATGAAAAAACGTGGAAGGTTAGAAAGCCCTAATAAGATAACATAATCTGAAAACAAGTCGAACGATTAAAGGACAAATAATAAGAGTGCTCTGTGACCATCCCCTAGACAGGGTATTGTGCCCAATACTAAGTATTCTGCTTTGATTGGGGAAAGGGAATTAACTTTAGAAAGTCAGTTTTAGGTAGACTTAGCCACCAAACAGTGCACATTTTTAAAATAATCATCTACATCTCGGGGAAGGGAGTGGGCCACATACGCGAAAGCCCTCCTTTGGGTATAACCAAGGCCGTATCCAGGGGGTGTTAGGGGGTTTGAACCCTCTCCCCCTCCCCGAAATGTTTGTCCTACTCGTAAAAACGCAACAAAAATGGAAACAAACAATATTTTTGAGTTTTTTGTAATCCCCTTCCTCTAAAAAAAAAATACTTTTTTACCTCCCGTCCCCGGAAACAAAATCCTAAGTACGGCCCAGGGTACAACCATAGCACAAAACCTGCTTAAGTTCAGAGATGTAGTCAAATCTTCTTCCAATATAAATCCAACTTATTCGAAAATCATTCCAAATTTTTCACTTTATTGGAAAACTTAATGTATAAATTCCTGCAATTTTTTCCACTTGTTTTTGCAACGTTAAACAGAAGTTCAAACTTAAAGTTTGAAAAGGTTGCAGCACGTGATACTATCTCAAGTTTTTGCGTGTAAAAAAAAAAAAAAAAAAAAAAAAAATGTACCAGTTTAAATATAAAAATTATATCGGTATTAAAGTGCAGTCTTCCTTGCTTGATTAATTTATTTCCCTAAATATGAATTGCCATGAAACTGAGTCTGAATATTGCCATTTTATTATCAGTGTCACGTGATACCTAAGTAAAGGACGAACCTCGGCTAATAGAAACTCAAATTAGTTATTTTGAAATCTAATGGGACCGAAATATAAAATGCACCATTGGAATCACCATGGCCGAAAACCCTATACATGAGATTTACAGTACCCTGGCTTGAACTTCAAGAAAAATCCCTTTTTTTGCATAGGAAGCACTTATGTGGCTTTTTTTTAATAAGGGCCTCCTATATTCTTATTACTTCCATTATACAGCTATGAAAATTTGGTAATCTATTCTGTAGTTATGTCAAAATTAACCGCATACCTTTCAAGATATTATTGAGAAATTGCGAAAAAAGGTAGCAAACATTAAACATGTTGTATAAAACTTGGTAAACAAAAAAAGTTTGATAAAACTTAGTTAGCAGAAACATATTGTGTTAGAAATTACATATCGAAAATAAACAAATGGTTCAGTACACTGGAACGAGATAATCTTCGACTTCATACTGAATAGCTCAAATAAGATAGATTTACTCAAATAACATCATGGGTGCAGCAGTAGCTGCAACCTAGTACCATACAAACCTCGACCATCTGATTTTAACAACAATTTGGGAGCATTTTAAATTCGCTGATGACTTAACTGCCATTGCACTGCGACTAAGCCCACAGACTACCGAACAGTCTGACTTGAAAATTTTTAATGATTAGAAAGCTGAATTAGGACAGGTAAGACTGATGGTCAGTGAGACTTAGAGCTCTTCTATGAATTTTTCCTTCCTAAACATTGACAGAGAAGGGAATTTACTTCAGAATCAATACGTGTATTTTTTTTTTCTAGGATCCGGTAGGAATTTGGCCTTGTGAAATATTACAAATAAGCTTTCAAATTAAGTTACGAGTATATTTTTGATCTAAACTTTTGTTTGATTACCTTGTTTCGTCATCAACTTCGTCTCTTAACTTCTCAATGCATGAGGTAAGAGAGGGCTGCCCTTCTAATGCTGCCATAGATGTAGTAAATCTATTTGGTCCGAAACAACTGACGTTAAGATCTGATTCAAAGAAGGCAAAGGAGCTTTTGAAATTGACACTTTAGGAACAGGACTCGATCTTGGCTTCTCTTTAACTTCCAAAGATACTGTAGAAAAAAAAAAGATCAAAAAGTTTATTGTGGGTCATAAGAACTAGACAACACTAAATCAACACTGTGTGTAGTGTATAAGATGCATCTCAAATTCTTGCATTTGGCTGTTTTGATATCACAAATTTCAAGGAATCAAGCTACCTTCAATCAAAGCAATCAGCCATGGTGGCATTGGAAACCATACAAAAGAAATAATATTAATAAGACTTATATTAAGTAGATGCAGTAGACACGGACACTAAAGACATGTGGGCCCCGGGCAACTTATTTTTAGTCGCTCCCTGACACATACAATTCTTCAATATTTACAATATTCCTAGAGCTTCTTCTTCTAAAATTTTATTTGAACTTTAAAAATTTGCATCATGTTTAATTAAGTTTAAAAACTTCAAACATAAAAATCTGCAGAATAGTCTTAATTGGACCCCGACCTGGAATGGGTCTCCATCTAAAGCAAAGCTCCAGGATAGTTTTTGCTTATCCTTGAGCTAGAAGTGGAGTTTGTCAGACGGTTTTAGAGAGCCAACGTTTTTTTTTTTTTTCAGCCATAATTCTGCTTTCGTTCAAGCAGACGAGCTCCGTTCAAGTTAACAAGCAGTTCCAAACTGAGATTAAACTAAAATCTAGAAAATTTAATATAACCAACAGTTCCCTGTTGCAACCGTTGCCAAAACATCTTAGGATAACAGATAGAAAAACTAAGAGATCCAAAAAAGAAAATTTTTCCACGGGCTTGAAAGAACTGCCATCTACGATAGTGATTTTTTTGTCCCAGAATCACGTAAGAATTATCGTATTATTAGAAAACCTCGTGGATCAATGGCCCTTCAAGCCTCCTGCCCCTCCAGTTTTTTTGCAGAAATTAAGCATGATGAACCTTGTTGGAAATATAATTCTGCAAACCATCAAAATGAGCCCGTGGCTTTTCTGACACCCGTCCTCCACCCAGTTTTAATAATATGTCAGGCATATGGAACTTTTTTTGCTCAAACTATAGAACAACTTTAAAACTGATGTGCGTTCCCTCCACCATCTTTTTTTGCAGAAAAGTCTGCTATCGTATTGTACCTTTTTTTCGTTATCTGTATAACGAAGAGTCGAAGTGCTGATCACCAACCCTACCATCTTTGGCGGTCAGTACAAAGGTAAGCATGTGGACCACTGTTTGAACCGGAGTCATGCAAGAATTTTCAACCTGTCTGATTGGCGACAGGCGCGGGCACCATTGCAAGTAAATGCTACAATCTGCTAGAAACTAATGTGTTGGGGTTAAGGTAGGAAATTAAATGAGGTTAGCAGCTGGTTTTGTACTAAATCACGAGTTAAGCAGGGTTGGGTTCCAACTCAATTTATAAGGATCCTTTTGATGCCTTATATCCTAAAGAACAAGACAAAGGCTATGGTAGAGCATGGAATTAAATGGGAAGATAAAACTTTTTCCTACGCTTAGATTATGCAACGATTTTAGTGTCCTAGATAAAGATGTCCGCAAAATGAATGATCTTTTGGAAGTTTTAAGATTAATTTAAATTATCTCAAGAAACGCAAGTGGCTTAGAATAGGAATAAGTGAAGGTGAAGAGGTCGTGACGGGTAACCAGAAGATCTATCGCGTGGATAACATCACTTGCAATGTTATGTTATGCAATGTTATGTTAAAACAATGTTATGACGATTCATTTGTTGAGACTGGTTAACTAACAGTCAGGCCAGTCACAAACGAGAAAATTCAATCCAAGTTCTTCTTCTTCTTTCGCAAAGTAAGGCATCCAAAAAGAACTTGATATAAATTGGCAAAATTTCAAAAGCCTTATTTAAAAAAAAAAAATCTATTAGAAGAAAAAATACAGAAGTAATGGTAAGCAAGTTAGAAAATGTTTTCTTGCATTTGATTTTACCTTGTTGAACTTTTAATTTGGATTCGTCAGAAGATTCTTCGTCGTCACTGAAAACTGGTTCATCTAGAACGATTGACCCGTGATTTGTTTCCATTATGTCGGAAAGAACATCACTATGAGTCGGGGAACCGAAATCAGTTCTTGCTATCGTTGCATCGTCTAGTCGATGAACTGAAACCAAACAAAAAATACTATACATTCGGACGAGAAATTGTATCAACAACAATGATTTTGAACTACTTCAAAAAATGGGCTCAACAGGCTATATCATGGAATCCCAACTTGTTGGTCCATTGTAGAGGTTCTTAACCAGAGATATAAGTATACCTTAAAGAAACTTATTTTATATTCACAGACATACGTCATACCAAATTAATCTGAAGAATAGTGACGACTATTTTGACAGTCAAGGGAAGGGACAGTCAGATTTGGGCGGAGGGGTTGGCTAGAATTTCGATCAAGTTTATCTTATGCAAAATTAAACTGGCCCAAGCCGAGTGGTGTGGGCCTCCCTTAAATCTACCACAGCCTCAGGACACTAAAACGTTCAAAGTCTTTGGTAAATTGCCCTTTTTAGTCCGGTGCTGTAGTTATATGAAAAATAAATAAAATTTAATTGCATCAAAACAGGCATTCAAATCTGTTTTATTAAACGAGCAATAACGCTACGTATATCTGTAAGTTTTTTTTCGAAAACAGCATAATTTCTTTTTTCTGAAAATTGCCATGCTACCATTTTCCGGTGTAAAAAAAAAAGTTCACGACTTTGGGAAAATTCATTAACCCCTCCCAGTTCCTCTTAATATTTTTAATAAATCGTCCGCTGACTGAAACTAGAGACCCCTTGAAGGTTGAAAGCCTTAAGCACGGGTAGGAGTTCCAAAAATCAATTTGTTGTTTTTTTTGGGGGGGGGGGAAATCAGTTGATTCCAAGCTTTTAGAGAAAGACATTCCCCTTTGATAGCTGTGAAGTTATTCGATTCTTAATTGCTTCGCATTAAATATTACACATTGCGGAAGAAAAATTACAATACTAATTTGTATACCGGAGAAAAGAGCTTCGCTTGGTGATAATTGTTGCTTTTCCGGTATGAAAAACTATCTAGATAGGACACGACTTTGGGAAAATTTATTGAAGGCTGTAATTAATTTTGGAACAATGGTTTTCGTATAAATGACGTAACAAATATCCAGACGTTCAAAACCCTAATGGTTTTCCTTTCTACAGCGAATAAAATAAAATACAACTAAATTTGTTTTGCAAAAGAGAATAAAAAAACTGATTCTTTTCACCGAGTGAAGCTTGGTTCCCTGGTACAATTCCTGACAATAACGAAGAATAAATTTTGACCTAGGGTATGTCATAGTTCTACTCCAATTGTCAGAGGGTAAGACTTTAGAAACACACACGAAAAGAAAAATATTGGTTCCAACATTTATCTTGAAGGGCAGCAATATCATAGATGTCATGCGCGTTTGTTTGCCATGTTTGTCCACGTTTGTTTCCCTAGACTGTTTGTCCAACAGACTCTTAGGGTAGTTAATTGATATATGGTCCATGGGCCAATTAAGATATTGTTAAAAATAAACCTTTGACATATTTCAAGACAAATTATATTTACAATAAATAAGACTTTGTTTAGAGTACATACCTTCACCATCGTTGGAGGTGAGAAATTCTGGGAACATTTCAATCGCCAGGCTCTTTAGATCTCTTTCATTTTTTTGATTGTCCACAATCGGAGTTAAAGATGGCAGCACCCCCTTTTTCAATATTTGCCTCAGTGATGTTTGAATGCCTTGTCTCACACGGTCAGATAGTGATGGATAAAAGTTTGGCGTTATCCGACATAAAAAGTCGAGCAACGACACCGTCGTTAGCGGGTGATATTTCATGGAATTTACCATGAGCAGTATAGCTGGTTCTGAAAGAAAACAAAAAACATGAACTACCTAAAATACAGAGTATAGAAACATATATCATCAATTTATTAGCTACTGAAATCCCGGAACATCCAATAAAGACAGCCGTACCCCAGGGAAAAATCTTGGAACCTACACTTTTCCTTATCTACATAAATGACAGGCCTCAACCTTACCAATACTCTTCATCACTTTGCTGACATCAACGACACAATTAGCTGTCCCAAAACAGGAGAACCCAGCCCAAGCTTCCCTACCCCTCCAGACAGATCTTTTGAAAATTGCGGTCCGATACACGGATAACCAAATTCAATGCATCGAAAACAGACGAGCTACTCATCGCCCGATCGAACGTGCCAGGCATACATCCCAGCTTCATCTTCAGGAATGATGCTATAAAGAGACTCAACGAGCTTTGCTTCTTAGGATTTCCCTTCTCCATAGATATTTCTGGAATACACACGTCGGTCGAGTGAGAACCACCTGCGCCAGAAAGCTGGAGGTCAGGGTTCGATGCGAAACCTTTCACAACCGAGCTTGATCATCCCACTTTACAGGTCTTTCCATAAGACCCATTGCTGAATATGAATGTCCACTTTATGCTGGTGCTCCGAAAACTTGCTGGCACCTCTTCTAAAAGATCCAATGAAAGGCTAATAGGACAGGTTAACTCGTTACCTATGACTCTCTCCAGTCTGTTAGTGAAAGGTTTCATGTCGCGTAGATGGCTGTTTTCGACAAGCGCATAAATTCCACCTTATTCTGTAGAGCTTTCTTGTATTATGCACCCCACAATACGAAAACGAAGATACACAATTCGTCCGAAATTATCTTAAGGTTGACATGTCGAGAATACAGTACATGAAAAATAGCTCCATTTGACGTTGCAGTTTGATCTGAAACGATCTTTGAGAGGACATTTTCTCTGAAAGCTTCTCTACTGACTCCCTCAAAAGAAGATTCAACAGTCATTTAAAACCGCAAGATGGAGCGATGTACAAGATTAGCTGCAAATAATACACTTAAGAAGTAGCTAGCGCCACAAATTTAGGAACAAAAAAAAGAAACAAGAAAAAAAAACACATCAGCACATCACAGAAAAAAAGGCTGTCTTGTCAACCCTTGAAATCTAGCCAAATACCCAGGGCCTTTCATAACCCCCCACTATGCTCATATAGTTGCTTCTTTGGTCTTCGCATCTCTTCCATAACAAATAATTCCGATATTTTCGTAATACTATCCTTTGATTTTTATATAATTATCTTTTTCTACTTCTCTATTCTGCTTCTGCTTCATTTAGATTGCCGCTTCAATGAAGTAAATACAAAGCAACCGATTATTTCCCGCAACGTCATCTCAACTTCATCCTTAAAAACGAAGTCATCAAGAGAGTTGGCAAACCTCTACTAATTGGATTCTAATTCCCAGCTGATCTTTCTCGGAGTGCCCACATTGATTGGTTCCGATCCTCCTATGTTAAAAAGTTATGGCTAATTCTCAATATTTCCTATATAGGGCAATATTACTTCATAAGACCAAGCGTAGAATAGGTTGCGTCGTCATTTTGAAAACGATATATCAGGCATATGTTTGGCTCACATATGCCTTCCCTGTTTAGAGACCCTATTTGGGAGCAACACCCACTTACAAGGTAAGTTCAGGAAAGAGTTATCAATAATAAGCGCGTAAAGAGTCATGGATTACGAAAACGAACTGATGACTGTTATGCTAATGCACTTAATACTAGAAAAAAGTGCCAGTTACTTTTAATTCTTTAGGACAATGGACCTCTTAAATTTTCAATCGAATGAGCTCTTGTGAAGTTTCAACAACTACCTGTTGCATGTCAAGTCCCTTTGGAGGAAAAATAGAGCAAATAATAATGACAAATAATACCGAGAATTTTTACGGCTCTTTACAACAGGCAACCTTAGAGCGTCACCTATCATGGTAATTTCTGTTTAAGGTTGAATTATTACATAAATTTATTTTTGTTCGTCACCAGTTTTAACATGGCTCTACTTTTCTTGGATTAATTAAAAAAAAAAACTTTTTTTCCACAAAATAAGTTTTTCAAAGAAAAGTAAAGAACTCCATTAAACAAAAAATGAGCAAAACTAAAATCAAATAATCTACCAAGCGTGAAACTACCACAAATCAGCATTGATAAATAAATGAACCCAAAACGAACAGAAATTACAATAATTAACCGAGTCAAACTCAAAACGAGCAGAAATTAACATAAGTTGGGCACAAAAACCCCTATGCCTTCCCAAGGCCAGAACAAAATTTGCACTTTACTGAAAAAATATAAATGTTTTTACTTTTATAACTTTAATAAATCAAATAATATTAACATTTTGATTACTGAATATCAGTATATGTATATTAAACTGACAATGCATATTCATTTGTATTTATTCAGTGAAGTGCAAATTTGTTCTGCCTTGGGAAGGTATGGGTTTTTGCGCCCAACTTATGTTAATTTCTGCTCGTTTTGAGTTTGACTCGGTTAATTATTGTAATTTCTGTTCGTTTTGGGTTTCATTTATTTATCAATGCTGATTTGTGGTAGTTTCACGCTTGTAGTAGACTTATTTGACGTTTTTAAGACATTTTTTTTAATTCATTTTTGTTTTTTTCTTTATAGTTTTTATATTGACAATTTTTAGTCTTTCCAGGTTTAAATTTTTTTTTAGTTTCAAAAGAAAATAATACTTTAAATCTTTTCGTTTTTTTAAGACTTTATAGTTCGGCCTGCTATTTATATGCCGAAGAAAATTTTTCAGCAATTTTTAACAGCATGCACCCTTTTAAAAATCTGGACACAAATAGTACTGTTTATTTAGTTTCATGACTCCTCTAGTTGACCTGTAATGGAAAAATATCTGTTTACTTTCTTTGATGGCTTGGATACACTTACGCTATTTGGATTTGGTTAAATTTTAAGAGCATAGTAGCCCCGAACGTTTGAACATAATACCCTCAGTCGTTATTGGGATACTACTGAGATGCCTTATTGGGAATTAGCATTATCACAGTGCATTTTGATTTAATCTTAAGCCAACATTTAGTTTTTAAACATACAAAAATTGGATTTGAGGAAGACTAAAATCTATTCTATAAATCATATACAACAACTTTCTATATAAACCTTATATGCCCCCAGGGCATAACTTACAACCCTTGCACTGAGGGCTCTGAGGGGGTTATCATCCTAAAAGACCTAATTTCCAGAACTATCAACTACGTTGAACAAAATGGATATCTCAAAATTTTGATTGGATGTGTTTGGGAAAATGGTGGGCGTGAGAGGGGCGTTAGTCGATATCCAATCACTTTCAACTATTAAAAAAGGCACTAGCCCTTTCAATTTCCAATTGAATGAGCCCTTTTGAAGTTTCTACGACAACGCTTTCAATAAAAAACTTTATATGCCCCCAGGGCATAACTAAAAACCCCTGTCCTGAGGGCTGTGGGGGGAGCGGTTGTCATCCTTAAAGACCTAATTTCCAAAACTTTTAACTACGTTGAATAAAATGGCTATCTAAAAATTTTTATTGGATGTGTTTTGGGAAAAGGTGGCGCGAGAGGAGGGTTAGTTGCCCTCAAATCACTTTTGACTATTAAAATGGTACTAGTCCTTTGAATTTCAAATCGAATGAGCCCTTTTTCAAGTTTCTACGACAAACGATTTCAATAAAACTTTATATGCCCCCAGGGCATAACTTATAATCCTTGCCCTGAGGGTTGTGGGTGAGTGTCCTCCTTAAAAGTATGTTTCTATCTGGAAATCAACTACCCTGAACAAAATAGCTGTCTCAAAATTTTTATTGGATGTTTGGGGGAATGATGGGTACGGGGGGGGGGCTAGTTACCCTCCAATCACTTTCGACTATTAAAAGGGCACTAGCCCTTTGAATTTCCAGTCGAATGAGCTTTTATTGAAGTTTCTACGGCAACACCTTCTTTAAAAAGCTTATATACCCCCAGGGCATAACTTAAAACCCTTGCCCTGAGGGATGTGGGGGAGTGTCCTCCTCAAAAACATATTTTCTATCTGGAAATCAACTACGCTGAACAAAATGACTATCTCAAAATGTTGATTGGATATATTTGGGGGAATGAAGGGCGTGAAGGGGGGGGGGCTAATTGCACTCAAATCACTTTCGACTATCAAAAAGAGTACTAGCCCTTTGAATTTCCAATCGAATGAGCCTGTTTTGAAGTTTCTACGACAACGCCTTCTATAAAAACCTTATATGCCCCCAGGGCATAACTTAAAAACCCTTGCCCTGAGGGTTGTGGGAGAGTGTCCTCCTCAAAAACAAATTTTCTATCTGGAAATCAACTACGCTGAACAAAAGGCTATCTCAAAATTTTGATTGGATGTGTTTGGGGGAATGATGGGCGTGGGGAGGGGGCTAGTTGCCCTCTAATCACTTTCGACTATTAAAAAGGGCACTAGCGCTTTGAATTTCCAATCGAATGAGCCTGTTTTGAAGTTTCTACGACAACGCCTTCTATAAAAACCTCATATGCCCCCAGGGCATAACTTAAAACCCTTGCCCTGAGAGTTATGGGGGAGTGTCCTCCTCGAAAACATATTTCATATCTGGAAATCAACTACGCTGAACGAAATGGCTATCTAAAAATTTTGATTGGATGTGTTTGGGGGAATGATGGGCGTGGGGGGGGGGGGCTAGTTGCCCTCCAATCACTTTCAACTATTAAAAAGGGTACTAGCCCTTTGAATTTCCAATCAAATGAGCCTTTCATGAAGTTTCTACGACAACGCCTTCTATAAAAAACCTTATATGCCCCCAGGGCATAACTTTAAAACCCTTGCCCCGTGGGTAGTGCGGGAGTGTCCTCCTCAAAAAGATATTTTCTATCTGGAATAAACTACGCTGAACAAAGTGGCTATCTCAAAATTTTGATTGGAAGTATTTGGGGAAATGATGGGCGTGGGGGGGGGGGGGCTAGTTGCCCTCCAATCACTTTCGACTATTTAAAAGGGCACTAGCCCTTTGAATTTCCAATCGAATGAGCCTTTTTTGAAGTTTCTACGACAACGCCTTCTATAAAAACCCTATATGCCCACAGGACATAACTTAAAACCCTTGCCCCTTGGGTAGTGGGGGAGTGTCCTCCTCAAAAAGATATTTTCTATCTGGAATAAACTACGCTAAACAAAATGACTATCTCAAAATTTTGATCGGACGTATTTGGGGAATGATGGGCGTGGGGGGGGGGCTAGTTGCCCTCCAATGACTTTCGACTATTAAAAAAGGGCACTAGCCACTCCAATTTCCAATCGAATGAGCCCTTTTCGAAGCTTCTACGACGACTCCTTCGATACGAAGTGCCCGGGTATGGGAGGAAAAAAAAAAAAACACATTGTGCCCACATCGTTCTTTACATACTGCCTATGAAAGACTTCTTTTTTTAACCTCTTTTTTATTCATTCTGTTTTAAAACTTAATATTTTTTACTGGCTTTAAAACTTTATGTTTTTACAAAATGCAAAGTTTTTGTCACAGACATTTAAGACTTGTAGCAATGAATATATATTATAATAAAAAAAAAAAAAAAAAAAAAAAAAAAAAAAAAAAAAAAAAAAAAAAAAAAAAAAAAAAAAAAACAACTGGGAGCGGAGGGTATAGATCCCTACACCTTTCACATACTAAGCGAGAGCGCTTATCCCTGAACTACATCCCCTTGACAAATCTGTTGCTAAATTCAAGTTAACACATATAAAACTAAATTTTATACAAACGAAGAGAAACGAACGCTAAAACATTTAATTTTGAATAGAGTTAAGATTGCAACTAGTGCTATATATACACACAGACAATAACTTGTAGATAAATAAACGAGCAGGTAATTTGTAGTGTATGACCACTTCTAAAGGCAGCACATTATTAAATAAAATGGTACATTGCAGATTAAGGAAATAGCCTGCCGAGTAAAAAGCACAACATTCACCATCTGTATGCCCCACCAAACAGGACGAGATTTAATCTCATAGATGAGCAGATAAGGTTCCAAACCAATCAACTGTTAAATCCTTTTGGTCAATTATTGAATTTATGGGTTTTAGAGTTGATATTCGAGCATTTTAGTCACTCATATACTTAAAACCATCTTTCTTAAGACATCGTCCACTTAGGCTGCAAAATCAAGCCACGTCAATTAGACTTCACACAATAATTTAAGATCAACAGACCTCATCAACTTTTTAGAGTTTTGTCTAAGGGGCTGGACTAAGATCCGGCGTGTAATTTATCACTTCCTCACTTATATCTTATTTCAATGATTTTTGTTCTCTAACCGTATCACTACTACGCCCAGCTATGGAAGTATTACTTCAAAACTTAAAAAAATATTATATTATAAAATATCAAGCACTAAAATTTGCTTGTACTGAAATAGTTCTCGTCAAAAACGCTAAAATGTTTTATAACGAAGTTTCTAAACAGATCTCTTTTCATTGTGCATCTTGTTTACTGACCCATAATATACGAGTGATCCTTTCTGCTGTATTTGTATTAACGACAGTGTTGTTAATTTTGCTGCAATGGTAAACATTTGTTTACTGACTAAAACAGTACCTGTCTCTATGGCTGCCGTATTTACGCTGACGCTCCCAAAACACAATTGGCAACCCTCCAGAACATCCGAAAAAGAGCTAGTGGGGCTGGCTTTAGTCCCACAAAGATCAAGTACTATCGAAAAAGATAACACGTTTGATATGGTTTCAAACAATGTCTTCTATAAGTACATTCTCTTCTCGTCATTTTCTAATCTTTTCATTTTTCGAGGAAGCAACATAAACGCGTAGTCACACGCTTTGCTCTGATTTCCTCCAGGCACGTGCGCAGGAAATTTGTTTCAGGGGGGGGGGCCAAATCCTTCAAACCCATTATTTGTGAGAAAAATCAGAAAATTATGGGAAATGAAAAAAAATCGTGAGATTTCGGGGGGGGGGGGGGATGGCCCGGAGCCCCTCCCCCCTGCGTACGTCCCTGATTTCCTCTGATGCTTAGCATTTTCTAATTTAAGAAGACCCAACTTAAATTATCATTGAACGCTCATATCAATAGATTCCTTACATTGACTGCCAAATACCAAATAAATATTAATGAATCTATGGATACACTTATTATAGATGATAAAATTTTCCTAATCTTGGTTAAGGCAGTGACGTCTGCGTTAACGCAACAAAATCCCTTCGTTCAACACAGAAATGATGAAATTAAAAGTTTTCTTCTTTGATGTCCATACTTAAAGATTGAAAAAAAAAAACACCAGGAAATACTAGATTTCAAAAAGTCAGCTTGTCACTGTTACATCTTTTCTCATCAAAATTCATAGGAACTATTCGGAGCAAAATATTTCCGGGCAATTGACACTTAGTGCAGCTTTATTAATAAAAATTTAATTATTAAGCTCAGGAATTCACCTCAATTGCGGAAAAATACTTAAAACTTGCAATTTTTGAAATGCTGAATAGATTAACCAAGGGAATTCTTATTTGGCAATTTTGCTGCGTTTTTGTGCCCCCCCCCCCCCAAAAAAAAATCCTGGATACGAGCTTGATTGTTCCCCCAGATTCATTGCTGAAACGTGGCTCAGGAATGAATAAGAAATATTTTTGATGAACGTGGAGTATTACGGAATTAAAAGAAAAAAGTAAAAACCTGTTTGTGGAAATGGCTAAAACCCTATCCTTAGACCGCAGTGCAAAAGATGGTGAATGCGTTAAATGAGTAAATAGTAATTTATCTTTAAATTTACTTTCCAGTGTCATAAAACGACCAATTTTAATTCAAAAGTAATGGTAACAGCATTTATTTTACTTAGTTTTGGGACAAACTCATCCACAAATATAAGCTAAACTAAAAAACATCCCATTATCAGTCATCAAATTAAAATCGAGGTTACGGTTGACATAAAATGAGAGTAACTGCATTTTCTCTCTGGATTGCCAATATTCAAGTTTTTGCAATTTCGTTACTACTAGTACTAAGTAATATGCGTCGTTCCACATTATAAATTCTATTTTTGGGGCAACTTCCTGATGTAAATGCAAGCTACTTTTCATGCATGTTTTCAAGTTTATTTCGTGGGAAGTCACCATAAGAGGGAGTGTTTCCTAACCAATTTTTCCCCTGTTCACGATTCAACTTACTATGCGCCCTCTTTAATTTCAACTCAAGTTGGGGATGAATTTGTTCCAAACAAAATCAAATCAAATCTTTTTTTCATTACCTTTGAGCGAGGTAGTCAATTAACTGCATGATAAAATAAAACTAGAAACCTCATTGGGCTTCTTCAAAACTTTTGCTCAAGAAATTAAATCATCATCAAATGATAATAAGAATAATAACAAATAACAAAAAGTAGCTGGTTCGACTCAAGAAGTACCAATGATTCTTTTAGCCTTGAAAGAAAAGACGAAGAGAAATTACACGAAGTTAAGTTTTGAACTACAACGAATAACATACAGTCATGTAATTAAACATGACATTTACCTTGTCCAGTTGAAATTGCTTGTTCAACCACATAAAAGCTTTAATCAAGAAAAAAAAACAACAAATAAATTTTCAACCACACTCTATGGGACGAGAAGTCCCTTTTATCTCAAAAGAATGTCAATATAAAGTAACAAGATGACGTTGTTGCTTGTGATAGTGGCCAAAGAAGTGGCCGAGGATAGCACCAAAGAGTATGAGCAACAACTTATAAGAGTGGAAACTGGCGCTAGGATCTAAAACCGCTGACGCCATCTAGCATTTGGTATTTTTCAAGAAACGGCGTTGCTGTTTTCTTTTTTTTCTTTTTTTTTTATCAACACTAGTATCAGGGGTGGCAAACGGTTACTACTCTTGGCGAGAACTGGAACGGCACAACCATCATAACAAAAACTTTTGATTTCCAGCAATATTTTCTATATACATTTTATACGTGCGTGGTAGGAAAAAAAAAAACAAAAGACAAACAGTTCTTTGCAACACAAAACCACCTAAGGCCAACAAAGCAATGTTGTTAGTTTGTTGAAAGTAAATTACAGGAAAGCGAATTGAAAGACAATTTATGGCAACACTTCGATGTATTATCCCAAAGTCCCAAAATAATTTTTTTTTTTTTCAGATGTGCCATAATAGAATAAAGCACCGGCAAGATAGAAACGAAGAACAAATCAACTTAAATATATGTCTCTGCTAGAACCACAATATCTTCTTTACATATTGTCTCGTCTGATTTTCAATGAACTTTGCAGGAAGTTTTTTTTTGTAAGTAACGGACCGAATCTAAAAGTAATTAACAAAACGTTGGAAATTCAGAGAAAGTGTATAGATTGTCTTACCAATATTCATTATATTATCTTTTTCTACATCGTAAAAGAACCAATCATAAAAAAGGGCGAGCTTAGAGTTAGCTGTAACAACACTAACTGTACACGTGGTGAGAAGCCAGCCAATAACTGCCCAACGTGGCATTATATCCGATGAAAGTACTTCGTTGGGTGGATGTATAACTCCAACTATATAGCGTATCAAGTCGCACCGCAGTGTTTGTGATTCCGGTGTCGATAAATACTGAAATAAAAAATAAATGAAAAAAATGCGGCTGGAGGTTTAAGTCAAGTCAAGCCATTAAAGCCAAATATCCGAGATATTAAAACATCAAAATTATGAACCAGTGATCCTCAAACCTCTTGCGGTCAACGGGAATCTCGGTCTATTTCTAAAGAAGCTAGGGATCAAGATATAGGTAAATTGTTTCGATTTATTGGAAAATACATTATCACTGTATGCCTTCTCCTCCCCCCCCCCTCTGCAGAATTTTTTTCTCGAAAACGGCTCGATATTTTTCTCTGAAAATTGACACACCAAGATTTTCTGGCCTGAAAAAAAAATACTATCTAGATATGTTACAACTTTGGGAAAATTCGTTTCCCCACCCCAGCGCCCTTAATATATTTTTCTATAATTTTCCTAAATTGGAAACTTAAATAAGAGCAGGAAATACTTCGAAAATGAGTTTAACATAAAGAAAGGTTATAATAAAGGTTTTATTATTATTATATTATTAAAAGAAAGGTTATTAATCACGTCATTACTATTATCAAAGGTTCCGATCTGAGTTAATTTTGCATTGTATTAATTTAAGTTGACAGAACAGGTTAATTGAAATTCGAAAGGATTTTTTAGCAAGATATTCAACTACAAGTATTATTGTTTCGGACAGGATTTTAAGTAAAGTAAATTTATTTTTCCTTTGCACAGTTCGGGGACACCAATTCACGAGCTGACTGGCCAAAAAATAAATGAATGTCAATACAACTAAATCTAGAAAAATTACACAGATTGAGTTTCCTTGGATGCAATTTTTCCGGTACACACCCCCCCCCCCCCAAATCCCCAAACCCCCAACCCCCCCCCCACCCAACCCCCCCCCCAACCCAAACCCCCAACCCCCCAACCCCCCCCCACCCCCCAAACCACCAACCCACCCAAATCCCCGTTTCAAAACCACCAGGACCCCCACCCCCACCACCCACCCCAAATCACCCCCCAACCCCCCGAACCCGAACCCCCCCCCCCCCAAAGGTTTTCCCCGCCCCCCCCCACCCCAAACCAACCCCCCCACCCAAATGTCCCCCACCCCCCCCCCCCAAAGTTTGGGATGAGGGCCACCCCCCCCCCCCCCCCCCCCCCCCAACCCCCCCCCCCCCCCCCAACCCCCCAACCCTATGCAATTTGGTGGGGGGGGGGGCTCCCCCCAAACCCCCCCTACCCCCCATGGCACCCCACCAGCAACCACCCCCCCCCAAATAAATCCCCCCACCACCCCCCACACCCCCCGACCCACCCCACCCCCACCCCCCAACCCCCCCCCAATCCCCCCCCACCACCCCCCAACCCCCCCCCCCCCCCACCCCCCCGGTATCCCCCCCCCCCCCCACTTGAACCCCCAACCCTAGAATCCCAACCCCCCACCCCCCAAAAGCCCCCCAACCCCCACCAGTACCCAACCACCCCCCCCCACACCCCAACATCCCCCCCCCCACCCCCCCCACAGGGTGTGGAGGGTACCACCCCGTTGAACCCCCCCCCCCCACTCAAATGTTTTTTGACTCGTAAAAACGTAACAAAAATGGATATAAGCAAATTTTGTAAGTTTTTGAGGTTTGTTTTCTTTACCCCCCCCCCCCCCCACAAAAAAAAAAAAATCTTTTGAGTAAAACCACCTCTGAAAAAAAATCCTGGGTACGGCCTTGGTTCAACGGTAGGGAGAAACTCGCCAGTCATCGCTTTACTAAGCGAAGTTCGGTCCTCTGGTATTCAAACTTAAGACGAACAGTCTAATAATGATTTAAACTTAAAACGGCGCTTGATCAACGACTGATAAGTCAATATTTTTTTTTTAGTGACAAAGCATGCAAAGAAAAGAGTAAGCGACTATTACAGAAATTAGGATTTTTGTGTACAAAATAGAACCAAACCCAAAATACAGATTTCGATGCTTGTAGAATTCAGATGCTATGTATATACATATATATATATATATATATATATATATATATATATATATATATATATATATATATATATATATATATATATATATATATATATATATATATATATATATATATATATATATATCTTTCTACAAGCATCGAAATCTGTATTTTTGGTTTGGTTCTATTTTATCGTTTGCAAAACTACATGGCATTTAATACAAGCAACTTAGAAGATCTTCCAGCCTCTGCACTTGCCAGGGATGCCAATTGGAGGGGAGAATTGACCATAGAGTTTGATATATGCTTCCCCTCTGTTGTCTTCGTTAACAAAAATCTAGAAAAATTACACAAAGAAGTTTTTTCTTGTGTGAATCAGGGTGTGGAGGGTACTCATTTCCGCAGGGAGTATGGGATACACCGGACACTTTTTCCTAGGGATACTTAAGAATCTCAATAGATTTATTCATAATAATTTAAATATACAATAAACAAATGGCACTAAAAGCTACAAAGGCAATTGTTCTTCTTATTCCCAGTAGCGCTAATTTAGGGGGATATCAACTAACAGAGGAAAGACAAGGCCCAAGTAAACTTTTACATTAAAGACTTGGAAAATGAGGTAAAACAAAGAAATGAATCTGGAAACGACAAACGGGCGTAAGGCCAGTAGAAGGAAAAGAAGAAAACAAAAATCAAACAAATGTTTCGCCAGTATATAACAAGGGGTCTTCAGTGTAGAAAAAAAAAAAAAAAAAAAAAAAAAAAAAAAAAAAAAAAAAAAAAAAAAAAAAAAAAAAAAAAAAAACAACTAGAATCTAGAATCCCCTACTAGAATCCCGAACTCACATAATAGATGTGAGTTCAAAAAACAAGCTGATGTACTAGACATAACAGCTGGTGTATCAGTCCCTGTAATTGTTATAAACTGCAAAGTTTGGTTTGTTTTCCTGTATTTAATTCACTTTTTTTATATTTTATGCCTTAATAGCTAATTGAGTTCACGTCAAAAAATAGGTCAAACAATTAAAGATAAACTGCCAAGGCTCAGTTTTCTTTGTTTTTGATCATACATTTTTTGGAACAATTCTTTCTTTTGACACACAAGAAAGATAGAGAAACCACAAAAGAAGATAGAAAAGGATAATCAAGAAGAAACTGAGAGAAGAATAGAGGGTGAGGGGGAAGGAGGGATAGACAGAAATGTCATAGCCGAAAGTTATTATTTTTGCTAACTTGTCAATGAAGATATACATTGACAATGTATTTTCATTCTTTACCAAAAATTAAAAAAGGAAATAAGCATGACCGCATCTTCTATTACCTGCCTTTGGAACCAATCTTGATATCGTTTATGGTTGCCGAACCTCACACTAGATGTCAGAAACAGTATTTTCTTCTCCATGTCAGGAGTAACTCGAGAAACTAAGTAATGACGCGATGTACGTGAAGATAACAGTTGAGATACGCCTGAATAAAATCAAGTTTATAATAAATTGTGGGAGCTAAAACAAGAATCATATCTATTTCCATTTAGGAACGATGAGTGAAGACACAATGCCATACACATTAAAATACTATTGATGAGGATTACAGTGCTTACAAACAACTTTTTGCAACTTAATGTTCCCAGGGGGTTCTTCCATTCCTACGGACACGAAAATAAAGTTTCAATCGCTCTAAGTCTAGAGAGACCTAAAGGAGCTTAAAGGTTTCACACGTTTTTTTCAGCACTTCTGGATATAGGATTCTCATTAACTTCAAAGCTACCCAAAAGAAACAATTTACACAAAATATCTCTGAAAAAAGGAACTCTCTAACTTATATAAGTATCATATGAAAATATTCGAGTGGTTTGAGGCTAAACATAAGACAACGCCTATATTTCGAATCAGCATCGAAACGGAAATATTTTTCACTAGTTGGAAACACACAAGGGGCCAAAATCGAGAATTAAGTTTTCTAATTGGATTTTGCAATTGTAAAGCCCCTGCAGTCCAGTGCTAGCCTAAATCTAGAGCGTCCGAATTCAAATTGTTTTCATATTGGACCAAATAGAGTAAAGGGAGCTCGGGGAGCACTTTCTTAAGGGGGAGGTCCTAAGGATTATATTGGTAATTCTTTGTAACCAAAGAAACCATTCACATTTGGAAGCTCAAAATTACAATTAGGAAAAAACACATCAAATGATGTGGCATATCATAAGCTTCTTAGAAGAAAAGGGTTAGAAATGCCTTCTTTTAACAAAGAAAAAACTGACTTTCAACTATTGGAAAGCAGAAACTTTTTACAGTTAAGTTTTAAAAATAAAGTTTGTTTTACTATATTTGGTATGAAATTACTATTTGAAACTGTTAGTATTCAGCATTGCTTATCATGGTGCAATGCGACAAAAACATTTTCATCCAGCCCACACTGCAAGAAGTAACTTTCTATGAAATAGTGAGGCACAAGAGTTATAATTCTATGATGAGCAAAAAAAAAAAAAAAAAACATCTCAACTATAAAGCGCTTCGTCTGTTTGTTTCCTCTGCATTCCTAAAAAGGAGGTTTACTCGTTTTTTTTTTTGTTTTTTTTTTTTACTGGGATATAAAGCTTCAGAAATTTGGCGTGAACGATGTCATAATCTCAAATTTGACGTCATGATTCAAGGTTTTAGAAAAGGTAAGGATCCGGCACTAGACTTTGCAGTACCTACCGGTGGTGCTGATCTCCGTTCCCTTCAGCCAAGAAGTGCAATGGGGGATTGGGGAAAAACTACTATGTGCTTTCGCACACTTTCTTGTTTACCTTCCCCGAATCTCTCAAGGTACCAATTTGGAGCTGAATGGACTCTGGCTAGGCTTAGAGAGTCGAATCACTAACCTCATCCCAAACCAAATAATTAAATTTCAAGTGTTCGAGGCGATATTTGTGAGGGCCGAAGACCTGAACATGCTTAAAGAGTCAGCAAAACTGGCGTTCCGCTAGCCAAAAAAGTGTATTGGATTGGCTTACTCTAAACAGAGAATTCAGCGAAGAAAAGACAATTATTACCATTTAAAAATATTAAAAAAAATAAATAACATTTATAAAAAAAAATATTACCACCAAAAAAGACAATTATTTAACATTTATTACCAAGAAATTCGTTTTGTTTTGTGTGAGATTCATCAGTGAAATAATCAATTACTACTTGCATAACGCTATGCTCTTTCTCCCAAGGCAAAACATCAAACAACAATAACAAAAAAAACTCATACATAGCAAACACTGTCATCCATACAAATATTATTTACATCAAAGTTGAAAAATCCACATATAATCCATTCCTTTTATTAAGACGGAATAGCAAAGGTATCGGAGGAAAACAGTATGCGACACACTCGGTGCGAGGTTTTATCATGTCCTATTTAAATGCACTGAGCTTATGTGGATCCAGGGAAGGATATAGATGAGGTGCTTCTACTTTTCATATCCACTTCTTGTCATACGGAAGTAGTTCGTAATTTCGTAAAAAGGCCAAATGCATTCGTTTGTTAAGTCTGAGCCTAGTCTAGTGAGTAGACGCTCTCCTTAGTAAATCCGAATTTATTGATTTTCTTTATGACAATTTTGCTAAACTACCAATTCTTTTCCTCTTTATTCTGTATTTTCCCATACGTAAATTCTAGAAAAGTCTAAACTTCTGAGGTGTGAAACCACACCGAATAAAAATGTCAAAAAAAATTTCAACTAAGAAGCAGTTTTCTGTTTAGAGCTTTTATTTGGTATCCACTATTCGCAGCTCAGACTCTTTCATTGAAAAGTTGTTTTTTAACACGTTTTTTAAGTTTTCAGTTAGTATGGGCTGGAGTTCGTTCTTTACAAGGTAGCATCTACCATGACTAAAACATCGAGAACTGAAGGGGGTGATGGGGGAAATTAGTAAGAAAACATTAAATCTTTTAAAAAGCTTTTGGAAAAAAAAAAAATATACCAAAAGAAAGGACCACCCCCCCCCCAAACTGATAAATAAATAAATATTATTATCAATCCCATATTCAGCATATCATTCTATGCTGACAAAACTAAAATATAGTCTATTCCAACATTATGTTCTATATGTTATTCATAGAAAATTCGATCTAATTCGCATAATCTTGTACATCAAGTTCTTCTAAACAGGGCCGGATAAAGAGCGATAGGAGCAATTGGGCCCAATCGGGCCCCGCGTTTGAAGGGGCCCTGTGCTGCCATCAAAATGAATAATAGATGTTCGAAATTGTGAAATGTTCTTAACATTTCCAGTAAGCATTGCTTTTGGAGAGAGATCATTTTCCAGGCTAAAACCAATAAAAAAAAACTACCTGATATCAACAATAATCAGGATAGACTAAATAGTTAAGCAATTATGTTGATTAAAAGTGAAGACACCAGGAAAATAGATTTAAAAACAGTTTTAGAAGCACTTGCAGAACAAAAATTTAGAAATATGCACATTCACGTGCCCATATTCGCTGATATAAATTTCAAAAGGCATTTTCATAATATCTAGGGAATATAAACATAAATTAAGGTAAGCACAAAATGAGCACAAAAAAGAAGAAAGAGGACAAGCCCGTAAGCTCAAAATGAACAAACTGGACCATCAAATCAGACAAGATCCAGAGAACGACCTGATAAATGTAAATTTACGACGGGTGATAACGAACAGCTTAGAGACCATCAAAAGTGACAAGATCAATCAAAG
>CM051264.1:41576429-41706429 GCA_027921565.1 Artemia sinica
AAGTAGTTATAATGCTAACTATAATCACACTATTTTTTCATAAGAACATATTTAAAATATTTGTTTCATAAAGCCATAAATATCCCATTAGTACGCGTCACTGCACGTTAAATACTAATTTCTCAAAACAGAATCCTAAATTTGCTTTATTCAGCTTCGGACATCAGGGTTTCGAGCCGAGCGCAAAAAAAAGGGGGCGTGAGTCCCAATCTAAATTCTTTGTTTTACCATTGGGTCTCTTGGCCAGGGAGCTGAAGAACGCAAGTTTCAAACCCATCCGAGGAAAGCTTTTAGCACTTTTTCGGGCTAACCAATACTTTTTTTTTTATTTGTTTGTAGACTGGGTCCTTTGTCACAAGAATTTCAGCTTCAAGCCAATAGGCAAAAATTTGTCGTCCTTGTTCGAGTCCAGCCTTTGAGGGCCCTTGCCTCTTCCTTGTCTTTTTGTGCATTTGGGTCACCCTATCCTACGGATTAACACATCTAAGTTTCAAAAAAAATCAGATACAAAACATCTCTTGGTCTATTTTCGGGACCCCTCACCTAATTCTCTAACCTAACACAAGCCCTCCCCCCAAAAAAGATTGAAGCCCCTTCTTTAATTTCAAGCTTATCGGAAAATAGTCCTTTCAGATCCAATCTTTGGCCATCAGAGAAATAAAAACGCCCCTTTTTCGGGAGCATTTGTTAGGCGAACAAATAATTTTTGTCAGTCCCCTGAGGTTCCTTAGTCCCCAAATCTATGGATACAAGTTTCGAGCCAACCGGCAAACTAGGTTTGTTTGCCCATATTCAGGGTGCCCATACCACAATCTGATATTTTTGTACGTAGAGTTCCTTTGGCCCTGGAACTTACGGATTTAGGTTTCAAGATGCTGAAACAAAAAATTCGGTAGGTCCATACTCCAAATCTAAAATATATATCATTTTTGCTTTTTTGGGAACTCACTTTTTTGGATTATCTTTACCCAAGGGCTTCAGAACAGTAATCTCAAATACGACACACAAGTTCAGTACCTCACCCCCCCCCAGACAAAATTCACAGTGTCCTTGACTCAGGGAAAGATCCCTAAAAGTTTATTTTTCTACTAAAAACCTATCAATGAGCAAGGGGTGATTTTAATAATTTTAGGGCCTTTGGTCCTGGGGTTGTGCGCACCATGTCATATCCCGGAGGTATACAAAAAATGGATATTCAGACTATCATAGAAAAATAGCTATTTTGAAATTTGATCCGATACCAAAGGGCTTCAGGGGTAAAAAGGACAAGGGCAGGGACTGATTGCCCTTCAACCACTTTACATCCCTAAAAAAACGCATTAGAACTTTTGATGTTCAATCAAATAAGCCCTTTCCCAAGTTTCTACAACAAACCCCCCATACGCAGTGGCTAATAAATAATAAATGCGAGGTACTTGCTGTTTACTAAGTCAATGTCAGTGTGCTAACTGCTATAGAATTCAATGGTCACTCCATTAAGAAGTTGGTGGAGCAGATATCCCTGTGAAGATACAGTGACATAAACAGAGTAAGAGCAAAACATTGGGAATTTAAATATTTAGCTAAATAGTAAATAGAAAAAGATTCAACCTGCCTGACAAAGGGAAGCAGAGGAAGCTGGGATCCCAAGAAAAAACCCAGAAATACTTTGCAATTAAAAAATTATAGCATTTATCCATAATTTTACACACGAATACGGACTTCTATTTTCCTTCTCGTAAAGGCAAACGTGGAAGAGGAAGCACCTCGCAAAGTGAAAATAACTTTAAAATAAATTCAGCATTTTAACGGTCATGAATTAGTCAAAATGTGGAGATTCTTATTAGCGTCAACTTACCTTGTCCATTGGGCATAGTGGAGCAGAAAACACAAACAGGAACTGAAAACCAGTTTCTGGGAACTTGTAAACCTGTGCAGTTCTCATGTAAATCAAGATTTAGAAATTCACTTTTTTAGGAAAAAGTAATAATGAGACTTCGAGGGAAGATGAGGAAAAGAAACCCATAAGGGAAATAGAATGCTTTTCCGTCTCAATTTCTATATTCGGCCCCAAGAATTCTTTCTTTGAGGCATTCAATTCTTTTTCCTTTAAACACTTTCTTTCCCATTCCTTCAGGCTATTAAATGTGTAATTTATGCTGTCACAACTATCGAATCATCAGATTTCAAGTGAAGGGGAAGGGGTGTATAATAGGCAGTATTAGACTTTACCTAAACAAAATAATAAGAAAAAACAACAACAGGAAATGTCAAAATAGACATAAAGCAGCACCTTCAATGTTCATTACATAGAAAAATAATGAGATACGACAATGTGTAGTCGATTGAATTTAGAAAACCTAATTAGTGTCGGTTAATATTAGAAGAAGATTCAGCCAGTAAAAAGAATTGTACTTTTTCCTCTCTTTTATTTGTCTCGTCTTCTTTTTAATAGGACTTACGTCTTAAAATTTACTGTAGTCCAAAACACGCAATTAATATCAGTCAAATATTTCGCAGGGTTTTTTTTCCTTTGCAAAAGCTACATCAAGTATCTTGTTCTATACAATCTTTAAAACATGTTGCCATTAAATTTTATACCATAGAACTGGTTCTCTTGCTGCATCTCACTGATTGACTAATCAAATATAATATTCGTTTAACATTTCAGAAATACTCAATGGTGGTTACTAGATTAGACTAGTTAAGAATAATGTAAGACTTCTTCAACAAAATTTAGCAACGCTTTGTAGTTGACTAAAGATTTAGAAAGTCATTCAGAGAAACTGACAAATAGTTTTATCACGATTTGCTTCTCAATTACTTGAACTATCTGTCTAGGCTTTTCTCTGTCTACAATTAGCCATGTCTTGATGCATCCTATGCAACCTACATGAGTAGGGATCAAAATCCCTATGCCTTCCCAAGGCCAGAACATAATTTGCACTTTACTAAAAAAAAAATAAATGTTTTTACTTTTATAACTTTAATAAATCAAATAATATTAACATTTTGATTACTAAATATCAGTATTTGTATATTAAACTGACAATGCACATTCATTTGTATTTTTTTTTTCAGTAAAGTGCAAATTATGTTCTGGCCTTGGGAAGGCATAGGGATTTTGAGCCCTATGCATTTTAATTTCTGCTCGTTTTGAGTTTGACTCGGTTATTTATTGTAATTTCTGTTCGTTTTGGGTTTCATTTATTTATCGATGCTGATTTGTGGTAGTTTCACGCTTGGTAAAATATGCGATTTTATTTTTGCTAATTTTTGGTTTAATAATACCCACAATCGATATTTACTATAAAAATGTCAAGCCTTCCAATCATTTTCGACTATTAAAAAGGGCACTAGCCCTTTCAATTTCCAATCGAGTGAGCCCTTTTTGAGTTTCTACGACAACGTTTTCTATAAACACCTTATATGCCCCAAGAGCATAAATTACAACCCTTGCCCTGAGGGCCGTGAGGAGGTTGTCATCCCCAAAGACCTAATTTCCAGAACTTTCAACTACGTTAAACAAAATGGCTATCTCAAAATTTTGATTGGATGTGTTATAGGGAAATGGTGGGCGTGAGAGGGGAGATAGTTGCTCTCCAATCACTTTCAACTATTAAAAAAGGCACTAGCCCTTTTCAATTTCCAATCGAATGAGCCCCTTTGAAGTTTCTACGACAACGCTTTCAATAAAAACCTTACATGCCCCAAGACCATAGCTTACAACCCTTTCCCGAGGGAGGGGGGGGGGGGGGTTTATCCTCAAAGACCTAATTTCCAGAACTTTCATTTTGAAGAAAGCATTTTGAAGCAATTTTGAAGAAAATTGCTATCTCAAAATTTTGATTGGATGTGTTTGGGGAAATGGTAGGCGTGAGAGGGGGGTTAGTAGCCCTCCGATCACTTCCAACTATTTAAATGGGCACTAGTTCTTTCAATTTCCAATCAAATGAGCCCTTTTTGAAGTTTCTACTACAACGCTTTCTATTTAAGCCTTATATGCCCAGGGCATAACTTACAAACCTTGACCTGAGGGCTGCGAGGGGGTTATCATCCTCAAAGACATAATTTCCGCGCCTTCCAACTACGTTGAACAAAATGGCTATCTAAAAATTTTGATTGGATGTGTTTGGGGAAATGATGGGCGTGAGAGGGGGGTTACTTGCCATCCAATCACTTTCAACTATTAAAAAGGGCACTAGCCGTTTCAATTTCCAATCGAATGATTCCTATTTGAAGTTTCTACGACAACACTTTCTATAAAAAAAAAAACTTATATGCCCCCAGGGCATAATAAATACAACCCTTGCCCTGAGGGCTGTGGGGGAGTGTCATCCTCAAAAACATAATTTCCAGACTTTTTAACTACGTCGAACAAAATGGATACCTAAAAATTTTGATTGGATGTGTTTGGGGAAAAGGTGGGCGTGAGAGGGAGGTAAGTTGCCCTCAAATCGCTTTTGACTATTAAAAAGGGCACTAGCCCTTAGAATTTCCAATCGTATGAGCCTTTTTTCAAGTTTCAAAAACAAAGCTTTCAATAAAAACGTTATATGCCCCAGGGTATAACTTACAACCCTTACCCCGAGGGCTGTGGGGGGAGTGTTATCCTCAAGATATAATTTCCGGACCTTTCAACTACTTTGAACAAAATGGCTATCTCAAAATTTTGATTGGATGCGTTTGGATAAATGGTGGGCGTGGAAGGGGTGTTAGTTGCCTTCCAATCACTTTTGACCATCAAAAAGGGCACTAGTCATTTCAATTTCCAATCAAATGAGCCCTTTTTGAAGTTTCTACGACAACGCTTTCTGTAAAAAAAAACCTTATATTCCCCCAGGGAATAACTTACAAACCCTTTGCCCTGAGGGGCTGCGGGGAAGTGTCCTCCTCAAAAGCATAATTTCTACCTGGAAATCAGCCACGCTGAACAAAATGACTATCTCAAAATTTTGATTGGATGTGTTGGGGAAAAGGTGGGCGTGGGAGCGAGGTTAGTTGCCCTCCAATCACTTTCGACTATTAAAAAGGGCACTAGCCCTTTGAATTTCCAATCGAATGTGTCCTTTTCGAAGTTTCTATGACAACTCCTTCGATACGAAGTGCCCTGGTCTAAGACGACGAAAAAAAATAAATAAAAAATAAATAATACATTATGCCAACATCGTTCTTTACTTAGCGCTGCCTATGATATAAAAAGCTGTTTGCTGTTTCAATAAATACATGTTAAAGTTTTGTTATGGTGTCTTCACTGTACTCATTAAGGTCCGCTTGTTCCAGTCTACCCTAAAAGTCTGACGCCCATCGGCTCATTTTGTGGTTTCACAAATTGATTCTACCCACTTTTAAAGAATATGTTTTCTTGAGTTGATAGCCGGTCAGAAACAAAAGATACTTGGATTTTATGAATCAATGCAGCAATTTCTTTCTGTAAGTCTTATCTTCATTAAGGTTCCTTCTCTCTGTCTACATGCCCTTTACTTCTGAGCCAATCCGAGAAAAAAAAATTGTTGGACAGTATCAATAAATACAAAAAAAAAAACAGACGAATACAACCAACCTTCAAAATATTTTAGTTTTCATTTAGGTCTGCCTGGCCTGTAAGTTACAAAGCTATTAAAGACGAAAATAATATTGGGCCATTTTCTGGCATAACAAGCCGATACAGAGAAAATTAGCTTCAAATTAGTTCGCAGCATAGGGATTAGCATAGCCAAGAAACTTATGAATGTTAGGGACCTGATGGGAGGGACGAGCTTTAAAGCCTTGTTTGTGTGTCCCAATTTTTTTAGTATTTTGGTTTGAATGTTAACATTATTTTGCTAACCTAGTTAACTATAGTGTCTTTTGATTAACATCGTTGTTTCACAGCTAATAGATTTGGTCCCACAGAGACTTCTCCAACACTTTTGGCAGATTTAAGGCAAAATATATTAAGACATTCTCTTCCCCGTCCCCCAAGTTGAAATTTATGGCCTATAAGCACCCCCCCCCCCCTCGAAAGAACCACCTTTAAACTTTCAACTTGATCTCCAGGCCGTTCCAAAATATTGCAGATGGGCCATTTCGATAACCTGCCAGCACACTGTGTTTTGTTTTTTATTATTATTATTTACCTCGCTACTAAACCGTGAACAGATTTTCGCCAAATCTTACTAAACAATTGAAACTTTATCTCACATAACAACTTATAGTACAACAGCGTATAAGTTGATTGAAGAAACAACATATTTATCTCTTCCTCTCCAACAAAAATTTGAAGATCCCCCAGCCCTTCTCCTGTACAACCTGAAAGTGTCAACACTATTCCTCAAGCCGCTCCCGAAATACTTCAGGTATAATATTTTGATAACCTGGTTACATGTAGTGTTTTGATCTAGCTCTAACCTCTCCCCCGAATCACGTCCACTTGCTCTACCCTTCAATAATCCCTGAAAGTTTCAACTTCAAAATAAAAGTTCAAAATAGGGATAAAATCCTTTTTAATAGATAGTGTACAGAAATTCACAAAAAATACCAGATATTTCGGTCACATATACAGTGATCGTCATCAGTAGTACTACTGATGACTTTTACTGCTGATGACGGTCACTGTATATGTGACCGAAATATCTGGTATTTTTTGTGAATTTCTATACACTGTCTATTAAGAAGGATTTTATCCCTATTTTGAACTTTTATTTTATCGTCATGGAAAGGCAGTGTGGTCTCCGAAATTATCTAGGTTTCAACTTAATACCCCAAGCCGTTCCCGATATTAGAGATGCTCCATTTTGATGGAGCCTTTTTATTTACTCGCTACTGAAGCACGCATAGATTGCAAATCTCGTAGAAGATAATAGTGCAAAAACATTTTAGCGATTCGCGGATATTTTTTTTTACCTCTTCTTTCTTCCCCGACACAATATCTGAAGCCCCTTGCTCAACCCTCCCCTGCAATTCCCAAACAATACCTGGAAGTTTTAGCTGCAGATATGCAATTTAAATTACCTGGACAAAAAGAGCGTATTTCTATTTACCCCAATTTACTTCAGTCAAAATTTAGGTCCTACTGATTCTAGGGCCGTATCAAGGTTTTTTGTCCGGGGGAGGGGGGTGAGGGTGGGCTAGGCAGCAAAAAAAGACAGAGTATGGTTCTGGTTGCCCTCTAGTAGCTTTTGGCTCATAGAAGTGGCCCTTAAACGTCAATTTTCGATCGAATGAGCCCACTCCGAAATTTATACGATCACCGCATCACCACTAACACATTGGAGGTAAGTGACTCATTGCTTAGGCAGTACTCCAGGGCTGCCTCTAATGCAAACTAAATTTTTAAAAGCCAGAGCACCCCCCCCCCCTTGTAGGGGGGGGGGGGAGGGTGAGGGTGGGCTAGGCAGCAAAAAAAGACAGAGTATGGTTCTGGTTGTCCTTTGGTAGCTTTCGGCTCATAGAAGTAGCCCTTGAACGTCAATTTTTCGATCGAATGAGCCCACTCCGAAATTTATACGATCACCGCATCACCACTAACACATTGGAGGTATATGACTCATTGCTTAGGCAGTACTCCAGTGCTGCCTCTAATGCAAACTAACTTTTTAAAAGCCAGAGCACCCCCCCCCCCTTGTAGGGGGGGGGGGGGGGGTGAGGGTGGGCTAGGCAAAAAAAAAAGACAGAGTATGGCTCTGGTTGCCCTTTGGTAGCTTTTGACTCATAGAAGTGGCCCTTAAACGTCAATTTTCGATCGAATGAGCCCACTCCGAAATTTATACGATCACCGCATCACCACTAACACACTGGAGGGATATGAGTCATTACTTAGGTAGTTCTCCAGGGCTGCCCCTAATGCAAACTAACTGAAAAAGCTAACTGATCCTTTACCATTATATTTCAATTAAATAGGCAAAATATTAACGCAGAAAAAACATCATATTAATCCTGACAAAAATAAAAGTGAAATTGTAGAGCATGCATGTTTTTTGTTTTCTTGGTCTTGTTCCAATAAATAGTTAACTTGGTGAGTTGAACAAAGACAAAACATTCCGAATCTAAGGGTCATCCACAGTCAGTAGTTTTTTTGTCTTTTCATTTTTACTTGGCAAAACATATCAGGTTTATAGATAACAATGTCCTCACGGACACCAATTGCTTCACTTTCTGTTTAGCTGAAGAGATTTCTACTTTAGTAATGATTCCAGGGGATACAAATCATCAATTCAATTGGATTAAGCATTGAAATATTTAGCTCAAAAATACTAAAAAATTAAAATCTGCAGTACTAAGAAGTTTCGAAGAAGCCCAAAATTCAAGAACGTATCCAGGATTTCTTTTTACACAAAAAAAAAAAAAAAAAAAAATAAAAAAAAAAAAAAAAAAAATTAAAAAAAATAAAAAAACGCATCACTTTGTTTATATTCATTTTGTTACGTTTTTATGAGTCGGACAAACATTTCGGGAAAGGGAAGGGTTCAAACCCCCTAAGCCCCCCCCCCCCTTCGGTACGGTCTTGCCATAATTTCTCAGTTAATACACTTCCTTACTTGCTCACTCAGTTAATATGACATACTTAGTTAATATAGAAGAAAAATATCCAGAGGAGAGAAGAATGAAAAAAAAAAGATAAAAAATAGCCAGGGTATATGAATATAACCTTTTTGGTGGATAGGATAGTCAGCCTAAGCTAGAACTTCCTGTTGGAATTGAAGGTGTTGGTGGTAGGCCTTGCAGCAAGCTTACGAAAGTGTTTGCGTCTTCTTTTTTTAGCCTAATTAGAGAGCTGCTAAAAGAACCCAAGAAATTGGCTCCTGAAATGACATAAACTTCAGCCAGTTCTCAGGAAGGCACCTTTCCGAGAGGTGAATAAGAATTACAAATGAATAAATACTATATCTTCGTAGTGCTAACATGACATTCTCTTTTCTTATTTTTTCCATCCTCCTCCTCTCGGCATATCTTTCTTCGATTTTAACTGACGTAAATTTTGAGGTATTTCAAAGAGTCTCTTTATTTTCATCTACATTTCAACAAAGGAAGCAAAATTATCATACAAAACTAATTATTAGTCTAATTAGCAAAGCTTCAAACACAAGATTTTTACTTATAACTTTTGACAAGTATGGCCGCAAGCTACTTACCCTAAATAGTAGTCATTTATCATTTTTTTTCCTTCTTTTTTTGAAGTTACAGAGAATTTTATAGCAAGGTGATTTGATCTGTTAGAATTTCTTAAGAACTATTAAATAAAATTCTCTCTTCTCAAAAAACATCAGAGCTTACAATTCAGGACATCGATTGCAATAACTGGATTCATCATTTCCAATTTTCAAAGGCTACTATTTTTTTTCTTTGGGGATGAAATTCATGCTAACCCCCCCGCCAACCATTTGGATAACATTGCCAACTCTTTCAGTCTATAGTAACATATCTATTCAGTTCTTTTTGGCTTGGAAATAGAAAAGATGAAAACACATTACAAAATAACTTTTTTTCTGAAACCGTTGTAAGTTGAATGCTTTTATGAAACTAAAATCCAATACACATGTGATTTACTAGGGTCAAGATTTGAGCTAGGAGGCCAAATGTGTGAAGTAAACCTGAAAAAAATATAATGCAAAAAAAACGTTACATGTAAGAGAGGTCTTATAGGAGGAGCGGAAAATTTAGTTTAGGCTCAAACTCCTGGTCAGACGTGAATTTTACCGTTATTTCGCAGAAAATAGCACACCCCTAGAAGGGGGACTCTTTAGCAATCTTTGTGAGGGAAAACTTTCTCCTGTGTTCACATGTTCTTCCCCTGGTATGCACTAGGTTAGAAATTCTCGAATCTAAGGCAAAACAGGATTTCAATTTTATTAGATTCTGGCCCTAAAACACATTTATTCTTATTTGAACATGGAATAAAAACATACCTCTGCTCTATAAATATATCAAGGAGATGGTCTGCGAGCCATAAATTCTTTTGTGATACATCTCCACCAGCTATGTTCCGTAGAAGACTGAATAGCAGCCGCTCAAAATTAGCACCTCCAGCCCTGCTTATCTCCCGTGTAAGCCAAATCAGCTGTATTCGTCCAATGTCTGTTAACTTCAGATACTTCTCCGTGGATATTTGATTCAATACGTTGATAATAATCTGGAATCCATCTCTGGTTATCAGCGAGAGATCTCTGTAACTCTGAAAAAAAAAAAAATCAGATTACGATCGTAGTTTCTGATCCATATGTGAGGAAACAACAGCTTGAGCCAAGAGCTGCATTGTGATGCAAGATAATTCTCCGTAGACATGATGCCTATCTCCCGTAGACATTTTCTGCCAATACGGAACGGAAGACCCCCAAAATTCTTTTCAAATCGCAGCTGCTTGTCGGAGACAAGAGCTGCTGCTTCAGTTTGACAGAAAAAGCGACGTTGTCTCCCGCAGCATTGCTGAAAATGGAACGATGGAGACTAGTTTTGCTTCGGAAAATTTATGTTTGCATGTTTTCGCAAAATGCCAAATGAAAAATTATTTTTTTTTACCTTAGAGTTTCTCTGAATACCATAAGCAAGCAGAGAAAACGATTTTTTTTATCAACCTGTTGGATTTGCCCAAACCCTTGGTTCACGTTTATACACAACTGAAATTTAGTGTCTTCCTGAAAGAACGACTTTCCCAGGAGAAGACTAGGTGACGTTTTAAAAGAATTCCAAATTTAAGTCCCAGTATCTGGATTTTGTATTTCAGTGTCTTAAGAAACTGACATAAATAAGGGCTTGGGATTTGTTTTTTAGAACAGTCCTCTCCTGTCCCATTTTCAGGAAGTTCCATTAAAGTACTTGCGTCTAACCATATAATCTTGTTTTCAAAGACGCCATCTAAAATGAAGATTTATGTGATACCTGTCTGCATGTCATAAGTAGTACTAATTATGTGTGAAAGGCATTACATTGTGTAAAACTACTAAAACTAGTAAATGTGTGCCGAAAATGATAATAATGGTTTACTATTAAATGGACCCAACAAAAAAAAGAAAAGAGAAATTGTCCAAATCAGAGCAGCCAAGGTTAAATCAAACAGTTAAACCTTAATAACCGTAAGGCTGCTGCACCTATGTACGACATTATAATCGAATTATCTAGTCTCGTTCTCTCCTTCAACTCTGCGTGAGATAACAAACGCAGGGCGGCATAGCAGAACTTGCGCGCCGGTTTAACACAAATGGCACCAGTAAACCGAGTGATGTGATATAAATGACCCTGAGCCAGATTTCTATTGCTTTATCTGTTGTCTAGTGAGCAATATGAATTGTCACAAGAATCGTATTTTAATCAAACTCCTTGTTTCTCTGATTAGAGGGTAAGGGAGTTTCATAATAGCCAAAAATACATCATAACCAGACACTTCTCTGGTAAGCTTAAACACCCCCTTTTTTTCTTATAGAAAAGTAAGATGTATAGCAATTTGATAAGCATAGAAAAAAAAATAAATAAAACGGCTCATCTCAAGTTTTCTCATTTCCGCCCTAGCTACGCCTATCAATGCAAGATTCCCACCTGATTCCTTATTTAGAGCATTGGATTTTTTTTTAGCACTTTTCAGAAGCTCTAACAGAATTTCTGAAGGGCTAATGGTTAGAATCAAAATGGGGGCAATGGAATAGTAAAAACAATTATTTGCATAATTTTTGGCAACAAGGATCAACCTACTCACTTTCAAATAGAACAAGACTCTGAATTCCATGACTTCAAATACCCAGATTTTGAGACAATTAATATTTATTTCTTTGAAAATGGTTGCATTTTTTTATATTTTCCAAAAACATTTTAAGAATATTTTACAGCTGCCTGCCATGCTGAACAATTGCTTTCTGGATGAACTCCCTTTGAAATTTGAAAGGAAGTAGTAAAGCCAGTTGAGTGAGACTTTCAAATATCCAATTCTGAAAGCCTCTATTAGTTTGATTATTCTAGCTCAACAACTTATCTTTATGATATTAAAGAAATTTGACCGGAAAAGGATTTTTAAACCTATCCTAAAATCAAAAACAATAAGAAGCACTTGCCATTGCATTTCAAATAATGCTAACATCTAGAAAAATAAACTTCTAAAAGCTTGCATTTGGTATCAAATAGATTTAAAAACTTTTTCGCAACGTCAGGTAAATACTTCCGTAAATTCGTGACAAGAAAAAAAGAAAGCGATAAATAACATGATATGCTATGCGTTAAGTAATAATGCAATAAATTTAAATGTATTAACTCATTAAATGGTTGAAAATAAATGACCTAGATTAATATGAATAAAAGACAAATCCATTGATTCAAGGGAAATATACGTGTTTTATATCCTCTTACTCTTAATTCCTGTCTTCATTTGACTTTTTGAGGCGAAGTTGGATATGTGACGTCGAAATCAGTAACCAATCAGGTGCACCAAAAATAGGGTGGTTCTGGCCCAACCTCCATCAAGGCGTGCATCGATTGGTCATCAGTTTTAATGGTGCGTGCCCAACTTCGCCTGAAAAGGGCAAATGAAGAGGCGGCTTTACTATAATAAACAGAACATAGATCATCAAGGATTAATTTCTTAATTTCTTCCTGACCAGAAAAAGACATTACCTTTTAAAAGCTATGAAAGAATTTGAAGTTTGACTACAAATTTTGATCAAGGAAAGCAAGATCGGTCTGCAAATGTAGCCGTGTGTTTTTCAAAGGGAAACTGGTAGCCGTATTACTTTTAATCAGGGAATTCGCACAACTAGTCACTATGTTAAATAACATCCAAATCATAACCGAGCCGATAAAGGTAAGGCTCTGGGCACCTAAAAAAACTAAGGTCGGCCACCAGGCTAGTCTAAAAAGACTAGCTGAGGCCACTTGGCTTAATTTTTAATTTAATGGCGGGGCCGACGCATACACTCTTGGTCGAGGCTCAAGCTATACAGGCCCATTGCCTCCGTCCCCCCCCCAAAAAAAAAAACAAACAAAAAAAAACAATAAATTATAGGTAAGAGGGACCAAAGATGGATTTGCCCCCGCCCCTTCCATCCTTACCATGTACTTTGCCGGCTGTAAGACTCTTTCCTTCCCTACTATGTCATCCAGCTTAACATTTAACTCACAAAAAATCTCCAGTCGATGTCTACTCCTTACTGGACATTCTTCTGCTAGAGGTCTCCTAGTTTCCACGGCCATCTTACTTTTTTTGGCGAGAAGAGAATCAGCCCTCCCAATACGGGCAAGGTGCTTCCCAAGATTTCAATTCCAATAATGGCTTCAGTCACCATTCTTATCTCATACATTTTAGCCGAAGTACGTGTTTAGTCAGCGCGGGATTAAACTTTAGAAGCACTTTCTTTGTTTCATTACATCCCATCTTCATATTCCAATTCCATTCCCCTATTCCAATACTCTACCTCCTTATCGCCGCTTTTCAACGGCTCTGGAGAATCGGAATGAAAGGTTCTGCTCCCTAGCCCGTCAATGATGTTAAAATCTTGGCTGCTTCATCTGCTATCTCATTACCTTCAATCCCCAAGTGCCCAGGGACCCCGAATGTCCACAGAGTAATCATATTTCCTTTGGACGATAGACTATTCGATGATAACATTCCAACTCACTTCTTTACTGGCTTTTTATTTTCTGAAAAGCCTCAAGGCATTCTTGGTTATCAGTTAGAATACAGATATTTCTATCTGTACTTTCTTTCTGCATCCATTCCAAAGATTTCAGCCTGGAAAACCGTAGCCAATCTTCCTAGATGATAACTAATTAGCTCCTTCTCCAAATCAGGTGTGTTCCGGTGTATTACTATTCCAGTTCCCGAATTCCCATCAAATCGCAAACCATCAGTGAAATAAATTATTGTGTTAATCTAGCGGATCATCTCTACCTCCTGCTTCACTTTTTCTCTATCCTTTATGGCGATCTGAAACTACCTTTCGGGTTTTACTTGTGGGATGATGTTACCCCTAGGCGTCTACAGCCCAGTGCGTCTACAGCCACTTAAGCATCATTGAGCTATAGACGCCAAAATGACTTAAGTTTCTCATTTTGTATCTGCTGTCTTTTTGTCCACTGGCCACTAAACTCCAGCCTGACAACATTTGTACTGCTTCTTCCTCTAGAAAAACTTCTATAGGTTGAAGTCCTAGAATTAGCTCCATGGACGCCGTAACTGTTCCTGGTATGCTGATGTTAGCATTAGACATACTAGCCTTTGCACCCTTTTTAACGGGGTTTTGTGGTTTTTTGTCTGGATTCGAATTGATCCATGCCAATACCTCCATTAAAAATATTGATTACAGTCTTGTGAAGGTACATTGTCTTACTAGGAGCTAAGCTCCAGTTCTTTGCCACCAGTCGTTGACGATGGAATAGGGAAGCCCTGGCTTTTGATGCTTTCTCTGTGCAGTATGATTTCCAGTTCAGCTGATGATCAAACATGAGTCCAAGGGTGCTTTTCAGGGAGAATCGTCATAAATTTTTTAGCGCAAGAGGGATATATCTCGAATACTGTTCTAAAAGCATCAATAGACTATTAATAACGAAATTCTATATGCATAGGCATTAAGCTCCCCATGCTGCATGGGGAGCATCCTTTATGAACAGTTTTTTTTAACTCATCTCTAAGACCAATTGTCGATTTCTGAGCACGCGGGAGTTCCATTGCTGAATAGACTGATCGATTCTTCCTTTTTCCATAGCTATCTTTACGGCTTCGAAACTGGCATTATGAAATGCACCATCTATGTCAGAGGCAACGGTATAGCGTTGCCTATAGTAAGGTCAGAAGGTTTCTATGTTTTATTATCAATTTTTTCCCCAGAGGCACTTCATATGGAAGGGGTGGTCATACAAGCTTCGGAGGGGGCTCATTCGATTGGAAATCGAAAGTTATAGTGCTCATTTTAAGAGTCAAAAGTGATCGGAGGGTAATAAATTTACCCCAGGGGCATAAATTTCAGGACTTCGGAGGGGGCTAATTTGATTGGAAATTGAAAGTTTTAATTCCCTTTTTAAGAGTCAAAAGTGATCGAATGGCAACTAGATCCCCCCCCGTGCCCCCTTTTCCAAAAAATGCATCCGATCAAAATTTTGAGACAGCTATTTTGTTCAAAATAGTTCAAAGATCAGATAACAAGCTCCGGGTCAACAAAATCCCCCAGAGCCCCGGAGGCAAGTGTATATAAGTTAAGCCCTGGGGGTATATAAAGTTTTTATGGAAGGGTGGTCGTGTAAACTTCAGAAGGGGCTCATTTGATTGGAAATTCAAAGTTCTAGTTCCCTTTTTGAGAGCCAAAAGAGATCGGAGGCTAACTGTTCATTCTTAACATACAACAGTTTTTTATGGAAGGGGTGGTCGTAAAAACTTTGGAGAAGACTCATTCGATTGGAAATTGGAATTTCTTGTGCCATTTTTAAGAGTCGAAAGTGATCGGAGGGTAGCCGGTCCCCCAGCCCTCTCGCCCTTTTTTCCCAAATGCCTCCGATCAAAATTCTGGAATAGCCATTTTGTTCCAAATAGTCCAAAATTTAAATAAATATGACTTAGGGGTTGAAAAATCCCCATAGCTCTGGGGCAAGGTCTGTAACTTATGCAAGTTGCCCATTCTTGGCTTGTAAGGTTTTTGAAAAAGGTACGGTCGTGTTAACTTTGGAGGGCGCTCATTCGTTTGGAAATTGAAACTTCTAATTCTCTTTTAAGAGGCAAAAGTTATCAAAGGGCAACCAGCCCCTCCTCCGTCCCCTTTTCCCTAAAGGCACCTGGTCAAAATTTTGAGATAGCTATTTTGTTCAAATAGTCCAAAGGCCAAATCATTACGCTTCCAGGGTTGAACCCCCTAGTCCCTGGGGGAAGGGCTGAGAGTTATGCAAGTTGCTTCGTTTTACTTTGATACCTTGTTTACTCTGATACTTGCATTTACTGATTTACTGGGCAACTTTGATTTATGGGACAAGGGCTGTAAGTTATACAAGTTGCTTATTGTTACTCTGATATTTTGTCTGCTTTGATACTTTGTTACTTTGATACTAGTTTTGATACTCGGATGAAACTTTGACGTTAGAAAAAAAGTTTAAAATAGAGCATTTTGAAACACTTGAAACTTTGGTAATCAAAAAACGAACAGAAATTAATTTTAAAAAACTTCCCGAAAAAGAAGTTTTTCAAGGAAAGTAAAGGCCATATTAAATTTAAGATCAGCAGAAATAAAAACCAATAATAATTCAAATTCGAAATGACCAGAAATTACTATTAAAAATAAATGAAACCCAAGACAAACAGAAATCAGAAAAACAAACATACGACAGGTACTAATTATAAATGAACAAATAAATTTTTAAACGAATAAAACTCAAATTGAACATGAAAATAAAGCTAAAAATGAACAAAAACCACTACAAACAACAGTCTGTCTACTGCCCCTTTCCCTAACTGTCAAATAAATGAAAGTTCAAATAGGGATAAATTCCTTTTAATAGACAGTGTTTCACAAACAGTGATAAGACTCTAAGAATCAGTTCAAGATTCTATTTCACTATATTTTCCATTTTATTTTCAATGTTATAATAAGTACAAAAGCAAATATTTGTAATACAATTCGTTTTCAGTAAAGCGCCAATTACAGAGAGGGCTTTAGATTTTTACAGTTAAGGAAGGAGGCAGTAGCCAAACTCTTGCTTTTAGTGAAAACTATATGTGTGGAATAGTCTGGGTAAGAACTAATAAAAACAAAACTGAATATTAGATATATAATAATATTAACTGCTGAAGGCTCATCAGTTCAAGATTTTAGTTTACTGTATTTTATTTTTAATTTTCAATGTTGTAATAGGTTTAAAAGAAAATATTTTTAATATGGTCCGTTTTCAGTAAGCGCCAATGAAGGAGTAGGCTTTAGACTTTTACAGTTAGAGAAGGAGGTAGTAGCCAGACTGTTGTTTGCGGTAGTTTTGTTCATTTTAAGCTTGATTTGCATTATTTAATTTAAGTTTTACTCGTTTTAAGACTTATTTATTCATTTATATTAGTAGGCTACTTGTTGTATGTTTGTTTGCTGATTGTTTATTTCTGTTCGTTTTGGGTATAATTTTTTTTTATAGTAGAGGATTTTTCTTCGTTTTAAGCTTGATTTTCATATCTAATTTAAGTTTTACTCGTTAAGATTTATTGATTCATTTATATTAGTACCTGTTGAATGTTTGTTTGCTATGATTTTGTACCTAATTTATGTTCGTTTTGGGTTTCATTTATTCTTTAGTAGTAATTTCTGGTCGTTGAGTTTGAATTATTATAGTTTCTTGTTTCTGCTGATTTTAAGTTTAATACGGCCTTTACTTTTCTTCGAAAAACTTTTTTTTTCGGAAAGTCTTTTTAATTAATCTAGGAAAATGACCTACACACATTCCTTATTTTCAAAGGCATGCTCTATGTCAGCTGATGTATTTCAGCTTCGGTGAAGCTTCCTACTTTGAATGCCATTTGGTTTTTACAAATCATATTTTTAGTTACTGGATTACTTATTAGGTACCATTGAAGAAGTCGTACCATCGCTTTTAATTGATTAAATAAAAAAACAAGTTTTTTTTAACTGAAAGTAAGGAGCGACGTTAAAAACTTAAAACGAACAGAAATTATTCCGTATATGAAAGAGGATGTCTCCTCCTCAACGCCTCGCTCTTTACGCTAAAGTTTTTTATTGTTTAAAAAAAAGAGTTGTAAGAAAGTCAAACTTTAGCGTAAAGAGCGAGGCGTTGAGGAGCGGACAACCCTTTTCATATACGGAATAATTTCTGTTCGTTTTAAGTTTTAACGTCGCTCCTTACTTTCAGTTAAAAACAAAACTTGTTTTTTTTTATTCTTGAACGTTTTTGAATTAATACAGATTTTGATTTTGGCTCACCGTACATGAATAATTAAAACAAAATTTGCATATTAATTTTATTTTTATTTGGTTAAATGGCTTTCTCGAAACTTGTTTAATTTTATTTACGAACGTTTTTTTATTAGTAATAAATATACGTAACTTACGAATTAGCTTACGTAACGAACTTCTATATTCATATATTTTCAATACGTATATTAGGGGGTTCGCCCCCTTGCTCTTTACGCTAAAGTTCGGATTTTGTTCCAATTCTTTAAAAATGACCCCTTAATCACAAAGGCCGTTAATTAGAATAAATAGCTCTTATGAAAGTACTAAAAAATCTTTGGCTTAAAGAGCGAGGTATTTGACTAGGGGTAAACCCAATCATATACTTAATATTTTCTGTTCGTTTTAAGTTTGGTGTAGCTCCTTACTTTCAGTTGAAAAACTTTTTTTTTTTATTTAATTTCTGATCTTTTTTTTAAATAATGCTGGGAAATCCAGCGCCCCCTTCATAGCAATGTCCCTTTCCCCATGGACGGAACCTCCCACATAACCCCCCATCCACCCCCACCCCCCACTACCAGAAAAAATCCCCCCTGAAAACGTCTGTATACTTCCCAATAACCAATACTATATGTTAACATTGGGTAAAGTTCATAACTTTCAGCCCTCCCCCCGGGGACTTCGGGGGACTAAGTCATCCTAAAAGACATAGTTATCATATTTTCGACCATGCTGAACAAAATGGCTATCTCAAAATTTTGATCGGGTGACTGGAAAAAAAATGAGAGCGGGAGGGGGCCTAGTTGCCCTCCTACTTTTTTTGTCACTTAAAAAGGGCACTAGAACTTTTAATTTCCGCTCCAATGAGCCCTCCCACGATATTCTAGGACCACTGCGTCGATACGATCACCCCTGGGAAAAAAAAACAAACAAATAAACATGCATCCATGATCTTTCTTCTGGCAAAAAATGCAAAATTCCACATTTTTGTAGATAGGAGCTTGAAACCTCTACAGTAGGGTTCTCTGATACGCTGAATCTGATGGTATGATTTTCATTGAGGTTCTATAACTTTTAGGGGGTCTATCCCCCTTTTTCGAAAATCAGCCAAATTTTCTGAGGCGCGTAACTTTTGATGGGTAAGACTAAACTTGATGAAACTTATATATTTGAAATCAGCATTAAAATCTGATTCTTTTGATGTATCTATTGGTATCAAAATCCCGTTTTTTAGAGTTTTGGTTACCGTTACCACGAACTGTTTGAAAAGATGTTAAAGTCACCATTCAATTTGACCGAGGTTTCGAGTAATCTTCCTTCCTGGCTTAGGTATAAAAAACACCTCTTGCTCTTAGGGCAACTTTGCTTGAATTTCACCTAGTGGAGTGTTGTAACCAAGAGTAGCTGCTGGGGCTCACTGTCCTTGATCTACAGATTGGGCTGTTGTTTAAAAAACACCGATTTGGAAATCTCGGTTTAGATGTCTGTTCTTACTTTATAACTATCCCTAAACTCACAATGGCCAAGAATAAAACTGCATTAAAGTTCAAGGTAGAGCTAGTTTGCGTTTTGCTCGGATGGTGGCATATAACTCATCATATGGAGTTAGACTTATTGAATTCAAAGCATCCCTAACTTTGTGCAATACCTTTTATTGCCTGAATTGAAAAATTCCTGTTTAACAATCTCTTCAAGCAGAAGAAAACAAAGGCTAAAACATGTAATAATAGTCACAACAGACATGCAATAAGTACATTTAGTCCAATATGCGTGAATCTTGTATTGGGCTGGGCACAGTACTTTGCAAGGGGACTGGGTTAGCTACTCTACTTTCTGGAATTCTGAACAGCAAGCAAAATATTCCCCATGGGAAGGAGGTATTAAGGCTTGAAAAAACTGATGCTCAATGCTGATGATGAGTTCACAGCGGTTTTTGTGAAAAAATAGGCGGGTCACAAAATCACTTGAAAGTGGCTATCAGACATAATAACTTGAACATTCTTGATTCGACACAGGCGTAACATATCTAGAATTACAGGATGGGAGAGGGGAGCTCGAGTTCTAGGGCTCTGTCGAAGGTGCTGAAACTAAGCCGATTATATGCATCCAAACCCAATTCTAGTTTCACCAGGATGTAATATGCCACCAACTAGATTTATCAATGGAAAGTGGATGTGAGGGTCAAAGATCATTCCCTATGTGACTGGGATTCAGAAGAGAAATAACATGCCAACATAAACATATTCACGGGATGGGGTATTCAGGTCCTATGACCCCACCCGGAACACTGAAACTATACAAATCTTCAATCCTGACATGATCCTGACTTCACCAAAATCTTCAACGGCTCAAGCCCTGCACATCCAGCTGGAGCCCTCAAATTTTACCAGTTTTTAAGTGCGTCATGATTTTGATTTCAAAAAGGTCAAACTCATTCAACTACATGTATCTATGATGTCTACCTTTTCAAATGGGATATTCAGATAGTTTGGCGCCAATGACTCTAAGATAACATATAATTTTGATCAAAGAGGCATATTCTTTAGGTTTTCCAAACATCCTGATCAAAAAGCCTATCTTGAAAGTGTCCTCCTACGCCATTCAGGGCTTGAGTGGTACGAAGGGAAGTTGGATACCCTGTTATTCGTTTGGTTTCTTACAAAGGACACTAGGTCTCAGTATTTTCAATCGAAGTAGCTTTCACCTAACTGCTTAGGTTTATCCTGTCTAAATGAGGCTTGGAAAAGCAACAACACTATACATTTGACACACATTGCTCTTTACCAATTATGCATAACTTAGTAGACAATGAAAGCAAAAGCTTGGTTACTATTTGTATTCCAAACTTCAGAACTATTTAAACGACTGAAAAAATGAAAATCTTAATTAATCTTTCCAAGCAATCTGATCAAACTTCAAATTAAGGGTTTGAAATGAACACGAAGCATGATTACCAGAATTGAATCAGTAAAAAGCATGCCTTGGTTCTAGAAACCTTAACAGAGGGACCAATGAAGGCATTTTCCAGTTCAGTCCCATCCCAAAGTCAAAACACTAGTGACACAGAAATATAATCCATAATCTGTTATCTACTCGTATAGACAACAAAAGCCTCCTTTTTTATGAAGAGATGGTTGCATGACCTACAAGGATGCATGTTTGTCAATCAAATGCTATGTTCTTAAGAATATTAACCCAAAAACAATAACTCTGTTTCTACGACAGAATTCCACGGTTGGACTTTACGAATCATTGAGGGCTACAAACAAGAAAATACTTTCTTTTTTAAATTAGTCTTAAGGCCGTCTTGATTTCGCAGTGCCATCTATTTAGAATAAATTCTTCGAATTAGCAATCTGGACTGAATCTGAAAGCAACTCATCACAAACTCATTAAGTAACTTGGTTAAGACTACTGGTTTGGTTCCCCGAATTCATTTATTATATATATTTTTTTTTCCTGCATGTTTCCTTTTTTAGAGTTGCCTTATTTGATTATAATTTGATCTAGGTGACAGGTTACAGGTTAAATGTACTATTTATTATAATTGATTTGTATAAAATTTGTACTTTGCTGTTTGATAAGGTATTTGCATCATTATGGTTCCTGTTCATGATTGATGGCAGGTGCTGTTGGGGATTAACCCCTAAAATAAGCAAGATAAATGGTAGATGTTCTATATTATTTTAATCTTGCTGGCCTTGATGCCCCTCCCATAATTTATTTTAGAGTTATCCTTTTTCTATTTAATTTGCTTTATTATCCTTATCTATCTTTTCATAATTCATCTGATTGAATTTATATATGGAGGCATGTAATAGGCTATAATGTAAAAATGTATTATTTATTATAATTGTGTTGTATAGGTATTTTAATTGTCGTATGACTAAGCACAGTTGCATTAATTTGATTCCTGTTTTTCAATGCAGGCAGTTGCTGCAGGTGAATTACCCCCTACCAATAGCAAGAAGTGATACATGATTAGGTTCAGTGAATATTGAGTAAAGTGACACCCAAGCAAGCTAGTGATTACAGAAGGCACAGAACAATTGAGTGATACGAACGCATATGACCTAGTGGTCGAACGCGTCAAACCCCAAACAACAACAACAAGCAACTCATTTAACTATTTGAGAATTTTTAGCTGGTTGAGAGAATTTACTTACAGCAATCCATAAAGTTCATCTGTTCTAAGGCTCCTTCATTTTAATTCTTTAATTAAAATAAAGACTTAAAAAATCCTTTAATTCTTTAATATTTGTTTTAAAGTTTTTTCTTCAGATACCATATGGAGAGGTGAGGGAGGAGGGTCTATTCCTCCTAAATGTGATTGGGTCATAAATGACAATAACAACAGGCAGATATTTATCTCCTTTTTTTCCAGCCTTTGTATAAACAAATGTAATAACAATTGGATGATATACCGAATTTAAAAATATAATCAGAATCCTGTCTGGCCCTGCAGTTTTTGCTTGCTCATTTTCTAGGCCATTTTAATGAAATTTGAGCATTCTAAGCTAAACAAATTTAATTGTAAAAGGAAAGTTTTGCTACTGCACCTTTCCATGAAATAAAATCATATGCAGTTTTCCTAGGTTTGTGCCTATTAAAAGACGCTAAATATTTTGACCCACACCAAAAAGCTCAGTTTATGAGCAACATTGAATAAAATAGAATTGACTACACCTCATTAAGCTTGCTTTGGTATCAGATCTTTGTTTTCTTTTCTAATTCCACAAATCTTACCATGTTTTCCCAAAAAAAAAAAAAACCATGTTAACTGCTGTATAATTAAAGTGTGTTTCAACAGACAGCATAAGAATTAATAGTGTAGATTTTTTGTATTTGTTTTCAGATACTGAAATAGCAAACATATAAATCCTAGCAGGTTTTTTTTCATAACTTGGGATCAATATTTATTGCATTTTTCTGGATTTAATACAATAAGATCAGAACTTTCCTGAAAGTGAAAACAGTCGAATTAAAATCTTAAGAAAGAAGATTACCTTGGGAGCAGAGGTATGGTCCGTCAGGACAATATATGTAAACCAAATGATATTTCTTCATTAGATCTGGCATCCTTACATGCTGCACTTATTAAAGCATCATGGGCATCTTTATCTGCCAATCCTTTAGTCAGTTCATTTACACTATGAACACATCTTTCAAACTTCTGCAATGAAAGACAATTGGTTTAGTACAAGCACGTCATGCCCCAAGTTAACTTGGGAATCATTTAACCTAAAAGAAGCTTGGCTAAAATGCAAAAATCATTCAGAGCTTACATTTGATCACCCACTGAGTGTGAAAAATTAAAATTACAATGTGTATTTACTAATCTGGTTGGGGGAAAGAAAAAGACAAAATTGCAGCTTATTTTTCAAGATTTGATGAATACTTCAATCCCAAAGTCAATTATATCTTTGTATACTAAGTATTATCAGAGGGAAGGTGAAGCAATTGAACAGCACATATACTCAACTAAAACTGCTAGTACGTGAGTGTGCATATCCAACCAAACCTTGTGATGAAACATTTTGTGACAGACTAATGCGTGGAACCTAATCTGAAACAAAATGTGAGAGACTATTACAAACAGAAGCTGATCTTGCACTATCAATGTCAATCAAGATTGCCTGCAGTCATAAAAATAAATATTTGTCAAGATAATATCCTAATTCTATCCAATAACTCTTTACAAAGAGAAACAATTTAAGTGGACTTGTAAGCATGGGTATATGGATTTGTGAACATAATTTATGTATTCCAAGATATAAATATTTCAATTTGCCACTAGTTTCTAATAGAGGTCGCTTTGCCAATAGTTCAATAGTTTCTTTTCCTTCAAAGTCCTCAACCAGCAGAGAAAAAACATATTCACAAACATATATTTCCATACTTTTATGGTTGTACATTCAAGATTCTCCCATAATCATAAGCCTCTTGAAACAGTCCTGAATGGGCCAATAAGCCAAGTGTCTTCAAAATTACAGAGGATGCTCCTACAAATAGAAAATTATGACCAAAACATCCATTAGCACCCTGGGAATGATATAGGTATACCAGATACTCTTCTCTGACCTAGAGATAAATGATGAAAACCATGAGATGCAAGAAGACATTAACTGTTGTGAGCATTCTGTAACACACTAATCCCTATCAATAAGACAGACTGCAACATACAGAAAAAATCTGGCCAGCAACAAGAAGTGAAGTTTCATTGTTAACAGTAGAGTTCTGGCTGGTCAGAAACCAGTAACACTTTCCTTGGAGGTTGATTAACTATTTTTCATGTGTATTGAATGATATAGGAAAATGAGTTGCTAAGCTAAGAAAAAAAACATGAGGCTGTTTCTCTAAGGTTTTGTGAAGTCACAGCTGATTTTCCCATCCTATTGTATTCTTGTTTTTCGTTTATAAATAAATAATGTAATTTGATTATTTTGTACATATCAATGGAGTAGTAGTTGAAACAGTCACTCATTTTGTATTATGCTTAGAAATTGGTTATGCTTCACTAAGCATAACAAATTTCTAAGTCCAAAAAATAATCCACCAGATTAGAATTTTACCTCAAAATTTACTTTCTAAAGAATAAAATGTTTTCCATTACACATATTGACAATCTTCAACACCATTCGAACCCTATTTCTTTAGAAGCCTAAATCATGTTGTTCCTCCACTTATGAAACTTAATTTCTTTGGAGAGTAATCCAATTTTATTATGCTACCTAAATGGGTGACAAGGTGTAACGCTAATTCCTGTGTCTTTATAATTAATTGACATAATGATAAGCTGTAGGTTATTTCAGCAGACTAATTTTAAAAAGTTTCCGAAAAATAAATTTTTCAAAGAAAAGTAAAGAGCCATATTAAAACTTGAGATGGGCAGAAAAAAGTCCTATATTAGCTCAAATTTAAAACGATGAGAATTTGCTGCCAAAGACATAAAGGTAACAGGTTATAATACATAGATAATAAATAGATGAATAGTTAAATCCTAAAAAAGCAAAAATTAAAATGAATGCTCAAGTCAAACTTAAAACAAACAAAATTAATACAAACACGAGTTTGGCAACCTCCCTCCTAACCAAAAAAAGGATTGAAAATGGAAGAAGCCTATTATGTTAATAAAAAAACAATCAAAAATGAACTGAATATTTAATATAAAATTATATTAATTCCTGGAAACCTCAGCAATTCAAGATTTTATTTAACAATGATTTTTTAATTTTAATGTTACAATTATAAAAACTATGCTAAAAATGTATCCTATTTCAAGTTTAGCACAAATGATACAATGCACTTTGAAGGTTCATGGTTAGAGGGGGAGGAAGGAAGGAAGTAGCCAAGTTCCTGTCTATAGCACTTTTTTAGTTTTTTAGTTTGACTAGAGTATTCATTTTAACTTTTCCTTGTTTTAGGAAATTATTATTCATGTACATTAATAACTGTTGCCTTTATGTTTGGCATGATAATTGACTTAAAGTTCTGCTTGTGTTGAATTTCAAATATTCTTTGACATCAATTTCTAGTAGTTTTAAGTTTGAATTATTATATGACTGTATTTCTGTTTGTCATAAGTTTTAATATGGCTCTTTGCTATTCTTTGAAAAGCTTCTTCTTGGGAAGTTTTTTTTTAAATAGTTTCAGTTTGTTTTTTTTTTATTGCAAAAGTTTTAATTTTGGTTAATATAATAAATAATTCTCCAGTTTGGCTTAAGAATTAAAATATAAAATTCTAATTCAAGTTTTTAAGTTGCACAAGGTGATCCAAATGTTGTCTCTTATTGCATTCAATATACTAATTATATAAATTCTGTTCAATTTGAAATCAAGGTCTGAAATGGTTCTAAACTAAGCTTTTGGGTCAATAGTAACTTATGGAGTTTTAAGTTAATTTTAACAATTGGCAGTTCCTGAGATATTGTTGATATGCACTTTTGACAACCAGCAACCACTTAAGTGTGTTTGATCATAGGCAGCACAATTGCGCTGCCAAGTAAAGAACAATGTTGGCACAATGTATTATTATTATTTTTTTCATACCAGGGCACTTTGTATTGAAGGAGTGGAAATTTGGAATGGCTAGTGCCCTATTTAATTGTCGAAAGTGATTGGAAGGCAGCTGACACCCCTTCCACGCCCAACATTTCCCCAAATACAGCCAATCAAAATTTTGAGATAGCCATTTTGTTCAGCATAGTTGATTTCCAGATAGAAATTATGTTTTTGAGGAGGACACTCCCCCCACAGTCCTCAAGGCAAGGGTTTTAAGTTATGCCCGGGGGCATATAAGAAGGATGTTGGCAAAATGTGTGATTTATTATTTGTTTTGCTTTAGACCAGGGTACTTTGTATTGAAGAAGTTGTTGCAGAAACTTCAAAAACGGCTCGTTCAGTTGGATATTGGATTGGCTTGTGCCCTTTTTAATAGTTGAAAGTGATTGGAAGGCAACTAACACCCCTTCCATGCCCACCATTTACCGAAACACATCCAATCAAAATTTTAGGATAACCATTTTGTTCAGCATAGTTGATTTCCAGATAGAAATTATGTTTTTGAGGAGGACACTCCCCCACAGCCCTCAGGGCAAGGGTTGTAAGTTATGCCCTGGGCGCATATAAGGTTTTTATAGAAAGCATTGTGGTAGAAACTTCAAAAAGGGCTCATTCAATTGGAAATTGAAATGGCTAGTACCCTTTTTAATAGTCAAAAGTTATTGGAAGGCAACTAACACCCCTTCCATGCCCACCATTTCCCCAAACACATCCAATCAAAATTTTGAGATAGCCAGAAAGTTCTGGAAATTATACCTTTGAGCAGGACACTCCCCCCATGGTCTTCAGGGCAAACATTATAAATTATACCCTGTGGGTATATAAGGTTATTATTGAAATCTTTGTCATAGAAACTTGAAAAAGGGCTCATTCAATTGGAAATTCAAAGGGCTAGTGCCCTTTTCGATAGTCGAAAGTGATTTGAGGGCAACTAACCCCCCTCTCACGCCAACCTTTTCCCAAACACACATCCAATCAAATTTTTAGATAGCCATTTTATTCAACCTAGTTGAAAGTTCCAAAACTTTCAACAACGTCACTTTCACTTTCAAACTTTCATGTCTTGAGGATGACAACCCCCCACAGCCCTCAGGGTAAGGGTTGTAAGTTATGCCCTGGGAGCGTATAAGGTTTTTATAGAAAGCAATGTTGTAGAAACTTCAAAAAGGGCTCATTCAATCGGAAATTGAAATGGCTAGTGCCCTATTTAATAGTCAAAGGTGATTGGAAGGCAACTAACACCCCTTCCATGTCCACCATTTCCCCAAACACATCCAAACAAAATTTTGAGATATCCATTTTGTTCAACATAGTTGAAAGTTCTGGAAATTAGGTCTTTTAGGATGATAACCTTCTCAGAGCCCTCAGTGCAAGGGTTGTAAGTTATGCCCTAGGGGCATATAAAGTTTTATATAGAAATTTGTTGTAGAAATTTCAAAAGGGGCTCATTCAATTGTAAATTGAGAGGGCTAGCTCCCTTTTTAATAGTCAAAAGTGATTGGAGGGTAAACTAACCCCCCTCTCATACCCAACATTCCCCACAAACCCATCCAATCAAAATTGTGAGATAGCCATTTTATTCAATGTAGTTGAAAGTTCTGAAAATTAGGTTTTTGAGGATGACAACCCCCCTCACAGCCCTTAGGGTAAGGTTGTAATTTATGCCCTGGGGGCATATAAGGCGTTTATAGAATGCATTGTCATAGAAACTCAAAAAGGGCTTATTTGATTGAAACTCAAAAAGGGCTTATTTGTATTTGAAAAAATACAAATGAATGTGCATTGTCAGTTTAATATACATATAGCCCTACTGATTTAGTAATCAAAATGTTAATATTATTTGATTTATTGAAGTCATAAAAGTAAAAACATTTATAATTTTTCAGTAAAGTGCAAATCATGTTCTGGCCTTGGGAAGGCATTTTTGAGCCCAACTCATGTTAATTTCTGCTTGTTTTGAGTTTAACTTGGTTATTTATTGTAATTTCTGCTCATTTTGGGTTTCATCTATTTATCAATGCTGATTTGTGGTAGTTTCATGCTTGGTAGATTATTTCATTTTTGATCATTTTTGGTTTAATGGAGTTCTTTGCTTTTCTTTGAAAAACTTATTTTGTGGAAAGTTTTTTTAATCAATTTTAATCAACATCCCCCTAAACATTTCCTGAAAGTTTCACCTTAATACCCCTAAACCTTTTTAAAGGTTACAAACAAATACATCATATGAACAAATAAGCTCTCAAAATAAATGGATTTATCCCCACTGAAAGCTTATTTGTTCATCATAGAAAGACGGTGTGGTCTAAGAAAACAACCTCTAATTCAAGGTGTTATGTCAGAAATACATTGTACATATGGGGAAATGAGACCAACCCAGTAAACAGCTATAAACTCAACATTTGGTTAGCAGTTAGAAGACACAGAAGGCTTTGCCACATTCATTGGAAATTTGTTTTACATTTGGGCAAGATTGAAGAAGAAAATTTATATCAAGACTTTGAATGAACTTTGTCAATGAACTCTCTCTGAAAATAATCTAGTGAATAATCTGGAAGTTCATTATTTTGTGATTGACCTGAAAAGTTATTTATTTTGTTGTGTATAAACATGCTAGTTTAAACTTTATTATTTTAGTATTTTTACTGAAGACAGTTGCTGGGTATGTGATCAAAACATCTAGACTTTTGTTACTTTTTTTCACTGTTTAAATAAATGGATTTATCCCCATCTGAAAGCTTATTTGTTTGTCACAGAAAGGCAGTGTGGTCTAAGAAAACAACATCTAATTCGAGGGTTTATGTCAAAAATACATTGTACAAATGGGGAAATGAGACCAACCCAGTAAACAGCTATAAACTCAACATTTGATTTGCAATTAGAAGGCACAGAAGGCTTTCCCACTTTCATTGGAAATTTGTTTTACATTTGGGCAACATTAAAGAAGGAAATTTACATCAAGACTGTGAATGAACTTTGTCAATGAACTCTCTCTGCAATATATCTAGTGAATAAGCCAGAAGTTTGTTATTTTGTGAATGACCCAAAAAGTTATTTCTTTGTTGTGCATAAATATGCTAGTTTCAATTTTATTGTTTTAGTATTTCTACTGAAGACAGTTGCTGGACATGTCATCAAAATATCTGGACTTTTGTACCCTTTTTTCATGTTTATCCCCATTTGAGAGCTTATTTGTTCATCATAGAAAGGCAGTGTGGTCTAAGAAAACAACATCTAATTAAAGGTGATATGTCAAAAAAAGAGCAAAGTTTTGAAGCTGAAAACAGTTTTCTTGTACTTCATTTAAGCAAAAGATATATATTTTGCAAAGTTTCATTTTTAAAACACAAATATTTTTGAAGGTCATCAAAGGTCAGTGCCCTCTAGAGGGAGAAGTGAAGGTAGGCACTTCAAAAATACTTTCTCATGACATACTTTAGTCAATAGATCCATCCCTGAAAGTTTCATTTTCCTAACCTAACCTCTTTCCAAGATAGTGAAAAGTAGCTTGTCTAGAATTTTACCAAAATATCTAACTACCAAACAATATCTGACTACAGATAAACAGAAACATTTTTTTTTAATGAAAGTTACCCAAACTGTCTAAACAGTACTTATTAAGAATCCAGTAGTCATGCAAGAGAACCCATATCAAGAAAGACCAAGATACTTAATGAAAAACAGGTTTCTGCTACATGTGAGGTGTTGCTCACTCTGTGACAAAGACTTAAACTTTAGTTTTTTGGGGTTGAAGGGGCAAAAAAAGATATTTAGGTTTGGTTACTTATTTAATATATGCTATGCTTTACCCCCAACCCCTAATGTGAAAATATATAGCCCAAATTTGTTTCTGAACTATTATATTTTCATCCTATTTTGTTTTATTTCATTAGCATTAACAAAACTTCACTTCTTGCATGACTACTGGATTCTTAATAAGTACCATCTAAACTATGAACATACAATTTATCTTGCTGCACAATACTTGCCTTAGATTAAATGTAGTGCCTGGTAAGATTAGAGTTAGGCAGTTCTCCTTTGTTTTTTTTTTTTTTTTTTAATTTTGCTCTTTCTATATATCACTGTGGATTTCCTGACTCCCTGTCCCCATATTCCTGACAATCTCTTATATAGCCTTGGCTAGTTAGGAAAATGAAACTTTCAGGGATGGGTCAATAGGCTAAAGTATGTCCCAGAAAGGTATTTTGAAGTACCTACCTCCACTCCTTCTCCCTCTAGAGGGTCCTGAAAATTTGCCTATATTACAGGTCTATTACCCATTGAAAACCTGACAAAACAACATTTTACCTTAATTTTCAGTTATCAGTTTCTTTTTCTCTGGCTTTCATTCTGAAAATACAATTCCTGTTATTTGCATAGAATTTTAAGCCATATCAATGGTTTTTTTTTTTCAAAATTTAGGAAATGCATTTGCATATCTTTAAAACCTTATAAATTAGGATTAAGCAAAGTTGTGAAGCTGAAAACAATTTTGTTTTACTTCATTTAAGCAAACAATCTATTCTGCAATGTTTCATTTTCATAAAACACAGATTCTTAAAGGTCATTTATTAGTACCAAAATATGGCAAGCTTTAACAACTTGTTGCACTAAACAATTATAAAAAAGTCTATGACAATGTTGATGACATAACATAAACATACACTCTGAAAACATAATAACTGAAATATACAGTAGCATACTAGACTAGCTGAAACATATCTGATAATAATTGAAACATACCAAAAAAGTAAGCCTACAAAATAACTGAAAACATACTGGTCACAAATCAGCTGATACAAAAGTAAAATTATTCTCAAAATGGATTGTGATAAGACCTAGTATAGAAATCTGTAGAGGCTAAACTATTTTTGAAAGACTGGACATTATAAAAAAGTCTGGTACTTGCAACTATTTCTGATGGAAGTGAGTTCCAAGTCTTCCACACTCAGCTAGACAAAGAGTTTTTTGCCTAATCTTTTCTGTGAACATGGTGGGTAAATTTTGTGTTGGCATTGACAGCTACTACTGTATTCTGTAAAAGTGAGTTGGAGTGGTATTATCAATGTTTTTAACAATGTGGAATGTATTTATTAGATCAGCTCTATCATGTCAGAGCTGAAGACTAGGCAACTGTAGTCTCCATATTCTCTGGTGGTTAGGTAGATGTCTCAGGTAAGGCATGAGTTTGCTGGCCCTACATTGCACTCTCTCAACCTCTCTTATTAAGGGGATACCATACTGATGAGCAATACTCAAGTATTGGATGTACAGTGGATACATAAAGCAAAATCAATGAATAAAGATTAAACTTAGAAAATGTATGCTTTAGACATAGTAGTTGGTAATTTGCCTTATGGGTGATATCTAAAACATGTTTATCAAATTTGAGACTTGAATCAAAGCAAACCCCAATTGAATATAGTCATCAAAGGTCAGGACCCTCTAGAGGGAGGAGTGGAGGTAGGTACTTTAAAATACCTTCCTGGAACATACTTTAGCCTGTAGACCTATCCCTGAAAGTTTCATTTTCCCTACCTAACCCCTTTCCAAGATAGCCAAAGGTAGCTAAAAGTGCAATTTTACCAAAAACAAGATATCTTCAAAGATCATAAAGTAAAATATGGAATAGTAATGTTCTTTATTTATAAGGCTACCATCCATAAAAGAGTAATTCAATGAGTTAGAACCCATGTCCAAGACTAGACAGCCTTTTCTATGTGTATGCTCAAGCTCTAAGTGTATGCCTGTAATTAAGCTCTACGGTTGACTTACAATTTCTAGAGCAGTATATGGTGATATTCAACCACATAGCCTACTTTCCAGATATTTAGACAAATCCAGTTAAATTTTTACCAAATCATATTATTGACTTACAAATAAAGGGAATATACTACTGCTTGATTCCTTTTTTATGCTCTTTATAAATAGGCCTATAATAATCATTTTGGTTGGAAATGAATTTCAGCCCCCACCCTTATATATACCAAGTCAGGGTATATATTAGCACATTAGGGAGGGGGGAAGTTTATTCTTACCTCTCATTTACATCAGAAATAAAATTTACCCTCACCCCCCTAATGTGCAAATATATACCCTGAATTGGTATAAATAGGGGTGGGGGTAAAATTCATTTCTGACTAAAATTATTATTATATTCATAAAGAGCATAAAAAAAGGAATCAAGTGGTATATTCCCTTTATTTGTAAGTCAATAATATGATTTGGTAAAAATTTACCCAAATCTAATCCAATGAAGAAACAATCCACTTTCTATGTGGGACCTAGAGATTTTACAGTGTCTTAACTGTTGAAGTGGTAATTAGCAGTCCCAATACTGAGTGCTTTACAATATTCATTTGGTTTCTGGAACATACACAAGGTTTGAACAGCCCAAATAAAAATGTTAAGTGCATAGCTTGAGAAGATATGGCTAGGCCTAAGCCTAAATGTTCTGCTTTCAATAATAAGTAAAAAATTATGCGGGGATTTCCACTTTATTACCTCTTCGAGCTCGTCTTTGGGGTCTACGGCGCTTGTAGAAAAGAGTCTTCCTTGGGTTTTAAGTACTTCCATTTTATATTACTTGGTCTATAATTTGACATACCCTCCCACTGTTCTCTTTGGCATCTGCAGCGAGACTGATGATGGTGGTGTACAAGCCATAGGAACTAGATTCGAACCACAGCCGAAGTCTGCCACAGCCTTTTTGTCATTTCTCAGTTTCTCTATACCTCTTTAAAAATTCCTTTTAAGTGCATATTACAATAGGTCCAAAATAGCTTTAATGAATTTTAGAAACTAGAAGTTCTGTTTTTCTGAATAACTAATGGGAACATCCCTTTAAGTAGCCACTAAAAAACAGCTTATCGCTTGTTCAGTAAGAAATAGATGGCAATTTTCCGCAAAGAATATGACTTTCCAAAGAACGGTTGAATTACACAAAACATTGTCCTAAACTCAAAACATACATAGAAGGACGTAAAATCCGCAAAGAATAAACAAAAAACCTAGGAAATTGGTAAATAAATAATATCGATTCAAAAAGTGGTTAATAATAGAAAAACAAGCATTCAAGCGGCGAATTTGAAGTCATACGAACCATAGCCTAATATTATTAGCAAATCACTAAAAATAAAAAAACGTCATAGTTAGTACAAAGCTTTTAATATGAACAAAAAACCTTCTAACAGCTAAATATGAATTACAAAAATTTCAATATTTTTTACATATTCCTGTCTCTTAAATAAAAAAGACAGAACAAACTGCATAATATTTAAGGATCAACCTTTGGAAAATAAAGAATCTCCCACACAGCCGTGATTCCGTCTAAACTAATGGGTAAGAGTTGATTCGAATCCTTTATTTTCCAAATTCTAAGTAGCTATTTTGATATTGTAAAGCTTTTTCCGCAATAAAAAGAACAAAAATCATTAAAATTAGAATATATTAAAAGTAAAAAAGAAAATTTTACCTGTAGTCCATAACGATAATCTAAGATTTGAGTTAGTATTTTGCTTCATATTTTGAATTGCTATCACTTATTAAGTTGACTTTCAATGCAGAACATGCTGTCGTAATTTTAAATGGTATTGAAGGTCTGAGACATTGTGTCTTCGAACAAGAGCATAATCGGATAAGACACGAGTGTATGAGCAGGACTAATAATTCTTAGAGCGTTCCTAGAGGTGCTACAGCGGGTTTTAAGGCATAATGGAACTCTTTCAAGTTTCAGTGAATTCAAGAAAAGCTTTTCAGTAGCAATACTGACCCTTGTGGATGGCGCAAAAAACAGGACTGAAGATCATTTGAGAAAGATCGGAGTCAACGTTTAATAAACTCCGTTTAATATACTTAAAATATACTTTATTTTGAGTGTATTCCAGGCAATTTATAAGTATCTATCGTGAAGAAGTCATTTCAGAGGTAGCGCTATAGCCTTGCCTATAGTAAAGAGAGTCACAAAGCTTGAATGTTTCATAATTATTATATATTTTTTTCCAGAGACACTTCATATGGAAGGGGTGGTCGCATAAATTTCGGAGAGGGCTCATTCAGTTGAAAATTGGAAATTCTAGTGTCATTTTTAAGAGTCAAAAGTGATGAGGGCAACTAGCCCAGACACACCCTCTTTTCACCAAATGATTTAAAGTTTTATCAGACAATATTGTTCTCAATCTCAAGTGTTTTTATCCTTTAGTTTATTTTTCCTGACGAAGTTTTATCAGACAACTTTATTTTGCTAATTATGACTAAGGGACATCATATTTGGGCTTTGTCCACGAGAGCTATGTCTTGTTTTCGAATTAAATGGATTTGAATTTGAAATGTATCCAATCAAAATTTTGAGATAGCTGTTTTTGTTCAAAATAGTCCAATGGTCAAATAACTAAGTATCTGGGGTTGAAAAAACCCTCCACAGACCCAGGAGCAAGGGGTGTAAGTTATACAAGTTGCCTAATATTAACATATGAAATTTTTATGGAAGGGATGGTCGTAAAAACTTCAGAGGAGGCTCATTCGTTTTCAAATTGGAAGTTCTAGTTCCCTATTTAGCAGTCAAAAGTGATCGAAAGGCATCTGCCTCTACCCTCCCCCCCCCTCACACACACCATTTTCCATCAAATACCTCTGATCAAAATTTTGAGATAGTCATTTTGTTCGAAATAGTCCGAAGTTTAAATGACTATGGCTCTCAGGTTTGACAACTCTCTTCCCCCAGCCTCAGGGACAAGGGCTGCTTAGTTATGTAAGTTGCTTATTGTTAACATATTAGGCTTTTATGGAAGGAATGGTCACGTAAACTTGAAGAGGGCTAACTCTATTTGTAATCAGATGCTCTAGTGCCTCTTTATGAGCCAAAAGTGGTCGGAGGGCAACCAGCACCCTTTTTCCCAGAATGCATATAGTAAAAATTTTGAGAGACCCATTTTGTTCAAAACAGTCCAAAGAGAAAATAACTATGCCTCCAAGGTTGAAAAAAACTCTGCCCCCCGGGCAAGGGTTTGTAAATTATGCAAGCTGTCCATTGTTAGCATATAAGGTTTTTATGGAAGGGATGGTCGTATAAACTTTGGAGGAAGCTCATTCGATTGGAAATCGAAAGTTATAGTTACTAAAGAGCAACCAGCATCCTCCCCATGCTCTTTTCCCCAAATATATCTGATCAAGATTTCGGACAACCAGTCCCCCTTTCGTTCTATTTTTAGCTACCATCCCTCTAAAGATATCTGATCAAAATTTTGGGAAAGCCATCTTGGTCAAAATATTCAAAAAGTCAACTGATTATACGTGTGGGAATGCCTTAACCCCCACAGCCCTTGAGGCAAGTGTTTTTTAGTTATATAAGTTGCAAATTGTTTATATATATATGGTTGGTTATTGGGGAAAAGGGAGCATGTTTGATCCTGAGTCTCCAAAAAGCCTAAGAATATTAAGGTAAGGCTTTTAGAAAATGTTCAGGGAGATGTCAAACAAAATGAATGCACACTATATACAGTTTTATTTAAGTAGTAGAACAATACTTTAAAGGAATGTTGAAAAAGGAAATAGGGCAGCCCCGCCCTTCTAGGCGCTCCCCTTAACACTTATATAGATGTGGTGCCCCACAGACCCCGGGGCAAGGAATGTAAACTATATACTTTTTCTGTATTTTGCATGCAGGATTTATCATTAGGAAAGGGGGAAATGTTTGATCCTGGGTGTGTCTGAAAAGGCTAAGGGTATTTAGGCAAACTTTCGGGAAATGTCAAGGGGTATGTTGAACTAAATCAAAAGAAACTATATGTATCCAAGTTATCAAAAAGGCGTATCTACAATACCTTAGGAACGGATAAGGGTATTAACTTGAAACTTCCAAGGCCACTACTACTACTGCCACTGTTGCGGCTGCAACTACTTGCAACTCCTACTAGATATATTTGTAACTACTTTTAGGGAATGTTGAGGGGATGTGGATCTTTGAAACTTTAATGCAGAAAAAAAAAATCACTTTGATGTTTTGATACTTTGATGAAACTTTGATGTTGAGAAAAAAATTTGATGTTGAAACGGGGAATGTTGAAAAGCTTGAAACTTTCGTAACCAAAAACTAACAGAAATTAACAGAAAACAACTTCCGAAAAAGAAGCTTTCCAAAGAAAAGAAGAGCCACGTTAAACTTAAGACCAGTCGAAATAAATTCCTATAATAATTCAAACTAAAAACGACCAGAAACTAATATTAAAGAATAAAAGAAACCCAAACGAACAGAATTTAAATAAAGGTCATAGCAAACAAACATAAAATAGATAGTAATATAAATGAATAAAAAATCTTCTAAATGAGTAAAACTTAAATTGAATATTCAAATCAAACCTAAAATGAACACAAATCACTACAAACAAGACTATCCCCTTGATTGTAAAATTCATGGCTACTGCCCCCTTCCCCCTTCCCTAACTATAAAAGTCTAAGGCCCACTGCGGCATTTACGCTTTAATGAAAACGAATTACATTACAAGTATTTTCCTTTGTACTTAAAATCTTGAATTGCTGAGCTTTCAGCAATTTAATATCATTATGTATCAAATATTCAGTCTAGACATATAATTTTCAATAAAAAGCAAATGAAGCAGTAGGCCTTAGACTTTTACAGTTAGGCGAGGGGGAAGGGAACAGTAATCAAACCCTTGTTTGTAATGATTTTTGTTAGTTTTATGTTTGATTTGGATATTCAATTTAAGTTTTACTCGTTTAAAGATTAGTTTATTTATTTATATTAGTACCTGTTGTATATTTGTTGGCTATGATTTTTTATTTAATTTCTGTTCATTTTGGGTTTCATTTTATCTTTAATAGTAATTTCTGGTCGTTTTGAGTTTGAATTATTATTGGAATTTATTTCTGCTGATCTTAAGTTTACTATGTCTCTTATCTTTTCTTTGAAAATATTCTTTATCGGAAAGTTTTTTTTTTAGTTAATTAACGTTAAAAGATGAATCTTTTTCGCTAGTTAATTATTTAATATCATTTATTCTTCGGGTTAGATCCATAGAGGTAATGAAGGAGGTTCCATCTCAGAATATCATGAGTACTTTCCAAAATGTATCTTCCAAATTATAAACGACAAATCTAGTCTCGTACAGCACAGAGTTGTTTAAATTAAAAATAGGGTTATTCCACGCGCTAAACGATGACGGGCTGACATTTTTTTTTTTTTTTTTTTTTTAGGAATGTTCCTGCCTATAACTTTCATGATGAAGCTATAGGATTAAAAGCAATACTAGGAAAAATTTTTTTTTGCCCCCACTAGAAAGATCGCTCAAACATGCAAAAATTAGCCATTTTTGGGATTGGTTTTCTTTCATTAGAAATATTCGGCACAGTTTCGAGAAATAAAAATTTAAGGAACTTAAACCAATTTATGAAAGACAATACTAAAAATACCGCAAATTTCACAAATTTTAATTAAATAAAAAATATATCTGTCCACTTCGACTTAGTTTATTATTAATTCAAATCATTATATTATTGGCACCAACACAATCAAAGTAATAAAATACAGAAAAATCTAGCTAAGGATAACTTTCTCTGCCTATAGGCACAATCCTGTTGAAGAAACACAAATAAAAACAAAATAAAATAAGGTACTTTATATGATCCTCCTTTTTTCATACAGTGCTCTTATGATATCATAACAAACATCCTTAATCGGATTTACTTTAATAAAACATTCATCAATTCGACAGTAAATAGGACGAAGATCTGGTACACTCACTGAAGCAAATTAAGAACTAAAACTTTTAATATATACCTGAATTTTACTATATAATAAATAAAAAAATCTTAGACCATCTTTACAAAGAACTGTTTGAAATCTGCCGTAAATGAACTGAGTGTTGACTTTTGTATCTAGCTAGAGAATTCTCTGGCAGAGAATTCTATGCTTGGACGCACGTAGGGATAACACTCCTCTCAGCTCCTGGCAAGCTCTTTTCTACGGTTGTATTGCAGTGACATTTTGCACATCTGTCGAAGAAAACGCAGAGGAGAGCAGGCAGGTTTAATGCCTGACCGATCAAATACAGAATAGACATTCACTATAAGGCAAATAATTGAGAAGCCAAATAAGGTGTACCAACAGGATTTTATTGCTTATGTCGATTTCAAGGCAGCATTCAAACCTGATCAAGATTCTCTATGGGATATCCCTTAAAATACTAGCCTCAGCCAAAATATGTTTGCCTACTCAGAGCCATGCATCTACAGACTGAGAGCTATGTAAACTACATCGTACATACAACAAGCTCTTTCCAGTAGGAAAGGGAGTCAGGCAAGGTTGCTCAGTTGCGCTTGAGTTATTCAAATGTACTATAGACATTGTTATGACGTGCATGAGCCAGAAATGGAGCCTTGGACTAAAGTAAGGGGATACAGGTGTCACCGACTGTGACTTTGCTGATGACATAGCACTGGTCGGCGGTTCCAAGCCACAGCTGCTCATGGTTCTGAACAAGTTTCACGAAGAAGATGCCTGCTAGGACTGGACATCGATTACCTGGAAGAAAACAAAAGTGAAGCCAAAGTCTGACGCCGAAAAAATAAAATCACTCGATCCCCTGAAACTAAATTGAAGTGGTTGAACATTTCACTTAACTTAGTTTTATTAAATCTTTGGAAAGTTGCATCAATCATGAAGTTGTTACCTGCTCGGCAGGGCCTCTGTCGTTGTCGGTAGGCTTACCATGTCTGGAAGAAGCCGATGATCAAACGAGCTATCAAAATGAAGATCCTTAGAACCTCAGTCTGTTCGATTCTAATGTAAGGAGCTAAGACCCGGCCTGCAACTGCATCTGCCCTGCACTGTATCGATAATTTTCAATCTACATGGCCTCGGATAACTAAGGAAATCTCGTTGACAGATTTTACCAGCAATGAATGAATACTGCCTGCGAGGTATGACTTCCCAGTCGCTCTTTTCACACCAGGCTACCCAGCAGATACCTCACTTGTTCGGATATCTTCCGTGGCTGCTTGGCGACACTTCGGCTCGGATTTTTTATGACTTCGACCCAATCAGTTACGGCTGGAAACGTCTAAGAGGGAGATAAGAGTTGCAGCAGAAATTTCTGGACCAGGCTGGAATTCCACTGTCAGATGTAGAGGCCCTTGCTGCTGACCAACCCACGCGAAGAAGGCTGACGACCCCTTAATGTCATCCCGACATAAGAATTAAGTAAATAAAGTAAATACACGTGACATCAACCGAGAAATCAAACCATACAGCTCAAAATCAACTATTGCTTTTCTCTTGATGTCCGTTGTGGTCTTCAACTTGGACATCGCCATTCTTGCCTTCTTGGGGCGCGTAGACCCCTTTGTGTGCCACTCGGAACTCTGGCGTTCGGTCTCAGGGTCGTATTGGAAAACGCATGTCTCGTCGACTGTTATTACGGCATCTAAAAAGTCTGCTTCACCTTCCACAACCTCCACCATTTCACGGCACAGGTCGACTCGTCGTTGTTTCTGTTCATCACTAAGCACTTTTGGCACCAATTTTGCACAAACTTTTCTCATGTTGAGATTCTCGGTTACAATGTTGTGTACCGTCGACTTGCACATGTTAAGTTCTTTCGCTATGAATTGCCGACTCAACCGACGGTCGGAGTCCAAGAGTCCTTTAACTTTTGACACGTTTTCATCCGATGAACTCGTCGAAGGGCGTCCAGATCGATCTTTGTCCTGAACTGTCTCCCGCCCGTCTTTGAAGTCCTTGTGCCAACGAAAAACCTGGGCTTTCGACATGGCATGGTCTCCATAGGCCTGCTTAATCAAGGCAAGAGTCTCTGAAGCAATTTTGCCCAAGAGAAAGGAGAATTTGATGGAATATCGGTGTCGTCTGCTCCATTTTTTAATTTTTATCCCGAGACCAAAATGAAAAAAAACACACTTCGCGAAACTATCAATCCACACTCTCTCACTGTCCAGAAGCGACTCCCGTGGGGTGCGATGCTTTGGCAAGACCCCAATCACCGATACCACCTATTGAGAGCGCTCTGGTGGCGATTGGAAGGTCACGCGTTGGCCAGTCTCATTACTTTTTGGACGCACCTTGTATATGTACATATATATATATATATATATATATATATATATATATATATATATATATATATATATATATATATATATATATATATATATATATATATATATATATATATATATATATATATATATATATATATATATATATATATATATATATATATATATATATATATATATATATATATATATATATAGAATCGTTATCAAAGTTGTTTGTGTCTAGTAATATTTCTTCCAAAAGACACAGAGCAAATGATGTCCTATAACAGGCCAGACCAATTCATTAGGAAATTATGGAGAAGGTTTCGACCATTCCGACAAACCATTTCGACCAAGTAGGCAGCAACCTCCAATAAATCAACCTTGTTGGCTACTTTTCATGCGGGAAAATGGAGGATTCCACAGTCAAGGTCGTTCTTTTGATCTTGTCTCATTTGATTGTCCATTTTGTTCATTTTAGGCTTATGTTTCTGTCCTAATTTTGAGCTTATGTTAATTTACGCTTTTGTCCTCTAGATATCATGAAACTGCTGAAAATGATTTTTGAAATTTACATAACATCACTGAGTATGAATACATGAATTTAAATATTTCTAAGTTTTTGTTCTGTAGATTCTTCTAAAACTGTTCAAAAATTTAATTTCCTAGCGTCTTCACTTTCAATCGACACGAGTGCTAAACTTTGATCAATTCTGATTCATTGTTGATATATGATGGTTTTTTATTGATTTTAGCCTGATAAACGATTTCTATCCAGAAGAAACGCTTACTGGAACTCTTAAGAATATTTCACAATTTTGAAAAAAAAATCGTTCATTTTAATGGCAGCGCGGGGCCCATTCAAACACGGGGCCCGAATGGGCCCAATCTTTCCAATCACCCTTTATCCGGCCCTGGTTCTAGTTCTATTTTTAAGAGTCAAAGGTTATTGGAGGACAGGCAGCATCCATTCCAAGCCCATTAATTCTCCAACATTCCTAATAAAGTTTGTTCTAGCCATTTCCTTCCGCATAGTTGAAAAGTCCATTAATTATGTCTCCAGGGATGTAGGGATGTCAAAACCCCATCAGAGTAAGGGCTGTAAGTTACACAATTTACCCATTGTTTTATATAGTATTTGTTATTGGGAAATAAAGAATGTTTGACGACTGGTGTTCAAAGAGACCAAATGCATTCAAGTGAAGCTTTAAGGGAATGTTGAGGGGAGTGTTGAGCTAAATTAAAAGGCACTATGTATATGTTACCACTATTACGACTGCTACGGTCACTACTTCTATTGCGGTTAAGGATATCAAGGTGAAAATTTCAGGGAACATTTAGGGGGTTTTGAAGTAAATCAAAATGCATTGTGTGCATTCAGGCTGCCAAAAGGATGTATTAGCAATTTCTCAGCAATAGCTTAGAATATATAATATTACAACTACTAACACGACAACAAACTACTAACGTGAATTAATTACTACTACAACTACCAACATTACTACTATAACTGCTACTTCTACTACCACTGCTACAACTACTGCTTTCACGACTACTACTAGTACTACTGAAGCTAAGAATATTACAGTGAAACTTTCAGGGAATGTTTAAGAGGATAATGAACTAAATTGAAACAAGCTATGGGGATGCAGGTTATTAAAAGCCCTTAAAACCTATATCTCAGGTAGACCCCGGCACCGCGCCGATGAGGGAAGACCGGTGGCGACGGGGCCAAAAAACAGCGCGCCGCGCCGCCGGTAAGATGCCGGCGGTGCACCGCCAGTAAGATGTCAGTGGCACGTCCCTGGCGCGATCAATGTTGACCGCAAACATTAATGTTTTCATCAGTCTTTCTCAAATCCCAGCTTAAATTTACAACAGTTTCAAGCCTATTCATGAGTTCAAAAATTCACAAGTCGCTGGCTGGAAACTGGTCTTCTTCGTTATTCATCAAGAGAAGTAGAAATCTGGTAGAAACGAAACGGCTGAAGCGTTCAGAACCCTTGCATAATACGAGTAGTTGAAATATTTATTAGCTATGTATTCTTAACATAAATAACTATCAAAATTAGTAGTTTTTTCATCGAGCATTACTGCATACAAAACTTCAAATACCATACCACAAAATTCGTCAGTTTATCTGGGTAAAAACTTTGAATATAACTTTGAACTTAGAAGCTTAATTTTTTTCATAATGCCCTTTGCCTATATCTGTTTTGTCAACTTTAAAACAGTTGAAATGGGCGACTTTGATATTGATTGTTTTTTTTTTTACTTTTTGGATTCCTAAAAAGCCTTTTTGTATTAAAAACTGGTTTTTAATAACAATTAAAAAAAAAAATGCATTTTTAAAGTTTTTTTCGCTTCTTTATAGAATATATCATGTAGGCTAAGGCTGAACTGCTGCTTTTTTATTTCTTTTGGCTGCTTTTTTTGGATATTATTCATTTTTTCTTTTGGGGATTCATTCCAAATTATAAACTGATAAATACCTAATATCAGTCAAATTATAAACTGCATCTAAAAGGAGTAAATTTATCAAATTGAAAAATACATGATGAACACTATACATGAGAACACTTCAATTAAAATGAAACAAAAAACACTTAATGGTTTATTCGGTATGAAGAAAAATAAAAGTGCCAGCTATTTTCTTGAGTAAAAAATGAAAAGCTCATCTATTTTAAATGTAATTAAATAAAATAATATGCAGACGGAAGTAGCTCCAGGAAGGTGTTGAGATTTTCATCCTAGTTCGTCCCTTTTAGTCCAAGCAAAATGTTAGGACACTTAGTATCAGTTATTGAGTTTAAGCCTTGATTTCCAAATGCTCACAAAAATTACCAAATTTAAGAAAGTCGCAACAATAAGTCACCTGTGGTAAAAATACTCAAAGACTCCTCTTTGATCCCACCCAGGCTCAAAGCTTCTGCTATGGTCATTTCCGTGGAAGTCTCTAAAGAGTTTCTTTTTAAAAATAGCTTTCAAGCGTAGTTAGGGGTATTTAGCCTTTTTTTGCTTTTCTTCAAAGCTTTGAAAAAAGTGTCATAATATTCCAAATGTTACATTTGTTATATTTGTGCATAGTTTTGGTAATCATTTGTGGGGTGATCGAATTTTTTAAACCACAGTAGATACATAAGAACGTTGCAACATCTAGTACCCTGAGGTCATAAGACTGTCAAAGACTCCTCCTTGAACCTCCCAAATTGAAAGCTTTTATTATGACCTGACCTTTTAATGTAACTTGGGGTCTGGACCAAGGGCGCCATTGTCACTCGAGCGCAACGTTAGGTGAGGATGTCGATATCGCTTTCGTCACACCAATTCGTTTTAGTGTGAATCTGCCTGGTACTTCTGAATGAATGTTTTCAAAGTAAACCCGTTTCATCAATAAGAAAAAAACGGGTTGGACGCATATGTCCCTTTCCCTTTGGACGATAAAACCATGCAAGTGCTGTATCAAGTATAACTCACGAAAATCTTGTCAATTTTTGTCAATTTTTCAACGTTTTGTTATCCCTGCTTTCAATAAAAAAAAAAAAAAAAATCAAGGTACTATCACTTAAATATAATAACTCCCTATGCCCCCCCCCCTCTGGATACCATCTTGATAGGATACCGTCTCTGCTTTAAATAAAAAAAATTAATTAACTTATTGGCACCCCTGCTTTCAAAAAAAAAAAATTAGGTATTATCATTTAAATATGATAGATCCCCCCCCCCTCTCTCTGGATACCACCTTGATAGGATGGCGTCTCTGCTTTAAATAACAAAAATTAACTTTTTGGGATCCCTGCTTTCAATAAAAAAATTTCGAGATATTATCATTTAAATGTAATACCTCCCTACCCCCCCCCCCCCCCTCTGGATACCACCTTGATAGGATACCGTCTCAGCTTTCATTAGAAAAATAATTTACTTAATAATTAACTAGGTCACTATATGGTTAAAAAAAAAAAAACACGCAAAATAACGTTAAACAGCTTAGTGTTCCTTGAACAAAAATTGAGGGTATGAGTAAAGGGGTACAAAGACAACAGTAAAAATGTCAAAATTATTCAGATATACCTCAAATTATTGGAAAACTGAGTCATAGATTCGCCGTGGCATTCAATAAGATCCAAAGAATCTAATTAAAAGGGAGCACAGACAAAAGCCAAATTAGGCCAGTAGCCTATGAGAAATCGCAAAACACCCAAGACAATGAACAAGTTCTAATGGGGGGGGCCTGGGTCTATCGAAATATTTCAATGGTTTCCCAGGGAATTTGATATCATTTTCTTCTGTCTCCACTTTAAATGAAAAAAATAATTATCTTTTTGGCATCCCAGCTTTCAATAAAAAAAATGAGGTATTATCATTTAAAAATGATAGCCCCCTATCCCCCCCTATAGGCAATAATTTACAATTTATTTATAAATCATATTTCTGGGGTAACTTCCGGTTCAATCTTTAATTCCCCTACCTTGTACATAGTTTAGTCTATTTGTCTCAAATTGTCTAATTGTCTATTTTCTATTTGTCTATTTGTAAAATTTGTCTAGCGTTTTTTTTGTCTAAATTTTGTCTCAATAGAAGGCATTTTTTTTGGGGGGGGGGGATTTTTCACAAAGAAGATTTGTATTTTCTATCATGCGTCGTTTAACAATTGAGTGTTAAACATTAAGAAAAATCTTATCTAAAAACAGCAAAAAAAAAAAAAAAATCTGCAAACTTACAATTCAGCTGTAGAAACAATCTGTCGGCTGTCAATTTCAAAATCCAACTGAAAGCTGAAGCTGTATAGTAGTGAATGCGTTCTATAATTCTATTCACTGAAACTTGAAAATAAGATTCTTGACTACTACGAATAATGTAAGAAATAGCGATTGGGAAGCTGCATTCGAAATTATTTCTTTTTTAAACTCATTTCATAAAGACGATACTTTTTTTGTCAACATATAAAGAACTGTGTATATTGCCAATATTTGCAATTGCATATTGCATCTGTCTGGTTTTTTTATACAAAGTAACAAAAAAAGAGACACGAAAATTAATGAACAAGAGAGTAGTGAAGAATTATGGTATGTAAAGTAATATTTGGCAGGGAAAGTCACAATGGTGATAAAATCACTAGGGTGTGGGCGCACCGTGATTGCGTGATTTTCGGGGATCGGGGGAACCCATTTTTTTCTTCGTGTTGACGCATAAGTTTTCGGGGAAATACCTGAAAACTGCGGGAAATATTCGAGGAGGATTCTAGTACAAGCCCTGCTGATTTTGACTTTTTTACCTTTTTTTAGGAAAATCGATAATTACTAAAACACAGGAAAAACGAAGAAGGAAAGCTACGACCTTTGCGGTTGACGCAATGCCAATGAAGAATTGTCGCAAAATTAATTTAAAGTCGACCGAAGGGGAGGCCCTCCGAACGCCGCATTGGCGTTCACACGGTCGATCGTTGTGCGGCGCACCGGGGTTAAGTTTTGAACTGTCACGTCCATTTTTGCGTACACATTGGCGGCTCGTCAATTCGAACACCGGGTAGTCTCGTCGGCGTTATCGTTCGTCAAATCCGCCTGGCAAGGGCGCCGACGTTTTAATCTCAGGGAACAGCTTAGGGTTTGCTTTTAGAGCCGTTAAGTTGAAACTTTCAGTTTTCGGTTAAGGGTTATTGTCGAGCTGTCGAACACCACAAATCAGGTAACAGATATGTATATATCCCTGCTACTTCAACTACTATGAATAATAATACTATTAAGGCTAAGGGCTATTAAGAAGACATTTTCAGAAAATGTTGGGGGAGCTATGGTTGAGTTAAAATTCAACCACTCGCTCTGTATGCATGTTAGGCCTGGTTCAAATAACAGTTATCATCAACAGTCAGTATATGTAACACAAAGCTTATCATATTAGCTACTCTTGTAGCTTAGACAGACTATTAGAATATGAAGTTTTCAAGAGGCATGGATGCATGACGGGTGGATTTTTACTAGACTACAAGTAAAAACAACTGCATTATGTCCTTTTAGCCGTTCCTACACTAAGTAGTCGACTCGTTGTTGCCTACTACATTGCTACCTGCTCGATTACTTAATCTATGTATTGAGAATCCCAATTACTAACACTTATACGTGTCCTAATAGTTCAGATTAATGAGTGGAACGTGCAGGGACATATTGAGGGGGCTTATTGGGCTCCAGCTTAATCAAAACAACATTGCTATGTTTCACATTATGTTAGCAGGTACTATCAACAGGGACGTATGCCACACGCTCCTTTTGACTCTGAAAGAATACGTCAGACTAAGGAATCTTATGCCGTATCTAAGTTGGAAAACTTCGGGTTCGGACTTTTACAACTGGATTACGTTACTTCTGTTCTTTTTAAACTTCAATCCCTAAACTAATACATTAAATGCATCCGGTTGTCAAAACAAATACTCAGATGCATTAACATACGCGATGGGGGGGATTGCAAGTTTTGTGTGTTTTCAGCTGTACTATCCTAGAACCAAAAAAACAAGGTACAATGCAACTTAACATTTGCTGCCTACATACATGTCTCGCGATCACTAGTTGCCACCTGCTTGTTATCATTGCTTCCAAGGGAGAGTTGTAGTAGCCTTATTTGAATAGGGAGATGATTATAGAATATGAAAAGGGGTATACAGTGCTATCAAAGATTAAATATTCGCTATTCCGTTTTATGCAATGCGTCTTGTGAATCGTTACGATCATATTATTTTTGAAAACTTTTGTCACAATTTTAATGTTAAAGTTTAGTAATAAGAGCTACAAACTGCTTAAATCGTAAATGCGCAAAAATGTGCTCTAAGTGCATGGGCATCATTATTTCTTGGGTTGCAAATACAAAGTAAAATAAAAGTCTTCACCAGGGCAACATCCCTTAGTCAAAAAACGCACAACACTCTCCTTTGTATCAACCCTGTAAGGGTAATTTATTAAAAGTTGTAGACAAACTTTCAGGGGGGGACTTACTACTGCTAATACTTCTGTTCTTGACTATTAAACCAAATCGAGCAGAATAAGTAAATTTGGAAGACAGGTGCTCCAAACCCATTCGCACAGATACACTGTCCTGAATGAGTACACGATACACGCAGTTTTTGGTTTTACCGGTATAAAAATCTTAGGTTTTTAACTTAACATAAACTTTTTTAACTGTACCGATTTCTCAGAAAACGACTTATCCAAACATGTAAATGTAATAAAACTTTAAGAAATAATTAAACAATATATATGTGCTATAAGTCGATTGTCTTAAATATGTATGTAATATATAAAAATTGTTGTAAAAATTTTCCCCCATATAAGTTAATAGGTTAGCCTATGCCAAGCTATGCATTAATTGCTTTTTTATAGAAAAAAAAACCGAGAAGGAGAAAGAGAGAAAGAGGAAGATTTTTAAAATATTCTTTCTTTTCCAATATGAATAATATGAATGGATTGCTCTATTTAATAAAAAAAAAAAAAACGATAAAAAACATAAATTTTATAATTTTTAAAAAAAAAACTTTTTTTTTCTCACAAAATAACTTTTCAAAAAGAGAAGGGGTAAAGAGCTCAATTTTAAACCAAAAATGAGCAAGGAAAAGTCAAAATAAGGGATAATTTTTTTTTTCAAACCGGCCAAAGACTATGATCAACGTATTATAATATATAAGACTACCACAAATCACCATCAATAAATAAAATTATCCCAAAACAAACAAAAATTACAATAAATAAAACCGAGTTTTGTTTTTAAACTAACCAAAACGAGCAGAAGAGAGAATGGGAAAGTAAGTATAAGAATCAAAAGAGGGAAGACAAGATAGTCCCTTGAAGAGGGCCAACCTTTGGCATTACCCCATATGCCTCCTGAAGAGCAGAACATATTTGCAGTATTTTGCATTTTATTTTTAACTGGGAAAACAAAGTAAATACTTTTAAACTATTTTCACTTTTTTAACTTTATTAAATCCAAAAAGTTTTTTTTAATTTCAAAACTTTAAAGAAAAATAAAACAGATATATAAGCTATATGTACATTAAATTGTCAATCACATATTTATTCGTTTTTTTTTTTTTTTTTTGTTTTTTTTTTTTTCATTAGTCTTGGTTCTAGATATCTGATGAATGGTTTTTTTTTTTTTTTTTTTTTTTTAATGTTCTTTTTTTTTTCGATATTATGAGGAATAGAAACAGTCCCGTTCGAAATAAGGATTGCTGCGGATTTGGAAAATCGTAGACAAATTTTTCCCAATCAAATAATTGTGTTTGCGATGATTTGCCTTATAATAATTGGTATAAAAACAACCGTATGTATTACCCACCTGTAAGGCTTAAACCATAAGCAAAAATTCATAGCTGATAGTAAATCGATGAAGATAACATATTGAGATGAATCAAACAGATATGTATAACCCTCCTTTCCCTAGGCAAAAAGACGCATGTCAATCGTCGTTAAGCCCCACCCCCCCAACAAAAATATAACTATCGTGGATTTGTCACCATACCTTATCAATTATAGACTCAAGATGGTACGAAAATTCCGAACGGAACCAGAAGTAAGGCGGTGAAGCTCCCGCATGAAGACTTTCTTATCACGGGCTTTTAATCTAAACCTAGAAACAGCAATCAGAAATGCTTTCAATGTCTATAGTTAAATCATCTTTCCGAAACAAGAACAGTAAGTCTCTTCCACACAAACCTTGGCAATTCAGCTTTAACCAGAAAAACCGGCACTGGTTGCAGTTCCCTTCGCATTTCATGACAGTGGGATAAATCATGAAATTTGGGATATTTCTCAGCGCATAAAAATCTAAATCAACGTTTTTATCAATTTCATGATCAAAGAGAAGATTAATCTATATCCTATTTCTCTCCAACTGAGGAAAATCTTTACTGGATCCACAACCATTGCTAGTTACTAGACTAGTGATAATTTTTAAATGACTCACCTAAATAAGAAGGTCTACCTGAGAGCCTAGTCGAGAGAACAAGGAGGTCTACCTGAGATAGGTTTGATTATCCCGATCTTTTTTATATTGATACGTAAAATATTTTCTTCTGTCAATGACTTGAAGACTTCGGTTTTCTTAAAGAATTTGGATAAAAACACCGAGTCCATTCAACTGTGTTGCTCTGAACTGCAAAAAAATTGCCTAAATAAAGTACATAGCAAGTTGAACAAACATATTCTCATCTGTTCGATGCATCAGTGGAAAAACGCATGGCGATCTCGCTGCTTTAACCCAGGCAATAGTAAGCTTTACAATAAGCCCATAGTCTCTTGGTGCATCCATTTTTCTGCCTTTTGGGGGGCATATGGATCTATTTACAAATCCAGCCTATACAAATATCGAGGTGGAGTTGAGTCAAAAAAGGTTTTACAGTTATATGTTTTCAATTATAGAAGCTTAACAAGAGCTTGCATTGAAACTGCTAATACTAAATGCACAATGGAAAGGCTTTATTTCAGAAGTGTAGAACATTTCATTCGTCAAAGGGAAGTAAAACGGGGACATTTTCAACGCTAATCTAGGAGGTTCTTAAAGGTGGGTCATACAAACCATGATGACTAAATTGAAGGTGTGTTTCCAATATAGTTACCACGCATATTCTTTTAAGAAACAACTGCCATTTCGAAGTGTGAATAAGATCGAAACTAAAACTAAAAAATTGAGAGTAGATTCAAAATTAATGCAAAGACATCTATTTAGGTAGGAATTTCAGTTGTTTTTTTTTGTAATCCAAAGCAAAATAAGATGGTTTGCAAATTAAAGGAAATTCGTTTTATATAGATGTACATTTTCGTAGGCTCATGAAAAAGATTTGACCAACTAGAAAGACTTGTTTTTCCGATACAGTTTTCCATAGCGATTCTAGAAATATAAGCGATTCTATCAATAGAAGCCGCCACTTTTATATATAGTGATTTTCTTTATACACCTGGCCAAAAAGCTTTTTCATACTTGTAGTTTTGGCCAAGAAAATATTAAAAAGGTGTAACAAGATAGAATTTTACACAGTCAAATGACATAAATTAGCCCAACCTTAGGGCCAAAACAAACAAACTAATAAATTTATAACTCAGATAATTAAAATTTCAATAGGTCCAATTAAGACAGCAATTTTTGCAACATGACTACAAGTAGTGTAACTCACACCGAAAAGAACAAGATACTTATATAATTCAATTAATTAGTTGCAGACCTATCCATTCACTGAACCAGAATTATGATACCGGTCATTTTCTAAGAAAACGATCTAACCTTTCTCAAAAATATGAAAACTCCCTTATTTTGGCATGTTTTTGAAGCCTTTTTGACATATTTCTTCAACATAAAAAAGGAAAGCAAATTTCAAAAAATTACTTTGGAGGCTGGACAAAGCTGAATATAAGCTTTTGAATGATAGAAAAATTTTCATCATACTTTGAAATATTAAAACTGTGGGCTGCAGAGAAACAACACACCAAAAAACATGCAGAGGAAACATAAGCCTCATTTAACGTTTCGGAACTCACAGACGACTTCTATATGTCAGATATGTGACGTTTGGAACTAAGGATACAGAGATGCAGGAACAAATGTTAAAAACACTGTTCTCATTCTATTTGTGGTAGCAAAGCTTTCTAAAACCATGAATTTAAAAATCTGATTTCCTTAATGGTCTTATCTTCGATACAGGTATATCTACGTCCTCAGGATTGGGTGCCGACGAAATAGTATTCCTATTTACTACGCAAAAATATATGAAAATACGTTTTTTTTTCATCAAACATGAGTAAAACATTTCGACTTGACAGTGTCCTGTTGACAACAATAATGACAAAACAAAGGAACTAAAATTTTATTGACATGCTTTCGTCGACAATAAACCGAAAAAGAAAGACATGTCTATAGTCTTCAGAAGAACTTTAAAGATACATCACATACCCCAATTAGGCTGAGCTTCTTTGCATAAGGCAAACAAATTTCGTGATATATTCATTGCTGGAAATGTGGCGATATTGTTTATGTTTTTATACTCAATGGCGATACCCATTAGTCGATTCATGCTAGTATATTTTAGGAATTAGAACGTTTTTATAGCATAAAGGTAAAGCCGAATATTACTGCTGTAAAAAAATCGAAATGTTTTTGTGTTACTATCAATTTTGGGAGTTTTCCAAAATTCAACGATTTCTTTGTCGACAAAAAGACAGACTGCCATTTTCAGTGTTTGTTTTTTTGTTGTCGTTTTTTTTTTTATATCCAGAACATATATGTTGACGAGAACCAATGGAGCGCTCGAAGTTACAGCAACTATTGAAATAAAATGCATAAGTCCGAAATAATGGCAACAGGGCTCACAGCTCAACGGGACTTTACTATTCCATTGCTATCAAACTAACCTCATTTTAGTTTATGTTTTTTTTTTTGTAGTGCAAGAGAAGCCTTGTAGCTTCTAGTGGCAATTAAAAGAAAAAGATCTTTGACAACCGAGACACACTGATTACCAAAATTTGCAGATGAAGTGCAAGATAAAATGACTAAATTAGAAAGATTAAGACTACTAATAGATTCTCATAATATGCTTTTTTTAAACCTTAAAAACTATTTTGCTTAGTAAAGACACAAAAGGGGAGGATTTCATATGCAGTCCAAATGTAAGATACAACTGGATGTACACAAAAGTTTTTAAAATCAAACTTTTTTGGGAGGAGGATAATAAGCTAAGAAAGGTTAAAAAAACGTCACAGAGAAAAAAGAAATTAATTAAATAATGCATAGTAACATGTGCCCCATCTAGTTAAAAGATCGTTTTTTTTTTTTTTATTGATTTTATTTTTAATTGTATGCTATGCTTAAAAAGAAGTAAAATCATGCATAAGAAACAACCTTTATTTTATTGTTTTCCTTAGTTTTGCTTCTTCTGTATGAACGGGTATTGGTTACTCAGCCAAAATATACATGTATAATAGTTTGAGCGTCACTGGCGAGGTAGAAGAATAGCCATCACTTCTTGAAACTCCTCTGTCAACGACATCAAATGACAGCGTTACTTTGCTCCCTTTTGCTCTTGCACATACAAATCTATATCCTTAATCGATTCTTCATAAACCCTTGTAACAGAACACTCGAAAAGTTTTTATTTCATTTCTTCATTTATTCTCCTCAAGGAAATAAATAGCACATACGTTAAAAAAGGGATTTTTTGCATAAGCTACAAACAACTTTTCAAGCGACTTCAGTAAGCATTAATTTTAAATAGAATATTCATTAAAATGCTGATCTATTTTTATTTAACGGTCTTAATGAGCAGCTAAACATCACAATATGGAGAAAAAGAACAAAGTTAGTATCAGTATCTGGGAGGCATATCGTCTCCTGATGAAACCAGACTGCTTGACAATGAAATTTGTAAATACAATCAATTGTCAATTCTAATTATAAAAATAATTACGAAAAATTCGAAATTTAAGGTTTATGTAATAAAATACAGTATTTAATAAAATACCAAAAAATACTAGGTCAATTTTTGGTTGTCAAACTAATTTCTTTGAATTTAGTAGTTTTTTTTTGCACCTAAGTATAAAAGCAGAAAAAAAAACAACAAAAAAACAACAACAACAGCAAAGAATGACTCTTAAAATTCCTGGATATTCACATACAAAAGAAATTAAGTTAGTACATCCAGTCCCAAACAGGAGACAGACTCATTGAGGACTTTAATAAAATTCTCGTTAAACTCTTATGGTTAAAAAATAGCTTGGAAACTCGATTTTGTGGTAAGCTTGAAATACATAGGTTGTCATCAGAACAGTAAGGCCTCAGTAGTTTGATAGACAAAAATCAATCCAATTATTCTAATAGAAGAAACTAGTGGAACTGTTGATACATATCGATACCGCTAACGTACCACTGGATGCATCTTAAATCTCGATTAATACATTTTTCTTTGTGAGAAATGACACATTTACTTATAGCTGTACAATATTTTGCATTTCGTTTAATTTTTGGTCTTCCTGGGGAAGAGTTAAGGGAGTTGAAAAATAACTACGTATATCATACTTCGATAAAGATCCTCAGCACTGAAACAACGTTTGCAAATTTCAATTTAAGTAGCAAAACACATCTGGTCACTAAAACACAGAAAGATTTCGCACTTCCAAACCAATTCCGAGTTATAAAGATCAGAGAAAGCTCATGTCGGAAATTAAAGTTTGAAATAAACTGCCCGAACATTCCTAAATAAAAATACATTGAGTCTGTGTTATTCTTTAGGGCGGTTAAGGACTCGTATGAATTTTGTACAATGAATTATGTTTGATATGAAGGTCAAATTCTTTCGATATGATATATATACATACCATGCTGTGAAAGAAAATTTTAAATTAAATTCTTTTTGCTTTCTTTCTCTCTCTATCGTCTTACGTATGAAGGATTATAGATTGCCGAAGATCGTTCTTGTTTGCCATCCATCTGGAGTCAAGCGAAAAGCAAGTCGTCCCCGAATAGGGTGGGACGAGGCCATAAGAAAAGGGAAATTTGAAGTTTATGGAAGGGGGATAGAGTGAAGCTTTAGCTAGATTTGGGCCGAGGAGGAGCGGGCGAAATTATGTTGGCCTCAGGCGGCGTGGTACTGCCAGGATTTGATAGTAGCAGTAGCAATAAAACAATCAAAGCTCCAAATGGTTAACTGCTTTGTGGGAAACGTGCACAAGTAGATAAATTTACTTAACAAAAGCTAAAAAACCTCAGTTCTTCCCCAAGTGTCACCCTTGGAAGGGAAAAAAAAATCCAATCAAAAGAAAATTAGAAATCTAGAAAAGCAATAAAAATTCAATTTATGGGTTTTTATCTAGGACAGCCGTACTATGCTTTTCGTAAAACCGTATCTCATAAAGCTCCAAGTTTCAGTCATGAGCATTCAACTGTACCCAGTCTCTACAACCCTTTATTATTGTACATTCAGGCATTTTCATTTTAAACCTTTCATCTGAAGGTCTTTCTGAATAGCCGTTCACTTTATTAAACATCCAATTGGGACACCACACAAGTAAAGGATGCAAGTATTGATACATATAAATATACGACTGGGTAAATGGGGTCTTTTAGATCAGTTTATTGTTCTTAGGAAGGGAGTTTAATCCATGAATTAATGCAAACGAATTGAGAGAGGCCTGACTTAAATTTTCACTACATTTCTCAATTACAACTTTAAAGTCTCAATCTCTATATTTGACTTTTCTATGTATCTCTACTACTGAACAAAAACTAAGTAAAGGCAACATTTTCACGTTAAATTATTTACTCTTGATAAAAAATATCCTCCAAAAAAACATTCATTAGCAATCTATGTGCTCTTGTTTCTTACCGAGGATAAAAAAAGAATGAAAAAAAAAGGAAATGGAAACCCAAAGCCGGCATTGATTTCATTGAGTAAGCACTTCAAGAGGTATGGTTTCATGGAAACACAGACCTTTGCACAGGGAGCTCATTTCGTGGTAAAAATTTGGCACATGTATTATCAGGGGAAAATAAGAGAGAGAGAGAGAGAGAGAGAGAGAGAGAGAAAAAACAAATGTAGATAAACCTAGCAAGCGGGTATAGCTTTTTTATCAACGAAATTAAACAGAATTCGTAAATTATAGGGAAAATATTGCCTTTGTTCACTTCTGTATCGTCGCAGTTTAACATAAATGCCTTTTCTTTTTAAATAACCATTATTAAGATGAAAAAAACTGCTAAAAAAGAATAAATAAAGGATCCGATATTATAAAATTGAAACATGACACATACACACACACAAAAAAAAAAAAAAAAAGTTCCCTTCTTTGCAAAACTAAGGGAAGAAAACTGAAACTATCCTTCATTCCGACGTCATATTTTTAAACTTAGATCGAAGTGGAAATGACGAGTTACTAAGAAAACTCACTTCTTCTACATTAATAAGAAAATGACCAGCCCACTTTGGGTAGAAACAGGACAGGTAATTTTCTTTTCTTTGACAGAATCATAGCGGTATCGACATGCATCAAATAAACTGAACTTTTTAAGATTACAGTCCAACAAACGTAAAGGAAACTGTTCGGTTTCGTTTTACACCTATAACATTTTCATTTTTCCAGCTAAAATAAAACCGTCAATTTCATTATGCATAAAATTAGACTTCCAAAATTACAGAGAGTTAAACATTTTGATTTTGAAATACAGCCTGTACATATTAAGGGTGCAGAAAATAGCAAAATAAATAATCCTGCTATAGATTAGTACAATCATCCTGGCCTTATGAAATTGAAAAATTATACTTATTATTCAATTTATTTATTTCTACTATGACACTGATTTTCATGAGACGATATGAAAAAAAATGGATATCTAATACGACAGTTTCTATATTAAAACGTACTAAACACAAAATTATATCACACTCTTTTAATGAATGCCGAAAAGACAGACGGGACTTAACCTAATTTAAAATTAACGACACGATTAAGTCTTTCGAGACTGACGTCTTTGATCAGGGCAGTCAAGATTAGCCGCGAATTTTCAAGAAACAAGCCATCTTTTAATTTGAATTGCACTGAAAATTGGAATTGCCTCCGTTCACTTGTTCTACAATTGTGCCTTAGATGAGATGGGTAATTCACTGTGCAAGGAAACAACAAATTTACAAATCTTTCAATTAAATTTTAAGTAAAAAAAGAGAAAGAAAATCACTAAGCTGAGGAAACGTATCAAGTTTAAAAAACAGACTATCACTTTTGACGATTCGTTTTCTTCTTTTTCCTCTTGAAGAAACAACAGCACCTGAAAAAAAACAACAAATCTAAATCAAGCATTTTATTGAATTTGTTCATGCATAAAAGAACGGATCTGATTAAAGTAGATTGACTAAAAACAAAAAAAAAGCAATTTTATTACATCAACAAAAAAAAACCGTTCAAGTTACACTTTCCAAAGTTAAGGACTTAAGGACTTAAAACTTAATCCCGCACTTGTGGTTGTAAGCACGAAAATATACAACTCGTAACTGATAATAATTAATATTATATTTCTTTTTTAAGACAAATAGGTAAATGAATATTTACAGGTAAATGATTAATCCTGGGGTCCGTTGGTTGTCCAACTTTGGAACATGGCAATATGTCATTTGCGTCAGCTTCAACTTATTCGATTCTAGGTAAGGTTCAGTTACATTCAGGAGAGTTTGGACTCCCTCAGCTAATTTTGCCACTACAGCTGGGCCATCAACGAACAGTTAATAAGAAAATAGGGTATTCGCTTCTACAATACAGGCCCATCTCTCTTCAAATAAAAAATCACTAATATCCAGAGTGAAGGTTTTGGTGACAAACATACATCCTTGACAGACTTCTCTAAAGGTTCAAAATGGCCTAGATATACCCTGTTTTGGCAATAATAACAAACAAATAAAGTTATCCCACAGACATTAGTTAATAACATAAAAAAAAAGATCTGGGTAGGCCTAAGATGACTTATTGCTTCGACATTTTCTTGGAGCATGGTCCTGAACTTCTTAAAAAATAGGACGATTTCCTATTTTCCGTTGTTTTTCTTACTCTTCAACATATTCATAAACCCAAAGGGAGGCAAAACTTTTCCAAAAATTAATTTTGGAAAATGGACAAAGCTGAATCCCAGCTACCGAATGACAGAAAAATTTACATCTTACGGTGAGACATTAAAATACTACAGAAAAAAAAGCATTTAAAACCTTTACAGAGACCATAAACTATAAGAACTAAGTTACTATTTAAAAAGATAGATGGCGACATGGTATTGTAAAAAAATCAGCGTTAGAAATTATAAATTTTACCATCACTATATGCCCAGCATTAAAAAATATTAATACCTGATTTGATTTTGGACAACAAAGTTACACACTAATATATTGATTCCTTTTTCTAATCATCCAAAATGGATTTTATTCTTGTACATGATCTTGTATCATTTGTCAAAAATACTTTGTTTTCAATCTACTACTATTACACAGGACCTTTAACCAGATAATTAAAAGAGAAATTAGTTAGTGGGTATCTAAAGTAGTTTCTTAACACGTCAAAATGAACCCACACAGACAAAAGAAAAGAAGGAAAAACGACAATATCAAAACTACATCTAAAAAAACCCGTACCGTGGTGTTTTCTGATCACACAATAAGTTGTAGGTGCGATTCTAAATGTAATTATAATTCATATATATATATATCAATGTAGTATATATAAATATATCAATAATTGTAAGAAAAAGCAAGGCAGAGAAGAAAAAAAAAGAAAGGAGGAGAGAAAAAAAAAGAGAGAGAGAGAGAGAGAGAGAGAGAGAGAGAGAGAGAGAGAGAGAAGAGAGAGAGAGAGGAGAGAGAGAGAGAGAGAGAGAGAGAGAGAGAGAGAGAGAGAGAGAGAGAGAGAGAGAGAGAGAGAGAGAGAGAGAGAGAGGAGAGAGAGAGAGAGAGAGAGAGAGAGAGAGAGAGAGGGGTAAACGAACTCACTTTGTATCGTCAGAAGTGTCCACTTCTGGTTGTGCCGTAATTGGAGTGTTACTATGGCCAGCAGTGGGATCATCTCCACCTAATTCCCCGTTGGTAGAGCTCACAACCTTTATAAAAAAAAGTAAGAAAGAGAAGTCAAACAGAAACATATTAAAAACACAAATTATCATGTTCCTCATACAATATGATAATTACTATGCCAACTAAATCTAAACATCTCAAATTCCAGTTTATCTTTTTAGAAGGGTTGCACAATATAATGGCCAGGCACATGCATGTATGCGTAATGAGATGGGACAAGCCATGAAGTGTTACATTCAATAGGTAGTCAATACGTAGGAGTGAATCACCAATTCGCCAAGTGTTGAAAAACCATATAGTGACTAATATGGGCCCAACCTTACACAAAACCTCTTGGGAACTACACGGCCTGAGTCATTCTTGCTGTCTGATCCTCTTTATGTAGACTCCAAAGGAAGTTACTGGTCCCTGATATGCACTGATGACTGTCCTTCAGGCCCTAATGCTTTCAATAATTCATATAATATAAAAACTGCAGCATTGAAAGAAAACAACCGTTTTGACATTTTGATTTTAACAAAATCCAACGTTTTGAGATGGACTTCTTAATAGGCTCTGAAACTCTTCTCCAAGGGCTAGGAAACATGAAATTAGGCTATGGATATGGAATTTAATTATTCAGGTAGGACAGTACTCGTGTGCTCATGACGATCAAGGAAACCTCTAAGTCTTGTTCAGATTGTGAAAATGTTAATAATAAAATTTTATTTGCACATTTTAAGACTAATTAGCGAATTATATAATATTACAGTGGTATTTACTCCGGTGGGACCGGCAGAGAGAGATATTAAAAACTCGGATGAGTTTTAAATGCAATTGCCGAACAAATAGGCAAGATCCACGATAAAAATATATTGTTTTAATTAGGGGACTTCAATGCCCAGTTAGTACAAATTGGTGAAGGTGGTATCCTAGCCATACGCTATTATAGCGTAATAAAGGAAAAATAACAATGTAATAGACGTCTACAGTTTTGTACAATAGCCTGATCATATCCAAACATTATTTAGTCATAAAATGTCTCATAATTTAACATGGTACTCGCATGATCGTGAGACAGATAACCTTATTGATTATACCATTGATAATCGATGACTGGGATAGCTGATACTACACAATGCTATATTGAAGCACTATTATTAATAGCACTATAAGACTAAGTCATTAAAAATAGGAATGAATGAGGCTAAAGAGGTGACATTAAAAAGAAAGTTAGAGATCCTTCAGAGCCATTGCTGGCACATAGGGCGTCGAATCGACGTTTCAGTTGCTGGGTCTTTGTTTTGCAAAAAAACCGGGAGGCCAGGGACAAGTAGCAAGCTTGTCGCCTAACCTTGCTGCGGCGAGGATCGAACCCTGGGCCCGGAGCACCAAGCAGAGCATCAATCCACTGTGCTGCAACAGGGTTGAGGTGATATTAAGCACCGGAAAAATTTGACAGAGTGGACAGCTTTTCGAACCTAGGTAGCATTGCTAGTGAGTGAGGTGGATGCAGTGAAGACATAATTTGTAGAATAGCCAAGATCCAATGCTTTGTTAAGAGTAAAAAGGAAAAAGTTTAAGAGAATAGGAAAACGAGTCTTAGAAATAAGACGAGCATGCTAGAAGTCACTTTAACGACATTTGCAAAATACGGACCCAATCATAGATCTGGAAAATCTTTGTACGGTTCGAATTCCAACAAGGAGCACACATAACTTTCTACTAAAACGCTAGCACAGCGTTTTGGAGGGGCCATGATTCCCTTCAGCACACCAATCATGTAGAAAAATTTTTTTTTTGAATAATTTCAGTTGAAATAAGGTACAATATGACAACCATTTTGCTAAACCGTGGCAGTGAGGAGGTGGGTTGGGGTCCGTTGGAGATGTCACTTGGTCGCCTTTGGTTCTTGAGTCAAATGCATGATTGCGGTTGAAACAAAGTGTAATGTGCCTAACTTTCAGCTAAAACATTGGCGGGAAAGGAGAGAGAGAGGGGAAGGGGGGGGACTGGCCCACTTTATACAACCAAAAATACAGATTGCCAATCCTTGCATAATTCTTGTCCAAACACGGTGCCCCATACCAACCTTTCTGCTAAAAAGTTAAGAAAAGATATGTAAGGGATATCGGAGGGGATACTGACCCACGTTGGTTCTGAGATATCTGAGAAACAATTTAAATGAATTTGAATAAGATTTTTACAAAAGACCCATGAGTGGACTGAAACACGATATATCAGTCTGCATACTAAAGACACTTAATTACCCTTACCGCTTTTACAGTATAATGGCCCCTCTCATAATAAAATACAGCACAACACCTTACCCGGGGACTGTAAATTAGAAGTCTAACTAAGTCAATATAAAAGAGTAATAATCATAATCTCCGTCTCCAAAATTTATAGCTAGAAAGAAAATAAGAATTACAATAATAAAAAAAAAAAAAAAAAAAAAAAAACAAGAAAGAAAAGAAGGAGGCATAAGCACCTGAACAGATCCGTGACGGTCAGCAGGGTGTGTGAGATTTCCACTTGTCAAGCCAGCTTTTTGATCGGCCCAACTTTTTCCACCCGTCTAAAAATAAACGTTGAATAATAACAAGGTAAAATGAAAAAAAACTAAACAACAAAAGTAGCACTAAAATCTGAACTTAAAAGTATCAAGAAGTAAAGATTTGCAAATTGAGTAATTATGTTATCAGTACTGTATTAGAAGCCCCTAAAACTGTAACTGTTCTTCCTACATTCGTAAAAGCAAAGCACACAAAATATATCATAGGAGGAAAATGAGCTCCCCAAGTCTTTTTCCAATGCGCTGAGTGAGTGTTCCCGATTGTACTTCTGGAATAGAGATCAGGGTTTTTTGGATATCATATTCATCTTCTGTTCATTCAAACAAAACAACATCGGAGTTTATAGAATGAATATAACCCCTGCTATAGAAAAGGCTTATAAAAATGACAATTTATTCACCACAGATTTTGGGTCCAATTTCAAGATTTGAAATCAAGTCTACGAATAGACTTGTAGGGTACATGAATCTTAATGAGATAAATAATTAAGCATATACTTTTTCTCTCTCCAAAAGCTAGCTAAAAATGGGAGCAAAAACTAATAATTATCTTGTAAAACACAAAGCTACTTTGTTGACTAAACCTTTAGATTTTGAATCAAACAATAATATTAACAAAAATAAATTTATTGCTATTTTTGGGGCCTTTTTGGGTTACACTGTTAAAGGAAATTGCTGTATTTACTACTCCCTTTTGTAATTAACAAAACAAAATATTAAAAAAACATCAATTTTTTTTACAAAAAAATTACATATTCGTGTACAAGATGATGAATAGCGTCATACATATACAAAATACGAAAAAAATACGATCCTATAATTCAAATGTATACCTTTCAATCGGGAAGGCCTAGTATCGGATCAAAGAAATGGGCTCTTTCCCATGAAAACCTCATAAAAATACCTCTTATATGAATTTTCACTGTGTTTTACAACAAAATTATACAAAATACGAAGGAACAAGATTCTATTACTTAAATGTATACCTTTCAATCAGGGAGACCAGGGCTTGGCTGAAAGAAATGGGCCTTCTCCATGAAATCCTCACAGAGATACCTCTTAATATAATTTGCACTATAATTTGTAACGAAATTATACAAAATACGAAGAAAATACGATTCTATGATTCAAGCGTGTGCCTTTCACTCAGAAGGGCGTAGTCTTGGTTCAAAGGAAACGGGCCATCTCCATTAAAAAACCCTCAAAAATACCTCTTAATATGACTTTTTACTGTTATTTGCAAAGAAACTATACAAAATACGAGATAAATACAATTTTATGACTAAAATTAGTGCCTTTCAATTTATAGTAGAAAACAAACTCTTGCCCATAGTAGCCGAAATATTAAAATAAATACAATGTTCGACAAATACTTAATCCTCATATGTAAGCAGCAGACTTATCTTTTGACAAGATGATTTCACATAACTGTCTTTTGAAAAGTTGCTTGTCTGGGGTATGGTGTCATATTTAACTGACTTCACTGCCTAATTCCCTGCGGTTCGTTCTTTACTATTCTAATTAAGAAAAACCCCACCAAGGATTTTTCCCGTGTTAACAATTACATATCTACCTATATCCTTATCCTTATATTTAATTTTATAATAAAACTGACATCACACCACAGGAGTTGCTCGAATTAAACCAATGGTCTTATAGTACTATAATTTTCGTCCAACATTGCATTTTATTTTAACGTTTCAGTTAATCTGGACTAGAGTTCGTTGTTTACTATAAATTGAAAGGCAAACATCTGAATAATTGAATGGTATTTTCTTCGTATTTCTTTATGTCCAGTGATGACGCAGTGGGTTTGAACTTAGCTAGGTAATACGAGACCCAGAGATTGAACCGGCTGCAGCAACGTGCTTTCTTTATATGTTCAAAAAAAAAAAAAAAAAAAAACAAAAAAAAAAAAAAACGGCGGTTTCTGTGTCTGCTATACTATATTTATAAATCGATCATGAGTTTCATGTTGTGTGTAGAGCATATAATTGGTAAAAAAACAGAAAAAAAGCGGGACAGATATTTGCTATGTCAGTCTCAGTGAACATTTTCCACAAAGGTGAAACATACAGGATATGATGTGGTACGACAGCGTTGTACAGACTGGCAAATTGAAAACGCTTAAAACAATGTTTCTTGGAGACAACTGAAACATAGAAACAGAGATAGTCGACGAGAGAAATATGAGCCATCAAGAAACTGTAAATTTGGTGCCGATAGGGAGGTCAGGGAATGAGATACGGTTAACTGTCTTAATAACGAAGGGAAACACTAAGGGAAATAGCGCGAGACAAGAAACCGTAATAGAAATTAAAAAGAATATTTTCCGACTTTTTAGACTTGAATTTGAGCTCAATATTAGTACAGAAATAGGCCCAACAGTCCAACTTGGATTGAGGATATAATCAATATAGGAAAAAAAGATTTTGCTGCTGCCATGAAGAATGCTAGATGCAGGGCAATTTCCCAGTTCAGCAAGAAGCTAATTGTAAAACAGGATACGAGAAGTGACAGCCCTTCGCCTGGCTCTTTTGAGAACACGAATTTGTCTTCTATTTGTAACAGGAGGACAATTGGATTGAGGAATCTTGATGCGGTAAAAATAAGACTCGAGTACAAATTTCTTAGCGGTCTAATGATTGCAGGACTGATTCCACTTTAGGCAGCTTGGAGCAACATGGTGGCGTAAATAAGGGGATCGAAAGGGCACTTTACATTGTGTCCTCCCATGATCAATTGAGAACCAGAAACATTGGTATCAATTAATCCACTCGCAAAAAAGAGATAGAACAACGAAGCATAGAACAACGAAGAGAACGAGCTAATTCACAGCCACTGAAAAAAGAAGAAAAATTGAAATATTTCAGTGAAGACTTCTCCTCAGTCATCCTCAGTGCAAAAATATGAATAAAGAAGTAAATAAAAGCCCACACACAACAAATAAAAATAAACCTTAAAACAAAAATTAAAAGACGACTAAGCGGAAGTTGAGCCGTCCTAACCGAGTGGTAGTTACACTGGACATGCAATCCCATGTCCTTTGGGAAAGGTTCTAGAATCCTGTTGTCGCTGATTACTTGTTTTGGGACTGGAGTCCCCGGTATGACACTACAAGCTCAGCCAGAATTGACCCAGCTCCAAAATTGGTGTCTGAAAATAACTGGGGGAAAACACAGAAAGTGTCAGAGAATTTGCCAACAACTACGCATACCACTTACGGCCGAAGGTAGAGAACCAGGAGATCGGCATCTACATAGAGCTAAAAATTGGTCTGCATGCGTAAAGACTTTTTTTATTCGTATAAGTATGTGTTTCTTATAGCACTTCTAGTCCTTCGCATGGTCTTATGGTACTAAGTTTAGTTTTACAGTTTATTACATTCTATTCTAATGTTTCAGTTACTATGTGTTAGAGTTCGTTCTTTACTATAATAAACGACACCACCGCAAATTACTAACTTAAGCTATTAAGGGGACGTGACCTGACACCCTTTCATATACTGGCAGTATGACATATTATCCTGTATACAAAGATACATTTTTTGTCAAAAAATTTTACTTACAATATTGTGTTTTAATAATTAGAAAAGCATGTAGATGCATCAATTTCGTCTAAAATGAATAATTAAACAGCTCTCTATGATGTTCCAGCTCCCCGCTAGAAGTGGATAAAAAAAGGACATCGGAGGTTTCCCTGCAAAAAAGTGATTTTCCCGGTTGTTTAAGCCAGGACTGTAAGTTTCACATATAGGGTTTTCAACCATGGTGAATCCATTGGTGTATTTTTATTTCGATCCGATTTGACTTGAAAATTATTGATTTTGGGCTACTGAGGACCATGGTTCATTCCTTACTAGACTATCGTTCCCTTCTATTTACTGGTTGCAGCAACCGCTGCACCATAAATAGAAAAAAAAAACGTGCCGGTCATATCCAAACATATTATATAGTTGAACAAGATAATACATCTTAAAATTAAAAGCTACTACGGTGCAGCATCTATGGGACTCCTCTGGAGAAGGAAGATTGAGGTTCAAGTCACTCTGTAGTAACCATTGCTGTCTTGAGAAGTGTGCCTTGAGCTTCATTTCTCTCCTTATCTCCAAGTCAAGTTTGGAGTAGAGCATTGTCTGTCCAAGGTCTCATTCGAAAAGTTTTTGAACTAACGGTGTCTTAATGGACTGTTGAAAATATATCAAAACTCTCAGAAAGATTTAGCGACTTTACAGTTCAGTAGCTACACCCCAAACTTCAGAAAGTCAAACATTAGATGGGGTAGTGATGAAGATATTGAAGAAAAGTGTTATGTAGTAATGTTTTATAGCCCTTTTTTAACGGTAGTTTTCACCAGATGAGGGGAATTTTGTACCAACTACCTGGTGTACATTTCAGCATAAGAGGGTAAAGACTGTATCCATTGCTTCAAATACCTTGCGATTTTAAGGAGATATATGAAAAGGGACTTTACAACCCATTTCAACCTACTAAACGAATTAAAATATCTTTTTACAGGGACATAATAATTTTGTTGTTTTGGCAGCTAGTTTAGATGAAGAATGAGACAACGAGATTTCCCAAATTACTCAATAAACTGTCGCTTTTACGTCATAGAAAAAAAGCATAATAAGTAACGCCGATTTTGTCTTTATACCTTTTCTTGGCGAGAGGTGAGTATGCAGTTTTAAAATAACTAGCGTACACGTTATATTCAAAGACACTACTGGACTTTAGCAGAAAGAAACGACGAAACGAAAGCAAACAAAATTTCAAAACTCAAACAGTTGTAGCAATATATAAGATATGCAGGGAGAAATTAAATTCAATATAGTGAAAATTGCAAGGTTCACCCTAGACTAAAGGGGGGGGGTCGAATCACACCGAGAGAAATTTTATGCGTCAAAGAAGCAATCTTAGGCCACAGGTCTGATTCCCATATCTTACTTTTCTACTAAGCTCTTTTGGGAAAAATTCTTCTACCATTTCCCTCTTTTGCACAAGTTTGGTGAACATAGCAGAAATGAAAAGTATTTAGGGTTTTTTTTTGTTGAGTGACAGCAAGCAATTTTTTTTTTACTATTTGTAATTACTAAGCAAAAGCTTTGATTAAAACCAGTGCAATTTTTTCATCTGCGGTATCCGTATCCATCTAAACAAAAAAAAAAAAAAAATTAGAGAAAAACTTAAAAAATACAGGATTTCATTGGAGTAAAATTAAAAAAAGAAGAAGCTGAAGACACAAAGTGGGGTTAGTCAAACAACATAAGATTGAACTGATCAGACCTCGATAATTAACAAAGGCTCTTCATCCTCACTTGAGTAGTCCTGTTAAAAAGAAAGAATAAACATGCAGCCAGGAATAAACATCAATATAAAAATTATGTAAGACAGAACTTCCTCACAAAACAAAAAGCAAAACGTTCCTATGGTACTAATGCTAAGATGCTTGATGGATCTCGGATTTGTTGAGAGACAACGTAGAAAAAGGAACCCAAACTCTAGTCTTTATGAACGAGATGACTATGTCCATTGAGTAAGTCAATTTAGAAGCAGAAGCTTCAGTAGCTAAACTTACCGTCAGCGTGAATATAGTATTCCTACGGCATAGTCCACAAAGGAGTTTTGAAAAGTCTGGACGTCCTAAATTGGGCTGGAATGCGATTATACTGAATAGCTTAAGCTCTATAGGAATTTATCAGGAGATAACGAAAGCAGAGTTAAGCCAGATGGCGTGGAGCAAGTATTTTTACTTATAGATAAATATCCAGAGAGTACAAAAATTATCCACCTTGCAAAATATATCAATTTGCATGATGGAAAATCCCGAATTCTGTGGTCACTTCCCTCTACATTAAAAATCTGGAAACTTATTTTGGCATATTTCATGCTTCACAACTACTACTAATACTACCCACTCATCGCAGCACCAAGCCGCCTGAGGCCAACACAGCTACGCACGGTCCTCCTCCACCCCAATCTATTAAGTCTCCCTTTTTACACCCTCCCGGGAAGTTTAGATTCCCTTAAATCTTTCCTTACGACATCCTCTCACCCGATTCGGGGATGACATGCTTTTCGTTTAGCCCTACACAGTTGGCCGACAAGAATAATCTTTGGTAATCTGTCATCCTTCATTCACAGAACGCGTCCTAGCCAATTTCAATCTTCCTCTTATTATAGCACCAGAAAGCGGGATTGAACCACATTTTCCGTACAGCTTACTGTGAGATACAGTCAGTCAGTCGGGTACCCGAAACAATCCGTAGGTAATTTCTAAGGAAAACATCTAGCAAATCCTCTTCTGTTTTTCAGAGTGCCTACGCTTCAGAACCGTAATTGACCACTTTCATCACTGTAGCTTCCACATATCCTAATCTTGGTTCTTAGACTTACCTATATATTCTTCCAAATTTTTCTCAACTGTGACAAAAAAAAAACAAAACAAAAAAAAAAAAAGGCTCATGCATAATACATATTTGGTAGAAGTTCAGTTTACATGTCATGCAGAACTTACTGAAAGCGACATTTTTTCTGGATTCTCTTTATAGCCTGAGACAAAATAAGGCCTTCATTTCTTGTGCAGTTTTGCGACAGCCAAATGGCTATTTTTGGGGATGAAATATGCAGTACTACTAATACTACTGACGACTCATTGCACCAACAGGCAACCTAAGGTCAACAAACCTTCACACAATATTCTTCCACCCCACTCTGTTCAGGGCTTCACTCTTTGCTCTTTCTCCTGAATCTTTTATTTCCTTTAGCCATTCCTTTCGACCCATTCCAACCCACTCAGACATCCGGATTTTCGTTTGAATTCAGCTGAATTACCAAAGGACCCGATTTTGGCAGCCTAGCATCCTTTTTCTGTAAAACATGAACTAGTCATCTTGACCTTTCTTTCATCAGAACCCCGGAAATGTCTTATCCTTACCCAAAAGCTAGCAAAATATAAACGCGCTTAGCATAAATCATAAATACTTTTGTGTTGTTCATAAAACCGTGGCGCCAGGTATAATTAAACTTTTGATTTGCTGCTAGTCTTTAACAAAGAAACTTTTAGGGATAACTCTCCAGGAAAATCATTCCAGATCAAAGTGCAACGTCGAATGAAGCTGTTTTCAAAAAACCGTGTTCTCGGCATACCAACCTCAAGATAATTAGATCAAACTGTGTGAATTCGTGTCTGTCTTGTCGGAGGGGGGCATAATACGAGAAACCTCTAGAGAAGGAGGTGAATTTATGTACTTGTAGAAAACAGCCATCGAACGTACATTAAACATCTCAATAACAGACTGGAGAGAGTCGTAGGGAACAATTGATCCTGCCCTACTAGCCCTATACGGGATCTTTTTGAAGTGGTGCCAACAACGTTTTCGAAGAAACCATCATACAGCGGAGATCCATATTCAGCGATGAGTGTGATTTAAGACTTGTATAGTGGGATGATCGTGCTGTGCGGGAGATGGTTTTTGCAGTGAAGGGTGATCCCCAGCTTTCTTGCGCAGAAGGTTTTCACCCGATCTAGGTGGAGAAGTGGATCCTGAGGAGAAGAAGCTCGTCAACTTTCTTTAGATCTAGGTTCATGACGATGAAGTTGGGGTGCACGCGAAGCACTTTTGATCGGGAGATTATCAGCTCAATCATTTTTGATGTATTGAACTTGACCATCCAGGAATCGGACCGCTTTTCAATTCCAAAAGATCCATCTGTAGAGGCAAGGAGGCTAGGATTGGTCTTCATGTTTTAAGATGACTGCACGAGTCGTGGTGTCACCGGGAAAGTGATGCAGAGAGCTCGAAGGTTATCTCCATGTTATTTATGTAGAAAATGAAAAGCACTAGCCAAACGATGTTACTCGGCTGATAGCTGATTCATTACTGGGCAGTGGGTGCAGCGGCGGGGAGTTTTTTTGTACGAGACGGTGGAACGTGTTCTACTGTCTTGTATGGAGGGTTCCATGTTGTTGTACTTATTGTTTATGATGAAATGGCAGGGTGGTTTTCGTCGCTATTTATGTTATGTTGTATCTTTTTATTTTGTATTTTATTTATGATAAATTTTATTTTTAATTTATTTTCTCTTTTTTCAGTTTTTTTTCTTTTGTTATTGATTGCGGCCTTCCTGGATACTGGAGATCACTTGTGGTTGTTGTAAGTAGAGTTAATTTTTCTATGAGTTTCCTCGTTTGCCTCCTAAGCTTGTGTCTTGAAAAAATGAGTTGGATTATGACAATATTAGATTGAAAAAACTTGAGAGAAATTCGTTGAGTTGGGATGTTCTGGGGAATGGGGTCTTAAATCCGGATTATGATGAAGGGAACGATGGAGGATTTCCAGTGGTTAAATATAAATTTCCAGTTGATATTGGAAATAAATCTACTATGGGTCAGCAAAGTTTGAGCATTTTCCATTTGAATTGTCAAGGTCTTTCTAGTTCATTAATTTTTTAACCGAACTATGTAAGTTTTCTGAGTTGGATGTGCTTGCATTGAATGAAACGTGGCTTCGTAATCATACAATTAGTCTACTTGAAATTGATAGTTATGACTGTGTGACGCAGAATAGGGAATCACGATTACATGGTGGATTGGCTTTATATTGCAGGAAGAATTACAATGAAAATACGGAATGATCTACGTGTGAATAAAGAGATGGTTTTTGAATCAATGGTGGTTGAACTTTGTAGATCAGGAAAATTTTTCTTTGTGGTGGTTGTTTATCGACCTCCATCTGGAAATGTGCAGGAGTTTTTTTAATGATTTGCTGGAGCGGCAAATGGATAAGTTGTCAGGTTTAAATCGCCCATGCTTGTTTGTGGAGACTTTAATCTTGATCTATTTTCAGTAAATGTAAACCCGAGAGTTCGTGATTTTTTAAATGTTATGTTGGGCTACGGTTTAAGACCGACAGTTAATATATGTAGTCGAGTGACTTTGCGCTCAGAATCACTTTTGGATAATATATTTGTTAATGTGAAGTATGATTTTGCTGATATTTTGAATGATGTTTCTGACCATTTTGGTGTTCTTGTTGTTATTAGAGAGTTTGGTGTCCCTACAGCTATGAATATACCACCACAAATTTCTGCATTGAAAATGGATGCTGAGGCTCTTAACATATTCAGAAGAAAATTAAAGAACACTCAATTTGACTTTTTAGAAAAGTAGTGATCTGCAAGTGAATGAAAAGTTTTCATTGTGGTATTCAGAAATAACTAAAGTACTAAAAGAAAGTTGTACACTTATTAAAAAGCCGGCGTTTCATGTTACCCCTAGAAAACCCTGGGTTACTAAAGGACTGATGAAGGCCATATCAAATCGAAGACTGCTATATAAATATTCTGTAGTGTCTCCTGAGGCGAAAGTGAGATACAAGAAATATAATTGTGAACTCAATAACCTATTACGAGAAGCGAGAATTAATTATTATCGAAATGAGTTTAAAAAAAGTGCAGGTAATCCCAGGCGAACGTGGAGAGTAATTCACTCTGTTCTCAGCCCTTCCAAAAGTTCAATTTTACCTGAAAATTTCACACTGATGCTTCGATTGTAGATAAATATGTGTGACCATTTTTCTATTGTTGGTAAACGGATAGCGAACTCCACGAGGAAATTTTCGGAGGATGGAACATACCACCAGTTTTACCCGAGGAAAGTGATGTATCTGCATATCTGAAACCAGTAACTGCTAGTGAATTACGTACCACATTGTGGAACATGAGAAATAATGCTTCGGGTGCTGACTTCCTTTCATTGCGTGTACTTAAGTATGTTTTCTCAGAAATATGCGACCAGGTTTGTGTTCTATTTAATATGTGCCTAAAAGTTGGTGTTTTTCCCGATTTTATGAAAATTGCTAGAGTGGTTCCGCTTTTTAAGGGCGGGGAAAAAAATTTGCCGAATGATTATAGGCCTATTTCATTGCTGCTAGTTTTATCGAGAGTTTTTGAAAAATTGATTAGTGGCAGGATGGTTGATTTTCTTGAAAATAAAAAGTATTTTAGTAAAACTCAGTTTGGATTCCGTAAAGCAATGTCGCAAGATCAAGCTCTTCTTTTTCTCACGACTTTTGTGAACGATGCTCTGGACCAAGGGTGGAAAGTTGCATCTGTTTTTTTTGGACATTGTGAAAGCCTTTGATGCAGTGGACCATGGAATTCTTCTGGTGAAGCTGAGGAATTGTGGGTTTTCGAGGTATGTTTTATCGTCTATTGGAATCTTTTCTCCAGGATAGAAAGCAGTTTGTCAGTGCTGGTGAAATTAAATCGCAAGTTAAAAGTGTTGAATTCGGTGTCCCTCAAGGGTCTGTTTTGGGGCCACTACTGTTCTTATATATATATTGATGACCTGCGAAATGCTATCAATGGACTGTCTTTTGATTTTAAAATGTCGTGATACTGGAGCATCAAAATCTATTTTGCCTTATTTTGCTGATGACACGCATCTAACTGTTGCTGCAAAAACCGGGGAAATGCTTATACAGAATCTTCAGACTGGCATGTTAAACATTGAGAAATGGATGAGGGTTAACAGACTTCAGCTAAACCATGCAAAATCCCATTTTGTAATGTATGGGAGAAGTAGCAATTACTACCCTTGGATTGACAAAATACAGTTAGGTGAAAATATTCTGCCTCGGGAAGTTTCGACAAAGTATCTAGGGTGATTGTTGATGAGTGCCTTAACTTCAAAGAGCACATTTCATGTGTTAGTGGCAAAGTCGCCAGAAATGTTGGGATGATGAGGAAACTGAAGCACTTTTTTCCCGAAAGACATATGAGATTGCTTTATTTTTCTTTTGTTCACCCATACCTTCTATATGGTTGTCTTGTGTGGTCTAGCACGTTTTTAATTCACCTTCGTCCCCTTAGAAGTTTACAAAATAATGCCCTACGTGTTTTAAAACTGGAGTTAATCATAATATGTCTGTTAGACATAGATATAATCAATTAAATATATTACCGATGGCTGGATTATTCCGTTTTTATAATGCTCTTTTTATGTTCAAATATACACACGCGTTATTACCTGAGTGTTTTAGGGAAATGTTTACAAGTGGTGTTAATTTTCATAATTACTCGACTAGAACATCAACACTAGTTCGGCGACCTCAGGTTATTACAAAGCGATCCATTTTTTCCATAAGACATGTTGGCCCTCGGGTATGGGAACCATTAACGCAGGCAATTTCAACAATTGATGAGCTAAATGAATTTCGCAGTAAATTAAAAGGACAGTGTTTGTCTACATATGAGTTTTAATCCTTGCTGGGCGAATTTTCTCTCAAGTGATTGAGACACTTTTTTTTTTGGGAGGGCGACGAGGAGGTAGAACAGAATGAATGATTTTTAGTTTTGCGTTTTTCGGTATCCAATTAGGTCGTGAAAATTATTAGAAATTAATTTATTTCGTTTTTTTTATTTATTTATTTTCTTATTATTATTTTTTGTCCTTTTTTTTTGGGGGGGGGGTCTAAGGCTGGCTGGTAATAATTGTGTATGTAGGGTTTTGTAAAGGGTGATGTGTACCCATACAAGTTTTAATAAACTTCGGGGTTTTGTTGTTAATGCGTTATAATTTTTTTAATAAAACCTTTTTCTCTCTCATGTTTTAAGATGACTGCACGAGTCGTGGTGTCACCGGGAAAGTGATGCAGAGAGCTCGAAGGTTATCTCCATGTTTATTTATGTAGAAAATCAAAAGCGTAGGTTCAAAATATAAAACCCTGGGGTACGCCTGCCTTTATTGGATATTCAATGAAAGTGAACCCGTCGGGAACAGCCCGCAGTGAACGATCAGAAAGAAAGCTCTCAAAACACTTTTAACATACGTTCTTTGACGCCATACACGTAAAGTTCCTTCAGTAAGCCACGAAACCATACTCTATCGAACGCATTCTTTTTTTGTATCTTATCGAAAGGATAAACAATAACTCTATGTCGTATACTTTTGCTAAAAACTCGATCCACTCTTAGTGTTGGGCCATTAAGCAGGCGAGTGTTGAACGCTTCCGGCGGAATCCATATTGGCGGTCACCTAAAATGTCATTTGACTTCAGGTACTGATTAAAAGGAACGATTGGCAACGTTTTCTTAAAGTTTCACAATAAAGGCAGGAGCTAAGAGGCAGGAGAGGAGGCTAATAGACCTATATGAGCCCACGTTTATTGCATCGCCATCTGGCTTAGGTATAGGAATGATTAAGACAGATTTTCATATATGAGGAAAGGTTCCAGAGGAAAAACAGCCAGGGAAAGCGATGATCTGAAAATAGGTATGCTGTCAGAACCTATGGATTTAGTCACATATTAACAGACAAGGCTCTGCAGAATGTTATGGATTTTTGGAGTGGAATAGTTCAAACGATCAACTATAGCATGGATTTCATCAGGGAAATAGGAAACTTCTTTACTGGCGTCGTCCAGATTTGAGCATTTGGAAAACGTCTTGGCAAAGGCTTTGGTCTTTGCCTGCGGGGTTTGAAGGATAGGACCGTGATTTATTTTAAGGGAAGAAATTGAAGTTCCTTTACTGACGGCAAAGCCTCTTTGACAATGCTCCAAAAGGCATTTTGGAACTTGGTGCCAATTCTCTTTCTACCAACCCGTGATTGCTGAATCGTGAAAACTGTGCCTTTCCACGCTTTTATAAAATTGTCTGTACTTTTCAATCTTTGAGAGTAGCCATCGCTTGTGTGCCTTTTTTTGCTGAAATACCCTTTTTGAACTGGATGTTGAACCAAGATTTGTCCTTGTTGGACACCTTGATACGCTTTGGTGGGTTAAAACTTGCGATAAAGTCGACTATAGTCTGCTGGTCTTTTTCTGCAGCTATCTCGGGCCCTTGAAAGAAGCACGCCCCCCTCCATTGCAGAGAAGCAAGTGCGTTTCTTAAGCGCAGATCCGTTTTGGATCTACGCTGATCTGCTTATTTGAAGATGATCCGTTTAGGCAATAACAGGTATGGTTGGGCCATGGTAGTTGTTTAAACTCATACGAAAGAGAAAGATCATACAAGTTGAACCCCTCCTTATCAATGTTTGCTATGGAGCCATATGCTATGATGGATGTTGAAATCTCTATGGAGGATGATGGCAGATTTAGCGTATTTTCCCCGACCATAATCAAGCGAATGTTTCATGGTAGCTAGTGATCTGGCAGGTTGGAGATTTATAGTCCCAATGATCACAGATTTATTTGGAACGGTCAACCTAGCCCACAAAGCTTCTTCGCCAGCTGAGTTTGAGATTCAGACAAGAGCATGGTATCTGGCCCTTTATATAAACGGAAAACATATCCTATGTATTGCGCACCGTCAGTGCGTACTCAGTCTTGCCTGAAGAACGTGTATACCAGTATGGGAGCCTCGCTGAAAATACTCTCTTTATCATTTGCTGTACCGACTTGTGTTGTTTTTTTTTAGGTTTAAAACTAATCACTTATCTAAGAATTACTGGAACATGCCATATTTCGTTAACAGGTATTTTTCTTTTCACGCTAAACCCAACCAAACCTTGACATATGTCTGCAGGATTGAATTTAGACTAATTATAACCAAACTTTGACACATGTTTCCAGAATTTCAAAGATTATCGACAGTCTTACTTTTATGTAGTACAACAGGATGCATCACAGACTTAAATATCGACCTATACCGAGCATAAGATCTGAAACTTAAAAAAACTAACCTTGTTTTCAGTATCCTTAAGTGTAAAACAATTTGCGCAGCTAATATAGGCATTATGCAGTCGTTATATTTAACACAAGTAGTGCCATTGTTTCAAAGAATTATTCAACCAGGTTTAAGATCCAAATGACAAAACTTGTTTTTAATATTTCACTATAAGTATACAATTCAGTTTCACGTTGAAATCAATGGAATTTTATTCGAACAAAGGCAAGTTTTACTTTTAACGCACAGGGTGAAATTCAAAATCGGCAATGAATTAGCGATATATGAGCATTTAGATTAGAGACAATATTTGCCTTAACGCTATAACAAGTTTGTAGTAGCAGTTGTAGTAGCGTATTTTACCCCTATTATAAACAACAAATTGTCGGAGATCATAGAAAGTTATACTTGTCATCTGAAGGAATTGGTTCTGGATATAGCCTTTTATTTGAATTTTGTGTAAAAAATTTTCTACTGTAGTTTAATTCTATTTTTTTTAACATCAAGTTTTAAAAACTGGATCATTTTCATTATAGCAAATATGATGTTGGTTTTACTGTCACACCTGAACCTACTTTAGCTGTTTTTATGGTTTTTCAAAAACAAATCGTTGCTAGGTCCACGACAAATTTGAGGTTCAAAACGATACATATTTTTGTTAAATCATGAGGGCTAAAATGACCTGGTTATTTTGGACACCTGGTTTATACTTGGAGACAAACATTTGCCTTGTTTCAGATTTAAATGTAAATCTTAGCTGAAAAGTGAACATAACTCAAATGTGTTTCGACAAAGTGGTCAGTAATTCATTACGGTGGTTTTAAATTCGATTGACGGACAGCATTCAAAACCTTTCTGGGACATATATTGTGTCCATAAAGGGCATATAAAGGACATATAAAGAAGAAACAAACTGAAGAATTAGGCAATGTAAGACAAAGACTGATAAGACTCTAAATAAATAGACAAAAAGTTGAGTCAGCTAAATGGAAGCTGTCGCACAGAAAAATCCCACATCAATAAAAACTTAGGAACACCTTAAAGTATCAAATTTCAAAGGAATATCCGATGAAAAAAGAGTAATCAAAGACTGACCGCAGGACATCAGGACGACAGGAGATATCTGACTCTTAATCTTTAATTCCTCGCGAGACCTAACACTGAAGCTACAAACTGTCACAGCTGGAGAGTACTATTCATTTGTTACTTCAATAGGGCGTTTTTTTTAAATATAACTTTAAAATACATATACATCCCTTAGCCTTCGCCAAGAGGACACGCAAGAAACGTCTCTTACGTTTAAGAATCTCAGAAAATTAAAACTCTACCTCCGTAAAACGTTCATACATGTATAGATAATTCGAGATCACAATTTGAAAATCCCATAAGCAATTTTTCAAAACAAATACACTTTTCTCGGATCTTATGTCATGAATAAAAGGTTAAATAACGGAGTCTTCCTCGTTAGCTATTTGACCAAACAAGAACTTCCAAATTACCGGCACAAGGCATTGATTTAAAAAAAAACGGACTAGGCTCAAATTTAACTAACAATTCACTAAAATATAGAAGGGAATATCATTCAAAATTGCAGATGACATCCAAATGAGGAACTACATTAGCTTTATCTACATAATTGCGTAGCTCTCAAAACTGGTTTCTAACAATGTAGTCTGAATAAGCTGGAGCTCACCAACTTTTATGAAGAATACTTTCAAGAGTAATAAAAACAAAGCCTTATTTTTGTTCCAATATACAAAAATTTTTAGACTACAAATCTTATTAGCGAACTATTTTGGTTCGGCAGGATTCGAGTTGTTGAGGTCAGAAGTCTAATGATTAGATTTTGATTTGATCTGTCCCTCAATTCAATGTTTTGCTGTTATACATGGTTTCAACATGTCAATACCATTTAGAAAATTAAGGCCAATCTACGAAGTTTTGAGTGGCAATACATTTGTATTTTAACAGAAGAAATTATCTATTCTCTGTGGAAAAATTTATTACAGAACACTTTTTTTTTCTACTAAAATAAAAAGCAGCTGGAACTTACAAAACCACTACAGAGCCTTAAAAACATCAATGCTCCGTTATATTTACAACGACACTAAAATATTTCAGTTTTAAGAAATGTCAAGCTTTTTATTGTTCAACAACGTTTTTTTTTTTTCAAATACTTAAGAAGGTTTGGACGACACTTACCCTATTAGTAGTGGGATGCCTTTCTCTGTTACTTGGAGATACTATAACTTCTTGTCCAGTGGCCAAGGATCCAATAGGAGTAGACTAGAAAAACATGAAAAATGTAATTAATAAAAGAAAAAGGCAAGACAATTGGCACATAAGCGGTAATTTTAAAAGCAGGAAGACAACTATAAATGACGGATAGATCCAAGTACCTTTCCTTTAAATCCATCATGCGATCCCCTTATATTTTTGTATAAATAGGAGTAATAAGCTGTACAAAAATATACTTAAGAAGTATGAAGCATACTGCCTTGGAAAACCCTTTAAATAGAGACGTTTAATTCAATAATCCGATGTTATCTCTCATGAACAAAAAAATTGGAAAACTAAAGGACATAAAGCAAGAGAATATTACTATGAATAAAGAAACAAAACCTATAACAGAAAGAAATAGCCATGAACAATACAGCAAAGCAAAGAAGAACAACCATAAATAATTAAGAAATCAGGGCATGGTGGGTGATATTTATCCAGTGAATAAAACGAAAAGCGTAAGTAGACATTACGGTGAAGACATCTGCAAAGCCGCCCTTAGTACAGTATTTTTTTGAAGTTACCCAAAGAGAAAGAACAAAAGGACTGTCGAAAAAAAAATGAGCCTCGAACGAAAGGTCATTCAAAAAAAAATGGAGTGGGCATGATTTCTTCATCATGCTCGTTGGCGATGCAGCCTGTCTACTGAAACGATGTGTGTTAAGACGACTAACTGATCTGTATTTGAAAAGAGGAGGAACACGAGTTTGAACCTCTTTGCATTCAGTTGTCATAAATAGGTTATATAAAATATCCCCAGTATCTCTGTTTAAAGCCAGGTCTTTCTGTATGTTGTTAAGCACATTTTACAAAGATAAAGACCTCGCTTTAAACATAAGATACTGGCAATATTTTTGTGAGACCTGTTTACGATAATTCAATACAAACAGAATCAACTCACATTCCTTCTTTTTTCAAACAAGAAAGAATTCCAGGGAAAGAGTTCATGCTCAATCCATTTTTTGAATGATCTTTCATTCGCGGCTTGTTGTTTCATCAGTTGTTTTGTTCTTTGGTTCGGGAAACTTTAACAGGTTGTTTTCTTCTTTTTCAGAGAGGACAGCTTGGAGGAGGTCTTTGCCGAAATATCTACTTTATCTCTTCGTTTCATTTACTGACCGAAAATCATCCTCGTTTGGTTTTTGTTTCATAATAATTTTTCTACATTCTTTGTTGTTATGTCGTACTTCATGTGTAACCAGTGTGCTCTTAGAGAGTACTTGGAATGGAAAATGAAGCCAATCTTACAACACACACAGATTGCTAATTATAAAACATACAGATTACTACAGTTTGGGATGGTGGCGCTGCAAAACCAAAACCAAAACCAAAAAAAAAAAAAAAAAAAAAAAAAAAAAAAAAAAAAAAAAAAAAAAAAAAAAAAAATCCATGAAGATCTATGATATAGGAGAGTGAAACGGTGTTTTAGTTTTATTTTAATGGAATTCATAATTTTTTCAAACAGTTTGGGGATTACATTTTATCGGCGTCGTAACAACTCACTGAAATTGACTAAATCATTAGCATAGATATATTTCTACAGGTTACCCTAAAAAAGAAACTACAAATCGCTGAGGGGGGGGGGGAATCCAAATTATCAAAAGAACAAGCTATTGGACAAAATCACTAAATAATTCTAGGGTATTCACAGCACTCGTTTCAAACCTTTCCCGATCTCACAACATTAGATGGTGGTGCATTACGAAGCAGACGTAACTCCTTGAAGTTTGAAGGCTTTGTGGAAAAAAAAAGGTCAATTTTATATCAGAAGAAAAAAAAAAAAAAAAAAAAAAAAAAAAAAAAAAAAAAAAAAAAAAAAAAAAAAAAAAATATATAGATTGGTGCACATAGAACGACCTATCGGGGAAGGGAGTCAAGAAGATTTTTCTTGGGCTTTTTGATGCTTCAATAGTACGTATTGAGGGATATATTTAACATCTTTTCACGAGGGTCATTCAAACGAAAAGAAATGTTTTTCTAAATAAAGGATGGAAGAAGAAATCCCGTCTTGAATTTGAAGTCTAAAGCAGAATTTCTCAACCTTTTAAAAACTCCAGTCCCAGGATGAATTGTTCAATATAGTCCCATACCCTCTTCGCTAGACTATCATAATAATCATCACCACTCCTTCCACTAGCTTGCAGTCTGGCTTCCAAACTTATACCAAGACCAAGCCACATATCAAATGATTTAACAAGTTTTTCAGACGGGATTCTTCTGAAGGATTTGGCTTCCACACCTCGAAAGGATATGAATATCCCTGATTACGAGCCCTTGACTTACATCCCAAAAAAACTTATATTAATTATAAAATAAAATTGACAATTTTTGCTTTAAAATAGAAAGAATACACAAGATTGAAAGTTTTTCAACATACGAAAACACAATAAACCTCTAAACAGCCATTGCCGTACAGCACAATAAAACATCAAGACCAATAGAATCTTACGAAATTTTAGGCGTTCAAGCCTAAGGGAAATTTCACAAAATATTTACAATAAAACTGTGAACGCTAGGAAGGACTTAACTGATTTTTTTTTGTCCATTCTAAAAAGTTGTATCCGGCAAGCTTCCTTAAAAAAAGTTATGTCCGAAATTCCCAATTTTCATAAAGAAGAGAAAAAAAAAAAAAAAAAAAAAAAAAAAAAAAAAAAAAAAAAAAAAAAAAAAAAAAAAAAAAAAAAAAAAAAAAAAACTATGCAGAAACTGTGAATGATTGCTGGGCAGACACTGTGGGGAATCCTTAATGTATTAAATAAAAAAAAAAAAAAAAAGTGTTTTTAACTGAAAGTAAAGAACGACGTTAAAACTTAAAACGAACAGAAATTATTCCGTATATGAAGGGGCTGTCCCCTCCTCAACGCCTCACTCTTTACGCTAAAGTTTTTTATTGTTTAAAAAAATAGAGTTGTGAGAAAAAGAGCGTGGCGTTGAGGAGGGGACAACCCCCTTCACATACGGAATAATTTTTGTTCGTTTTAAGTTTTAACGTCGTTCCTTACTTTCAGTTAAAAAAACTTGTTTTTTTTATTTAATTTTTGAACATTTTTGAATAATGCAGGTTTTGATTTTGGCTCACCGTCCATGAATAATTAAAACAAAATTTGTATACTAATTTTACTTTTATTTGGTTAAATGGCTTTCTCGAAACTTGTTTAATTTGATTTACGAACGTTTTTATTAGTAATAAATATACGTAACTTACGAATTAACTTACGTAACGAACTTCTATATTCATAAATTTTTAACACGTACATTAGGGGGTTGTACAATACCTTGCTCTTTAAGCTAAAGTTCGAATTTTTTCCAGTTCTTTAAAAATGACCCCTTAATCACAGTCAGTTGAAATCAGTTGAAAAACTTGTTTTTTTTTTAATTTAATTTCTGATCTTTTTCTTTAATAATGCTGGGAAATCCGGCGCCCCTTCATAGCAATGTCCCTTCCCCCATGAAAACTTCCTTCATGGAAAGATCCTCGCACATAACCCCCGAACCACCCCCTCCCCCCACCTACTAGAAAAATCCCCCCTGAAAACGTCTGTATACTTCCCAAAACCAATATTATATGTTAACATTGAGTAAAGTTCATAACTTTCAGCCCTCCCCCCGGGGACTTTGGGGGAATAAGTCATCCTAAAAGACATTTTTGTCATATTTTCGACCATGCTGAACAAAATGGCTATCTCAAAATTTTGATCGAGTGACTTTGGAAAAAAATGAGCGTGGGAGGGGGCCTAGTTGCCCTCCATTTTTTTTGTCACTTAAAAAGAGCACTAGAACTTTTAATTTCCGTTCCAATGAGCCCTCCCGCGATATTCTAGGACCACTGGGTCGATACGATCACCCCTAGGATAAAAAAAAAAAAAAAAAAAAAAAAAAAAAAAAAAAAAAAAAAAAAAAAAAAAAAAACACGCATCCGTTGATCTTTCTTCTGGCAAAAAATGCAAAATTCCACATTTTTGTAGATAGGAGCTTGAAACCTCTACAGTAGGGTTCTCTGATACGCTGAATATAATGGTGTGATTTTCATTAAGGTTCTATAACTTTTAGGGGGTCTTTCCCCTATTTTCGAAAATCAGCCAAATTTTCTCAGGCGCGTAACTTTTGATGGGTAGAACTAAACTTGATGAAAATTATATATTTGAATTCAGCATTTAAATCTGATTCTTTTGATCTATCTATTGCTATCAAAAACCCGTTTTCTTTCGGTTACCATTGAGAGTTTCGCTACCTTACTTACAGTTCGTTACCCGGAACTGTCGATTTTCAAATTCACGTAAAAATTCGTATTGTAAGCATTATTTTACATATGAAGTGCGTTCAAAATGTACTAAAAAGTATTTAAATTTCAAGCACATGCCTTACTCAAGCTATCAGATTGTATAGTTTTTATTCACAGCAATCCGTCCAAACCTTCCAAATCTCACAACGTTCGATGGTTGCATTATTAAGCATGAAATCTCTCAATTGTCTCGATTTTTCCGCAATTTCTGCTGTTTTATGTAATTGCTTATTTCTTTTTTTTAACTTATCTTACAAACGTTCGTAATGCAATTCAAACCATAATTTACAAAGGCAAGCTTCTTTTTTTAAGACTAGTATAACATTAGTAATATTGTATTTAATAGCTTTTTGTCAATACACAAGAATTCACACATATGCTATTAAAAAAGGTACACTAAATGTGTATCCAAATAAAAAATATTGACAGAATTAGCTGAAGAACGCGTGTAGTATTTTTTAAACAAACACTAAATGCTACAATATAATTAGGAGACATAAATAATAACATAGATGCTTCTGGATTGACGAAAGCTTACTGCAATGAAAATAACACTCCCCCTCAATACCGGAGTCACAAATAGGGTAAGTCTATTACCCCTCTAGTCCCTATATTTTACAATTATAATAACTTTCCCCAAATACGATTAGATAGTAACCCATACTTGCAAAAGCAATACAAAAAAAACATCAATAGCTTATCGTAGCGAAAGGCCGCCCTTGGCGAACAGAGCAGAGTAGCGCAAAGCTGCACCAGTTTCTTGGCGATCTTTACCTGGGATGATTGCCATTCTTTGAGCACCTCGCGACAGGCAGGTTTGAATCGTAATTCCTAGACTTTCCAGACACGAGTGGAAATATAACTGGCATGCACAAACGAGCACGAATATTTAACTTGAAAGTAAAATTCTGCTTCAAATTAAGGCTTAATTTTCAGCAGTTTGGTTTATTTGTACTACAGTAAAACTTTTGTCAAGCGAAAATTTAAGGGACATGGATATTATTCTGCTGAAGATAGGCTTGAATTATTATTCTGCTGAAATAGGCAATCAAAGTACAAGCAATATCAAACAGCAAGGGTTGATACCAAATTAAAGATTTTGCTATGAGTAAAGTTCCTAATACAATTACATGAATAAGTAGGAAAAAAAATGAATATAAACACAAAATAATTTTTTTTGGATGAATTCTATCTGTAGGACTTGGCTGGTAAAACAGCCGCCTACTACACGTGCAATTCACATAAGAGGAACCCCCCCCCCCTCCTTGTCGCTGTATAATGAACAAATTTCCTTGCATAGAATTAGGATTGAAGATAGGTAATACCTTGAAGACATTGCACTATTCCAATATTTGGGCGACATTGCCGCTAAAGCAAAATATTCTATGGAAATGTTTTTCAAGATTTAAGAGATAAAAGGGACAGTGACTAATGAAAGTTTTCTTTTTCTTCTTGTTTGGATTAATATGGAGACGCTTTCGCATAATCTCACCACCGGGACCAAATTCCGAGCCATGCAGTGTGTTTGCTGCAGTCGAGTTCGAACTCTGGTTTCCATATTACCCAGCTGAGATCAAACCCATTGCGTCACTAGAGGAAGAAGGTCGTACTGCACTACTTTTCTATTTCCTGGGGCTTATCTATTTCTGAATACTCCCTTTACAATTCGCTAAAAAACCAAAATAGAGGTCTCCCAAACAAACTTCTTTTTAAAGACAGGACAAATACTCAAGTTAAAAAAGAAAGTCTTTTTTAGATAAAGGTAAATAAAGCAAACACATTAAAACTGCGCTTATATATGGTTTGTTTTTCCTTAGCACTGTTAAGCTTATGCGTAAAATTTTGAATAATAATATTGAAACATGTTTTTCTAATATGTTTGGCTCTGATGTCATTCATTATTATAACACGAGGCTGGTTGATGATATTAGGATGCCAATAACATGCTCAGCGCGTTCGGAATTCTCTTTTTCTGTCCAGGGCCCCGAAAATTGGCCAGAAAGTGTTGTTAACCCTCACACTTTTGAAAATAATATTAATTAAATGGTTTACTTCATATATGGTCGTTAGTGGTGCTCTTCAGTTCAGGTCTTTTTTTTCCCTTTTGGATGGTTTTAGGTAAATCTACAGGTTGTGATTGTTTTTTCATCCTCTTTTGAATAGAGTTTATGTATTTCCTAAGCTCATTAGGATTACAATAGTTATACAACCGAATGTGTTTTTCCATCGTTAACTTTTTTTCCTTTTTGTCTCTTCGCTGCATTATAGAAGAATTTATTGCGTATTTTAGCCGCGACGGCGGCCTTGAGCTCAATGTCTAATCATTTTCATATATTTTGTTTATTGTTTCCTATTTTGATTGAGTGATAAATTCTGTAAGACCACCATTCTTGTTGGCAAAGCGGGTATATTGATTTCAGCAGCACAGGGATTTGAACATCAAAAATCATTTTGATGTTCTGAATGCGTTTACACCCATCAGCTGACAAGAGAGGCCCACTAGCCCAAGACTGACCGCTAGAAGATTATTTTTGTCTCGGCAATGTTCCATTAATATCCAACAGAGCGGTTACAGTCACGTTTCCTAAATATTTGAAACATCCTTCCCTCGAACCGAAACGTGCTGCTTTTGGGAGAATACACACATTTTAAATAAAGCAGCAAAAAAGTCTAATAGTGGCCACCAAAAACAACAGACTGCCTGTCTTCACCAACTTATATGAAGGCTTTGAGTTGTTATAATGTTAATACGTGTTGCCAAAACAATGCAATTATCAGGGAAAGATTCCAGAGAGTATAAAAATATGTGTCTGAAAGAGGAAAAATACCCAAAAGGGTAAAACGGAACCTTCTTAGGTTTCTGCCTCAATTGCCTCTCCTTCGGTCTCCCTTACCCCAAAGAAAACTGAAGTGACGTGACAGCACTGACAATACTTTTCTTCAACTTGAAGAGAGTCTAATGCAATAAAGTCTTATAAGAACTGGGAAAACATCTTTTTTCTTCAGTCTTGTGAGCTACTTCTCTCAGAACACAATCTCCTTCGTTTTAGACCTCGACCTACGCAGTAAAACCACGCACCCTCTCTACACATCAGGGCATCCAAATACTCGTTGTAGCTCATTTCTCCCCAAATTCCATCGTATTACCATTACAGCTTCACGGACAAACTGTCACCTTATTTTTAAGCTACAAGATCACGTTTCTTCTACTTAGCTGGTGTTTTCTGATACAACCACACGAATCAAGATAAGTACTGTTAACTGTGTTGGCGTCATTTGCTTCCATCTTTTGTAATATCAGTCGGTACCGGGACATTTCAATGACTGCTATACAAAAAATAATAGTATGCTAAAATTTATGTTATTTTTTTTTCCTGTGAGCGTTTTTGCCAGAGACGCCAGTAGGGCTTGGAAAACTTTAAGGACCAATTTTGACATTAGGAAACAAAAACTCTTGGAACAAATAATGTCTACAATCTTAAGGACAGTTCGTTCTACTGATCCGTTTTATCGTATCTGATTTTGCTTTTGAAATGCTTGAAAGTTTCTGATTTTTTTCCCAAATAGATTGTATCCTCTTTCTCACCATAGAAATAGTCGGAAAATTGGAATTTTTGCATTAAAATTATGTTTATTGTATCTATTACGCCAATGAATAACGACAATAGCGGCAAAAAAAGGCAAAATACATTTTTGTCTTTTGACTCTTCCCTAATGTATCCTTCCTATTCAAGCTTTTCATCAAATTTCAGTTTTATATCTTCTCAAACAATGCCTTGCATTTGCTGTTTTTTTTTTTTTTTTTTTTTTTTTTTTTTTTTTTTTTTTTTTTTTTTTTTTTACAAATAAAATGATTCACCACTAGCACTACTATAAAAAACAAGACAATCAAACAGTTCGTGGTAACGAACTGTAAGTAAGGAGCGATCGGGCTCAATAGTAACCAAAACTCTAAGAAACAGAGTCTTCATAACAAGATACATCTAAAGAATCGAATTTTGCTGCTCATTCAAAATATCCAAATTTCATCAAGTAAATGTTACCAATCAAATTTACGAGCCCAAGAATACTTGCCAAATTTTCGAAAAAAAGGGGGAAACACCCCCGCATCATAGAGTGATCTTAATGAAAGTCACACCATCAGATTCAGCAACTGTAGAAGTTCCATGCTCCTCTATAAAAAAAAAACGTGGAATTTTGCATTTTTTTTGCCAGAAGAAAATCACAGATGCGTGTTTATTTTTTTATTTTTTTCAGGGGCGATCGTATTGAACCAGTGTTCCTAGAGGATCGGGAGAGGGGTCATTTGATCGGAAATCAAAAGTTGTAGTGCCCTTTTTAAGTGACCAAAAATATTGGAGGGCAGCTATCCCACTTCCACGCCTCTTTTTTTCCCCAAAGTCACCTGATCAGATTTATTAAGATAGTTTTGTTCACCACAGTCAAAGGATCTAGTAACGATGTCTTTGAGGATGACTTGACCTCCCACAATCCCAAGGAAGTGCTGCAAGCTATGAACTTTGCCCATTGTTAACATACAGTATTGGTTATGGGGAAGTATACAGAAATTTTAAGGGGGGGGGGGGTCTGGTGTGGGGGGGATTATGTGCGAGGATCTTTTTATGGAGGGGGGAGTCGGATTTCCAGGCTATTTAAAAAACGATCAGAAATTAAATAAAAAAAAACAAGTTTTTTCGATTGAAAGTAAGGAGCAACGTTAAAACTTAAAACGAACAGAAATTATTACGTATATGAAGGGGCTGCAACCCCTCAATACCTCGATCTTTACGCTAAAGTTTTTATGTAAAACTTTTAAAAAGGCTTATTATTCCAATAGTTTTATTCTTAAATGATTGGAACAAAAAGTCAAACCAAGCGTGAAGAGCGAGGTATTGAGGAGGAGGCAATCCCCCATAAAGTCTACGTAATAATTTCTGCTCGTTTTATTTAATAATGAGTTAACATCTATTAAACTAATGGATTTCAAGCTATTGAGCTTTTCTGTAGCAATTTTGCTTAAGATTTTACTTTGCTTAAAATATCATCATGAGAAGAACATGGATTCGATTCCTAGTCGAATAGAGGTTTGCCGAAAGGGACTTTTGGGATCACGTCAAGGGTGAAACCCGGATTTTACTTTAAAAACACGCCTTTTCGTTTAGAATAAACCATTTATCCAAAATCCTTTGGAAACCGGTCCAATGGCAAAAACAGACTTAAAGCCCGATCGCCTTAAGATTGTTCAATGAAAACAGATCTTTTAGATAACATTTCCTCCTGGCGGCCCTGATTTAAGTGACTTACCAGAGTTTTCCCAGTCCAATCAAAATCTCCGTCGTCAACGTAGCCTTTCTTTTTCAAAAAGATTTCTAAAAAGTTTCCTCAGGTAGTCATAATCTGGTGCTTCAAAAAAATCCAGTCGTCGAACGTATCGTAAATATAATGCCATCTCTTCTGCAAGGAAACAATTTATTTAAAATCTCTAGCCATTATGGCAAAATCAGACTAGTTTACCAAGTAAAATTCCGTCAACATTTGAGATAAAGCTTATAAATAAAAAGAGGATATACAACCCCTGCTAAAAAAAAAAAAAAATTCTACAAAAATTGGAGCAGAAAACTTGACTAGCTTGTAACTACACAACTGAGGAAGTGTCGAAGTTCGATGTTCTTTATACAATTGGTAAGTATATATAGCACTCAACAAATATTTAACCCAAAAATAATCACTTGATGTTAGACAGCGGTTAACTGAAACGAATATTTTCCTAGTGTTTTTTTTTTACCTTATGTCCTTTGGGTGGGGTTCGAGTCCTGGTGTCACTGATTATTTTGGTTTGGAACGAGGGTGAGTTGAGCAACTTTTAGTCAGAGTTAGCTTACTCAGCGTCAAGCTTAGTCAACCCAGCCCGAAACGGATATCTTGTAAAATCTGGGAAGAATAAACATGGGAAGTGCGTGAGAGCACAGGATGGTTGGCCCCCAGCACCCCTTTGCACTTTTCAGCTGAAAGGGCCAAGAAACGGAGTTTAAAGATAGGAGCTTGAAACCTTCACATTAAGGTTCTTTGTAAGTTGGATCTAATGGTGTTATTTTCATTACGAATAATTGCCTTTTTGGAGGTGCCTCACCATTTTTCAAAAATCAGTTGAATTTTCATCAGCCTCGTGGCGTTTTGATGTGTACCATTAAACTAGAACGAACCTTAGGCACTTGGAATCAGCATACAAAAATAAAATCTTTTCATTCATTAAATGTTATCAATTTCTTTTTTAAGTTTTGGTTACTACTGTATTGTAACTTGAATTTTGCATTTGAGGGGAAAGAGGCCGAGAATGATTTCTCGGGTCCTCAAAAAAGTATATACGCTACGGTTTTTTTTTCGTTTTAAATGCACTTGAAAATTGTTGTTAGTCTTGTTTCAAATACGAACTTTTACTTCTAGATTTAAATTCATTTGCCCATCATAATAGCTTCTAATGAAAGAAGCGTCCAAGAATAATCAATAATTTCTTTCAATAGTTAGATAAAACCATGGTAAAGGAAATTCTCCTAAATGACATCCACCGAAACATGACTATTTTGTTAACTCAACAATGATTGGTTCTGGACCCCCTTTTTTGAAGCTTTAGGTCAACAACTACTTCTTTTTAATTCATTTTACCGTAACATTAGACTGAATTTCAATATTTCTACAATCTCAGTGAGTTTCAATTAAGTCATGCGGTTTTTTTGATACCACGGATCAATTACTCTTGTTTTTCTCCAACTGAAACCTTAGAAACTCTTTGTGGATTTCTTCCAAGAGACGGGACTTGACGATTACCTTTTTTTTGTTTATACTAACGAAGAGTCGGAAAATAAATATGAATTTTTGCTATAGGTCTATTTAATTGCAAAAGAACTAGAGGGCCTTTATAATATAATTACGCAATTAGAAACCACACTAGTAAGTGTAATTACAAACTGAACCTAATCATAGGCAACATAATAGCGCTCCCTAAGCAAAAAGCAGTATGGCTCCTATGTAACTGAAGCCTCGTTTAACTCAACCCCATTCAATTTAACTAATTTAACTCAGCCCCCGTTTAAACTCAACAACCATGCAACTCGACCCTTATGCAACTCAACCCCAGTTAACTGCTTCCTCTTTAAATTATTAATATAACTAGAAAATGTGGCTCACCTGTTATATCGAAAATCATGAAAGTTAACTCGAATGAAATGGTTTTTATTCATTGGTTAATCCTATGTAAGTATTTTTTTTGCTGCTTTATGCTGCTTTAATACAATACTGTCCACCCCCTTCTAAATAAATAAAAAAAAATATCCTTCTATCTTATATATTTGAAATTAGCAAAACTTTTCACGCCAGGGCTTGAATACACTTGAATTCGTGTTTGCAGCAATAGCTGTAACTTCGTTTCGAGTTGAATGATTTTTCTGGACATAATAATTGCTACCGTTACATTTGAAAAGAGCATTGGATGGTAAATCTAAACTGTATGTTCATCTTTTACTTAGCGAATTAACTGAACTAGCTGAACTAGCTTTTCAAGGTGTGAACATTCTCAAATAATAGGATTATTATTTTCACAATCTTGATAATCTGAGCTTACTGATTGAATTAATTTCGTTGTTACGAAGTGAACTATTGAAACTGGCTGTTTAACTTAGTTTTGGATAATTGGATATTTGTTATTATGAGCAAAGTGATTGGATTATTAGAGTACTGAGGAGAATAAAGCTCCACTGGGCCGCCTAGCCAAAATCACCAACGCATACTGTTGGCCTGCCCTAATTAAGATAAAGTCTTTTTCTCTTATTATTATCATTTGTTGAGCCCTCATAATTTATATTGGAATATGGCAAAATACAAAAAAGGGGATTTGGCATTTGCTTCATTTCCAGGATTACCCGCTATGGCCGGTTCGCGTGGTCAAACTGATTAACCAATCTGGAAAAACTTTTCGATACACTGTTTTTTTTTACTATGGGTCCCATGATCTACAGATTGTTATCGAGGCAAACCTGCTGGATTTTGGGGAAAATTATCCCGTTGCCTCTAAAAAAAAAGTGCAAAAGGAGTAAAAAATGCTTTCCGTGAATATGAAAAATCATCCAGATATTTACATTGAGTTTATAAAAAAGGGCAACAGGAGAAAAGCGGGAATATAGAAGGACTACAGTTTCTGTAGGCTTAGACACTTCGATTATTCGTAATCAGCTTGACTCTACTCAAGCAGAAGTAGAGAAAATTGAATCAAACTTGATGCAGGACATTCAGAAAAAAGTAATGGAGAAAATTAGTGTGCCACAAGATGGCGCGTCAACAATTACTCAGTCTAAGGACACACTAAAAAATATTCAGCTTATTGTGACAGAGATTTATGATTCAATCACACTAGAATACGGGGGTAAATTTAAGCAAATTAAAAAAGTCTTAGTAGGCATTAAAGGTCAAATTGAATCTCTTGAATTTCGTGTTGAAAAACCTGAAGAAAAGCTGGACGATTTCGAGCAGGAGAAGCTGCTGGATTCATTAACATTTTCTGGACTAAAGCAAAACACCAGGAGTTGAGTTAAATGTGGCTGTATTTGATACTATTGTGAACAAGATGGGCCTGTCAACTATAACTCAGTCTCAAGTGTTAAAAGGCTACCAGATTCAGGCCTTATGAACCCTACTGTCCAAGCAATTCTATTAACAATGTGGCTCCTGTCCTTGTGAAGTTCGTGAATAAAGAAATTGCCTATGGTATATTTAGAGCAAAGTCAAAGCTAGCTAAATCAGAAATTTTCGTTAGTGAATACCTGACAAAAAGGAAAAAGTCAATCCTAGACGGTGCACGTGAATGTTATGGTCTATAAAAATGTTTGGTCAGATCGTGGGCGCAATTTTTTATGCGCCAGCAAGGCTATATGAACCCAAAAAAGAGTGAAGTCACTTGCTGACGCATTGTGAAATGTTAATTGAGTGATAGTTTGTTAATTTTGTTAGATATAATTTTTTTTTTTCGTTATTTTTCATGACTAGTGTCTTTTTTTTCTTCTTTTTTTTTTTTTTTTTTTTTTCATTCTCTTGCGTAAGTCTTTCGCTGTTGTTTTATTATTATTAAACAATAGTTCCAATTAACTTCAATGAAAATTATGGATTTAATAATTATTCTTTTTTTGTTACACGCCTGTTCTCACAAGTCATTGCGGTCTGTCTGGATTTTAATCCTTTGTTATTTGGAAAATGATTTTTACTTGTATTGGTCTCATGGGTACATTAATGAAGTGGAGCTTAAGCGTTATGCATATATATATATATATATATATATATATAGGATATATATATATATATATATATATATATATATATATAGAGAGATTATATATATATAATATATATATATGTATATATATATATATATATTCATATATAGTATATATCTATATTACATATAACATGTAGTATATATATATATATATATACGATATATAAGATATATATATAAAATATATAATATTTATCTCAGGAACTGTGTATTGTAGTAAGATTAAACGATTTAAGGAAGATACTAAATTATGAAAATTATTATTATCAATATGTTCAATATTATAAATGTGTACATCTCTTACTTATTGATGATTGTTGTGATTTTATTTATTTATTTTTTGTTGTTGTTTTATAGCATTTTAGTTATTTTTGTTTATTATTTTGTGTGTGTTGTGGCGCAGGTTTGATACACAATCTCCTTAAGTTTTATGAATTGTTCTAACTCAGGCTCTGGGGATGTTTACTCCCTTGATGGGCGTTTACTTCAATTGCAAAGTAACCCATTTGATGTTTTGAGCATTATTAATAATTCTATTGGTCAAACTAAAAGAAATTCCGTAAACATTTCCCAATCAATTACTAGTAAAGTATGTTTCCGATTTAAAAGTGGGCTACTAGACGAAATGATCATTTTTTGGTCCTTCAACTCAATACTCAGGTCTATGTTCATCGATTGATTGAGGCAGATAGTTTTTGATGGGCGACCCAATGTTATCGGATTATGTGAGACTCCTTAATTCTAGTAATGAAATGCTTTTAGATATACCGGTTACAAAAATGGAGAGACTAAATCGCAGAAGGATGGCAAAGGGTGGTCTAGTAATGTATATTTCTAATGCTCTTCCCTATACTGTTCAAAGCGATCTATCAAGGAATGAAAGGGGTTTTTGAATCCCAGTTTATTGAAATAAAATTACAAAATAAGGTTTTGATAATTGGTAACGTTTATAGATCTCCCAGTGGATCCGTCCCTTCTTTTCTTCAAGTCCTTGCTGAGGTCTTAGATTTATTAGGCAGACGTAATACCCTAAAAATTTCGAGATAGTCATTTTGTTCAGCGTAATCGAAAGGACCAGAAATTATGTCTTTGAGGATGACAACCCCCCCCCCCCCCCCCAAACAGCCCACAGGGCAAGGAAAGTTATGCCCTGGGGGCATATAAGGTATCAGAGGCTACGCTATAGCGTTACCTATAGTAAAATCCATAAGGCTCCAATGTTTTATTATTTATTATTATTATTTTTTTCCAGGAGGCACTTCATATGGAAAGGGTCGTCGTATAAACTTCAAAGGGGACTCATTCGATTGAAAATCGAGAGTTCTAGTGCCCTTTTAAGGGTCAAAAGTGATTGGAAGGCAACTGACACCCCTTCCACGCCCACCATTTCCCCAAACACATCCAATCAAAATTTCGAGATAGCCATTTTGTTCTACGTAGTTGATTTCCAGATAGAAATTTTGTTTTTAGGAGGATACTCCCCTCACAGCCCTCAGGGCACGGGTTGTAAGTTATGCCCTGGGGGCATATAAATTTTTTTTTATAGAAAGCTTTGTCATAGAAACTTCAAAAAGGACTCATTCAATTGGAAATTCAAAGGGAATCGAAAGTGATTGGAAGGCAACTGATAGCCCTTCCACGCCTACGATTTCCCCAAACACATCCAATCAAAATTTTTAGATAGCCATAGTTCTGAAAATTATATCTTTGAGCAGGACACTTCCCCAACAGTCTTCAGGGCAAGGGTTATACTTTATGCCCTGGCGGCATATATGGTTCTTTGGAAGGAATGCTCGTATAAACTTCAAAGAGGGCTATTTGATTGGAAATTGAAAGTTCTAATTCAATTTTAAGCGTCAAGAGATATCGGAGGGTAACCAGCCCTAACCCCAGGCCCTTTTTTCCCAAATACATCCGATAAAAATTTTGAGATAGCTATTTTGTTTAAAAATAGCTCAAAGATCATATAACAAAAACTCCGGTGCCAACACAACCCCCCAGGGCCCGGGGGCAGGCGTTATAAGTTATGCCCTGGGGGCATATAGTTCTTATGGAAGGGATGCTCGTATAAACTTCAAAGAGGGCACATTTGATCTGAGATTGAAAGTTCTAGTTCACTTTTTGAGAGTCAAAAGAGATTAAGAGGGCACATAGCCCCCCCCCCCTCCATGCCCTTTTTTTCCTCAAACCCATCAGACAAGAACTTTGAGATAGCCATTTTTTTTTTTAAATAGTTCAAAGACCACATAACGAAAACTCCGGGGTCGACACAGCCACGAGGGCAGGCGTTATAAGTTTTGCCTTGTGGCTATCAGAGAGGGCTCATTTGATTGGAAATTGAAAGTTCTAGTTCAGTTTTTAAGAATCAAATGAGATTGGAGGGGAACTAGCCCCCCCCCCCCGCCCCTTTTCCCCCAAATGCATGTGACAAAAATTTTGAGACAGCCATTAAGTTAAAAATTGTTCAAAAGTCAGATAACAAAAGCTCCGGTGTCGACACAATCCCCCAGGGCCCGGGGGCAGGCGTTATAAGTTATGCCCTGGGGGCATATATAGTTCTTATGGAAGGGATGCTCGTATAAAACTTCAGAGAGGGCTCATTTGATTGGAAATTGAAATTTCGAGCTCAGTTTTAACTAGTCAAAAGAGATCCGAGGGCAACTAGCCCCCCCCCCCACGCCTTCTTTTCAAAAACCCATCTGATGAAAATTTGAGATAGACATTTTGTTAATGTTAGTTCAAAGGTCTGATAAGAAAACTCCGGTGTCAATACAACCCCCCAGGGCCCAGGAGAAGGGAAAGCGTTTTAAGTTTTTTTTTTCTAATGGCATGTGTGGTTCTTATGAAAGGGGTGCTCGTATAAACTTCATAGATGACTCATTTGATTGGAAATTGAAAGTTCTAGTTCAATTTTTAAGTGTCAACTAGCCCCCCCCCCCCCCCCACCCACAAAATAGTTCAAAGGTCAGATAAGAAAAAACTCCTGTGTCGACCCCCCCCCCCCCCAGGGCCCGGAGGCAGGCGTTGTAAGTAATGCTCTGGGGGGGATATATACTTCTTATGGGAGGGATGCTCGCAATATAACTTCGGAGAGGGCTCATTTGATTGGAAATTGAAAGTTCTTGTTCACTTTTAAGAGTCAAAAGAGATCGGAGGGCAACTAGCCCCCTCCCCTCATTGCCCTAACGCATCAGATTAAAATTTTGAGATAGACATTTTGTTAAAAAATAGTTCAAAGTTCAGACAACAAAAAGTCCGGTGTCGACATAGCCCTTCAGGACTCGGATTTGTTTGGGGAAATGATGGCGTGGGAGAAGGGTTAGTTGCCCTCCAATCAATTTTGACTATTAAAAGGGGCACCAACCCTTTCAATTTTCAATGAATGAGCTCTTTCCAAGTTTTTACCACAACAAATGGCCATCTCAAAATTTCTTATTAGATGCATTTCGGGAAAATAAGGTGTGTGTATGTGTGTAAGTCTAAAGACATACGGACACGTAGAGAGAAATTAGGGCCTTCCGGACCCTCTAAAATACATTAAAAATATTTACGTGCTTTTCAATGATTTCATATCCAATTCCGAATCTAAATGCTTTTTCTAAAAAAAAAAAAAAAAAAAAAAAAAAAACAACAAATTCCAGGAACATACCCTTTTTTTTATCATGATTCTTGATACACAAAGCAACAGAAGGGGGGGGGGGGAGAACCAAACAAACCAATTAATATATTTTATTCAATTCATTATTCAATCCATCAAAGCAAATAAAAGAAAAGAAAAAAAAGAACATAGTTACGCTCATGCTTCAGAATTATAATATCGTACGCAAGTGGGAACAAAACTTTATTCATACGTCTCACATGTTGCGGAACAATCTTACGTAGTTGGCAACAAGTGGTGCTGCTTGGTGAAGGGGTCTAATAGGAGGTAATGATACGGGTATAAAAGGGGTAAAGATATTTCGACGAATAGGACGGAGAGAAGTGGGTTGAAATTAACACTACCATTTAGAAAAGAGAAGTTCAATACAAAAAGCCTGTCTGTATTTCACAATAATAGACTAGAAATGAGAACAACCCTTCAGTTTTGGCACAAAACGACCAAATGTCGGTGGAATTCTCCCCCCCCCCCTTTATTATAGTTTCAAGATGACATTTTCTTTTGGCCTTTATCATCAATGTGCTTATCTGGATGGCTTTCAAAGAGTTCAAAAAGGCTTATAGTGATACCGTATTTTTTGGCGGTTAGAATCTTTTTCGAGAAAAAAAAAATGACTTACCTGGATAGCTTTCACAACAAAGAGTTTCAATAGGTGTTGCCCGCTTTGTATCACCAATTTTCTGATACCTTTCTTTAAGGGTGTCAGCTTTGAGCCCTTGCCAAGGAAGGCTTCCGCGAAGAAAATACATAAACATGTGTCCTAATGCTTCGAGATCATCTCTTCGACTTTGTTCTACAGAAAAAAGCGTGGTTGTTTCAAAAGATATAGCAACACAGTGACAAAGGGAAAGGCGCAAGAGAGAGATAGAGAGAGAGAGAGAGAGAGAGCGAGAGGAGAGAGAGATGAGAGAGAGAGAGAGAGAGAGAGAGAGAGAGAGAGAGAGAGAGAGCGAGGAGAGAGAGAGAGGAGAGAGAGAGAGGAGAGAGAGAGAGAGAGAGAGCGAGAGAGAAGAGAGAGAGCGACCCAGCGAGAGAGAGAGACAGAGAGAGAGTTGCTTTAACCAGATTACTAGCCCAAAATTGGACGACGAGATAAACACGATATCGAGATCGAGGAAAGGGCTAACATTAGCTCAAATTTCAGATTTAAATTTTCTATTGTTTTAGATACTTTGGACCACGAGGAATCCAATGGGTTAATAAAATAAACTGCCGCACCAATTGCCGTTTCTTGTTGACATATAGGCAGCAATTATTGTGTTTACACTCAGAACATACTTCATTTATTAATGATTTACAAAATTATGAATTAATTATTTCTGCAGTGGAACTGTGGAATAAAAATTTAAGCCGGTATAATCAGGAAACAAATGGGCACTGCAAATATTTCACCCGTATGTACAACAAACTGTAGTCAAATCAACCAGAAAAAAAGACTAGTAGGCAAGCCAAAACAGAGTTTTACTTTCTTTCTGAGAGTTACAGAAATTTTGCAAACTTTACAGAAACTTTTCTGCTCCATTTCGCTACACCCTTATTGGAAAAAAGTTGAGTTTGTATCCCTTACTGTTACTAAGTTAACATCACTTATCAGAAAAAAAAGAAGTTATGAAAGTATTAGTGATGCGCCTCAATACAACAAGACAGAAACCAGGAAAAGAAATTAAATACATATTGGCAAAACAGCATGCATTTATTTCTGGACTGTACAGACTTAAAGTCACATTTTTTTTTTACTCATAGTCCTTATTTTCCTGCCTTGGCTATAACGTTTTGGATGCTTCATTACGACGCGGTGGGGCAATTTTCATTCCAGCGTTTCTCACAACCTATAGAGCATCAGAATTTTAATTTAAAGCGAACTTGTTATTGATTTTCTTAACTTATTGCTTTTGCTTTTACTAATTTACATTTAATTAACTTAATACATTTGAAATAAATCTGTTTTTAGATTCTGATATAGCATACGAATTTAATTTTTATACATCTAAACCTTCTTTTTAAGCGTTTTAAGCGACAAAAAAACAAGCAAAAAATTAAAGTGTTAAAACTCAATAAGATCTGATTTTAGTACCAATTAAATATAAAAAACAAGTTTTTTTACGGATCGTAAGTAGCAACACTAGAACTTAAAACAAGCAGGAAATGAATCCATATATGAAGGGGCTGCCTCCTTCTCAGCCCTCTGCTCTTTATGTTAAAGTTTTTTATTGTGCTTTAAAAATACTCCTCATTCCAATTCAACGGTTTCGTGTGTTGAGCAGTCGTTTTTCAAGAACTGGGGCAAAAAGTCAAACTTTAGTGTAAAGGTTTTTCTGCTTAAGAATTAAAAATTTGGATTGTGACTAAAATTGGGGCAAAATTTGAATATTTGGTCAAATTTTCGATGAACGGTAGTTTTGTTTAATAAGTTCTTAATAATATATTTACAAAATAATTTCCAGTGGATGTGTTGAGGATAATTATTGTCATAACGATGGAAATTCTGGATGACTTTTGATCTTATACGCGGCTGAAGCCATCGCCCCTCTATAATTCGGTTCTGCGATGTTCAAATACAATGTATACATATGTTTAAGTACATCGAAACATTGCATTCGAATAGGAAAACAAATACATAAAATTGTGAAACACTGCCATGGTTGTACCTGCCAAATAGATAGTCCCTGGCAAGTCTTGCTATGCCCCAATTCAGCCCTGATACCTTTCACAGAATTCAAAGATGAATGTAGTACAAATAGTTTGCAGATCAACGAAAGCAAAACCAAAATCGTAAGATTTGATCCGCTGAAACGAGATCTTGTTTGCCCAACTCCCTGGTTTTCGCTTGTATCGTCAGCTACAGTCGTGGGAGTTAATTCAGCGCCGATAGCCCATTTAGTGATCATGCTCAAGGGCTAGCCCAGAAAGGCAAATGTGCACTATGTTCTTCGATTTCAATGCACCGCTTGGGCTTCCCAGTAAATCAGAGGCAACGCTGTAGCGTTGCCTATAGTAAAGGCCATACGGCTCCAATGTTCTATTATTTATTTATTATTTTTTTCCCAGAGGCACTTCATATGGAAAGGGGTCGTCGTAGAAAATTCAAAGGGGGCACATTCGATGGAAATCGAGAGCTCTAGTGCCCTTTTTCTAGTCAAAAATGATTGGAGGGCAACTAGCCCTCCCTCACGCCCATCATTCCCCCAAACAAAATCCAATCAAAATTTTGAGATAGCCATTTTGCTTCAGAGTAGTTGATTTCCAGATAGAAAAATATGTTTTTGAGTAGGACACTCCCCCACAACCCTCAGGGCAAGGGTTTTAAGTTATTCCCTGGGGGCATATACGGTTTTATAGAAGGGCGTTGTCGTAAGATAGAAACTTTAAAAAAGGCTCATTCGATTAGAAATTCAAAGGGATATTGCCCTTTTAATAGTCGAAAGTGATTGGAGGGCAACTAGCCTCCCCCCACGACCATCATCCCCCCAAACACATCCAATCAAAATTTTGAGATAGCCATTTGTTCAGCGTAGTTGATTTCCAGACAGAAAATGTGTTTTTGAGGAGGACACTCCCCACAACCCTCAGGGCAAGGGTTTTAAGTTATTCCCTGGAGGCATATAAGGTTTTATGGAAGGCGTTGTCGTAGAAAACTGCAAAAAAAGGCTCATTCGATTGGAAATTCAAAGGGCTAATGCCCTTTTTAATAGTCGAAAGTGATTTTGAGGGCAACTAGCCCCCCCCACGCCCACCTTTTCCCCAAAACATATCCAATCATAATTTGAGATAGCCATTTTACGCGTATTAAACATAGTTTCTAAGTTCTGGAAATTAGGTCTTTGAGGATGACAACTCCCCCACAGCCCTCAGGGCAAGGGTTGTAAGTTATGCCTGGGGGCATATAAGGTTTTTGTATAGACAACGTTGTCGTAGAAATTTCAGAAAGGGCTGATTCGATTGGAAATTTAAATGGTTAGTTCCCTTTTTAATAGTCGAAAGTGATTCTAAGGCAACTGAGACCCCTTCCACGCTCACCATTTCCCCAAACACACCCAATCAAAATTTTGGTATAGGCCATTTTGTTCAACGTAGTTGAAAGTTCTGGAAATTATATGTTTGACCAGGACACTCCCCCCACAGTCTTCAGGAGCAAGGGTTATAAGTTATGCCCTGGGGGCATATATGGTTCTTATGGAAGGAATGTTCGTATAAACTTCAGAGAGGGCTCATTTGATTGGAAATTGAACAGTTCACTTTTTAAGCGTCAAAAGATATTGAAGGGTGACCAGCTTCCCCTCCCCCAAACCCTTTTTTCCCAAATGCATCCAATAAAAATTTTAACATAGCTATTTTGTTAAAAATAGTTCAAAGATCATATAACAAAAATTCCGGTGTTGACACAACCCACCAGGGCCCGGGGGCAGGAGTTGTAAGTTATGCCATGGGGGCATATATGGGTCTTATGGAAGGGATGCTCGTATTAACTTCAAAGAGAGATCATTTGATTGGAAACTGATAGTTCTAGTTCACTTTTTAAGAGTCAAGAGATTGGGGGGCACCTAGCCCCCCCCCCCTCCACGCCCTTTTTCCTCAAACCCATCCGATAAGAACTTTGAGATAGCTTTTTTTAAAAAATAATTCAAAGACCATATAACGAAAAACTCAGGGGTCAACACAGCCCCCCAGGGCCCGAGGGCAGGTGTTGTAAGTTATGCCCTTGGGGAATATATGGTTCTTATTGAAGGGTTGCTCGTAAAAAATTCAGAGATGGCTCATTTGATTGGAAATTGGAAGTTCTAGTTAAGTTTTTTCGAGTCAAAAAAAGATTGGAGGGCAACTAGCTCCCCCACCCCCATTTTTCCCAAATGCATCAATATAAAACATTTTGAGACAAGCATTATGTTAAAAAATTTCTCAAAAGTTAGATAACAAAAAACTCAGGTGTCATCACAAACCCCCAGGGCCCGGGGGCAGGCATTGTAAGTTATGCCCTGGGGCATATATTCTTCGTATGAAAGGGATGCTCGTATAGACTTCAGAGAGGGCTCATTTGATTGGATATTGAAAGTTCGAGCTCACTTTTTAATAGTCAAAAGAGATCCGAGGGCAGCTATCCCCCAACCCATCTGATGAAAATTTTGAGATATACATCTTGTTAAAAATAGTTCAAAGGTCGGATAAGAAAAAAACCGGTGTGAATAGAACCCCCCAGGCACAGGGGAAGGCGTTCTAAGTTATGCCCTAAGGGCATGTATGGTTCTTATGAAAGGGACGCTCGTATATAAACTTCAATAGAGGGCTCATTTGATTGGAAATTGAAAGTTCTAGTTCCCTTTTAAGAGTCAAGAGAGTTAAACTAGCCCCCCACGCTCTTTTTTTCCCCAAACCCGTCCCCTACAAATTTTGAGATATCCAGTTTTTTTTGGAAATTGTTCAAAAATTAGATAACAAAAAACACCCCCCACAGCCAGGGGGATAGGCGTTGTAAGTGTTATCCTGGGGGCGTTTATGGTTCTTATGAAAGGGATGCTCGTATAAATTTCAGAGGGGGCTCATTTGATTGGAAATTGAAAGTTCTAGTTCAATTTTTAAGAGTCAAAAGATATCCGAGGGCAACTAGCCCCCTCCCACACACCCTTTTTTCCCCAAGCCCATCTGATAAAATTTTTATAATAGTCATTTCATTAAAAATAGTTCAAAGGTCAGATAAGAAAAATTCCTGTGTCGACGGAGCCCGCCAGGGCCGGAGGCAGGCGTTATGAGTAATGCTCTAGGGGCATTTTTTTAAATTTAAAAAAAATTATCTAAATTTTTATGAGATGCATCTGTTAGAAAAAAAAGGCGATAGGTTAGTTTCCGTTCCATCACTTTTGCCTCTAAAAAGGGAATAGAGAATTTTGATTTTCAATCGAATCACCCCACTTCGAAGTTTATACGACCACCCCTTCCATATGAAACACTAGAGGGTTGTATTTCACAAATACTATGCGTGAACAATAAGCGAAAGACAAATACAGCATTTACCCAAAGGCTGGGGGGGGGGTGATATTCCTTTAAATATGACTATTGGACCTTTAAACTATGCTGAACGAAACGCCTATTTCAAAATTTTGATTAGATGTCGTTGGAGGAAAAAAGAGGCGTCATAGGAGAAGGACTTCAATCACTTATACCTATTAAACAGAAAACAGAGCGTTGCCTATTGTAAAAGCCATAAGGCCTCAATGTTTTTTCCCCAGAGGCACTTCATATGAAAGAGGTGGTTGTTGGGGCGTATGCTGAGCTAAATTCAAAGACATTAGGCTATATGACACTAAATTCTGATTCTAGAGATAAGTTTGCTGAATACTCTGCAAATCTAAATATCTACCAAAATAGCAACTAGTTTAAGCCTTATTTGAAATAATAAGACTTATTATAAGCAGAGGTATTCTTCAAAAAAGAAAAAGTCAATATAAGACAGCTAAACCTTCCAGCAAAATTAAGACTAAACCTAGATTCACCTTGGATTTTCGTCGTTCGGTGTGCAAGTAACTGAACACCGTGTAACTGAAAACACAAGCAACTGAAACCCTGTAACTGAACCACCGAGTAACTGAACCCCCCATGCAACAGAACTACCGTACAACTGAACTACTGTATAACCGAGCCCCCGTGCAACTGAGCCCCACTTAACTAAACCCTCGTGCAACTAAAACCCCCGCGTAACTCAACTCTATTTAATCGAACCCGTGTAGCTAAACCCCCCGTGCAACTGAACCACCATGCAACTGAACCACCATGCAACTACCGTACTGAAACCACCGTGCAAACCGAACCACCGTGTAAACGAACCACCATGCAACTAAACCACCGTGTAACTGAGCCACCGTGCAACCGAACCACCGTGTAACCGAACCACCATGCAACTAAAACACCGTGTAAACCGAACCACCGTGCAACCGACCACCATGCAACTGAACCCTCGTGTAACTGAGCCATCGTGCAACTGAACCACCATGCAACTGAATCCTTTTCTAACTGAACCTTCGTGCAATTGAACCACTGAACTCAGTTTTTCAGCATTCTAAAAATATAAGGCAATATCATTGGGTAAAACACAAGTTATAATTTTTACATGTTCAACCTTGTGGAATTGTTTGTTTTTTTAAGTCACGATATAAAACGCTTGTCAAGGTCATTCATAAATAAGCTTTGTTATCAAACAGTTCGTGGTAACGAACTGTAAGTAAGGAGCGATGTGGCTCAATAGTAACCGAAACTCTAAGAAACAGAGTCCTGATAACAATAGATACATCAAAAAGAATGGAATTTTGATGCTTATTCAAAATATATAAAATTGCCTTAATTCTTATGGCATCCATCAAAAGTTACGAGCCAGAGAAAATTTGCCAGATTTTTTGAAAAAGGGGGGAAACACCCCCCAAAACATCAAGTGTGGAACTTTGCATTTTTTTGCCAGAAAAAAAGATCACGGATGCGTGTTTATATTTGTTTTTTTTTTTGTGTTTTTTTTTTCAGGGGTGATCTTATTGAACCAGTGATCGAAGGGGCTCGGGAGAGGGCTTATTTGATCGGAAATCAAAAGTTCTAGTGTCCTTTTTAAGTGTGACCAAAGATATTGGAGGGCAGCTAGCCCCCCTCCCACGCTCATTTTTCCCCAAAGTCACCCGATCAAAACATTGGGATAGCCATTTTTCAGCACAGTCAAAATATCTAATGACTATGTCTTTGAGGATGACTTAACCCCCCCCCCCCCCCACAGTCCCCGGAGGAAGGGATGCAAGTTATGAACTTTGCCCATTGCATTGTACAGTATTGGTTATTGGGAAGTATATTGACATTTTCAGAGGGGATTTTTCTGGTGGAGGGGAGAAGGTTACGAAGGAGGATCTTTCCATTAAGAAATTTTTCATGGGGGAAGGGAAATTTTCCATAGAGGGGAGCCGGATTTCCCAGTCTTATTTAAAAAACGATCAGAAATCAAATAAGAAAACAAGTTTTTTCAACTGAAGGTAAGGAGCAACATAAAAACTTAACGAACAGAAATTATTACGTATATGAGGGGGGGGTCGCTCCCTCCTCAATACCTTGCTCTTTACGCTTATTTTTTAAAACGTTTAAAAGAGCTTATTATTCTAATTAAACGGCCCTTATGGATCCGGAGTCATTCTTAAAGAATCAAGACAAAATTTGAACTTCAGCGTAAAGAGCGAGGTGTTGAGGAGGGAGCAACCCCCCTAATATACGTAATAATTTCTGTTCGTTTTAAGTTTTAATGTTGCTCCTTACTTTCAGTTGAAAAAACTTGTTTTATTTTTTGCAAAAAAAGAAGATCCGATGTCACTAACATTCGTTTTTTTTTTTTAGATGAATCAGACCTTTCTAGACGTTAAATAATAAACATATGTGTTGAAAATATTTGACCTTTATGAATCTAGATAAAAATTTTGATCAGATGTCTTTGAGGAGATTGCAGATAAAAAGGACATGGGAAGTGGACTGGTTGCCCTACAGCCTTTTTTTCAACATTTCTTCAACATGCCCTGAAAGTTTAAAGTTCATACCCTCAGGTTTATACCCTCAGCTGTTCTCGACACATGGCAGATACGTCTTTTAAAACTGGATGCACATAGTACCTCTTGATTTAGTTGAAGATGCTCCGAAAATATTTTCCGAACGATGTTATGACTGATACCATCAGCCATTGTAAATATTGCTGGTTATTTCCTTTTCACAACCAATAAAGGAAAAAATGTTTTTTTACTATATTTGGCATTCTTCTTGACATTTCCCTAAGGTTTAACCTTAATCCTCCATATTTTTTTTATTTATAGGATCACATGCCCTCTTTCTTAAAAAAAAAACCTTATATATTAAAAATGTGCAATTTGTATAACTTACCGCCTTTGCACCAGGGGCTTAGGGTTGTGAACCCTTAGTTATTTCACTATGACATAGTTATTTAATCTTTGACTTCTTTTAAATAAAATGGCCATCTCAAAAATTAGATCGGATGTATTTTGGAAAAAAGAGGAGGATGGGTGGAAGCCCTCCGATCACTTTGAACTCTGAATAGGGGCAATGGAACTTTTGATTTCCAATTGAATGAGCCTCCTTCCCCAAAATTCTTTCAAAAATCTTCTCCATAAAAACCTTATGTGTTAGCAATGAGCAACTAACTTAACTTACAGCCCTTGCCCAGGAGCTGCTGGTGGGTTGTAACCGCAGAGGCATGGTTATTTGACCTTTAAACTATTTTGAACAAAATGATCTTTTTTTAAATTTTGATTGGATGCATTCGGGGGGGGGGAGGGGGTTAAAGAGAGAGATGCTGATTGTCCTCTGAATACCTTTGATTCTTCAAAATCGAACTTGAAATTTCAATTTCCAATCGAATGATCCTCTTTCGAAGTCTATACGACCATCCCTTCTATAAAAACCTTTAATTTTAACAATGAATAACTTGCAATAACGTACAGATGGCTGATACAGGTGTATCAGCAATTTTTTTGGAACGGCTTAGCGTATCAAGATGAAACTTCTGAAGCATCATGAGGGAGATGTTCAAGTGACCAAAAGACAACATGTACCTGCTACTGCTACTATTAATACTGCTGCAACTACTGTTACTACTACGACCTCTACTACTATTAAACTAGTACTATTAAGGCTACGTAGTCAACTTTATTACTACCTTGTACTATTAAGTCACCTTTAAAGTTGAAAATTTGACAGAATGGGCAATTTGAGGGGGAATTTGAACTAAATCAAAAAGACACTATGTGCATGCAGATTGTCAAAATGGCGTATCTCAAAAAGGGATTTCGGTATTAAGCTGGAACTTTCAGAGAGTGCTTAAAGGGAAAGTCAATTCACCAGAAGGAAACATGTGCACGCTCAGGTCTGGATTTACCATTAGGTCCCTAGGCCCGGACCAAGGGATGCATAATACCAGGGGACGCAATAAATTATTACTGACCGATTTTTTTTTTCCTGACAAAACTGGACTGATTTGACTTATCGTCGCCAGGTGCACTCTGCCACCACGCTGGCTGTTCACAGAAAATTGACTTTAAAACAACACAGGAATTCCATGGTCACTTATAAAAACTGTCAGATGTCTCCCAAGAATGGCAGGTGAGAGTTCGGTATTACTCCTCTCTTTCATCACTTTTCACACATCAGTTGTGTTCTGTTAATCACTTCCATTATCCCTGAATTTTTGGGAATAACCCCGAAAATCTTGCAAAAACAGAGCCGCAAAAACGCTTTGTTCTAGAAGCGTCAAAGCTTTAAATCCGGCCCTGTGTACGCTACTGCTAATACTATTACTATTTAAATCACATTTACTACTACACCTACTACTACTACTACCACTAGTTCGACTACTATTTCTATTACAACCACTTGTAAGCTAAAAGCATTAAGATGAAAATTAAGAAACTATATGAATATATAGGTTATCAAAAGGATATATCGACAATGGGATAGCAACAGATAATTCTACTAAGTTGAAACTTCCAGAACTTGATGAGAGGAATCTTCAGCTGACCAAAAGGCAATATGTTAATACTACTGCTGCTACTAGTAATAGTGCTATTACTATTGATACTACTACTAATACTATTAATGAGACTACCATTACAGCTGTACCTAACGGTATGAAGGTGGAATTTTCAGGAAATATTGAGGGTGGAAGGAGCACTGAATCACATCGTGCTATCTGTATACAGGTTGTCAAAAGGGTGCATCCGCAATATCTTAGGAACAGTTTGGTGTGTTGAAGAGAATATTGAAGAAAATAAAAGGTGCTATGTGCATACTGCTTCTAATTCTACAACTGCTACTGCGCAAACTAAGGGTATTAAGGTAAAGCTGTCAAATAATATTTCGGCGGATATTGAACTGAATCAAATTGACTATTATTATGCACATTCTCAAAAGGGTTACACAGCAGTATCTAAAAACCGGCTTCCATTAATCAGTTAGACCTTTCAGGATAAGTTGTGGGGGACTTCGAACTAGCCAGAAGGCACCATGTATATGCTACTAATAACTACTACTACGACTACTGTAACTAATGACGCTATGAACATTAAAGTGAAACTTTTAAGGAACGTTAAGAGACGTATTAATTAAACAAAATATTATGTGCATGTAGGGTTTCGAAAGGGCATATAAGCGATATCATAAGCAGCACTGCTCTATAATAGCTAGAAATATTCTTGAAACTTTAAAAGGAGCTAATTCGATCCAAAGTTAAAAGTTCTAGGACTGTACAAAAATGTGGTTCAGTCTCACTTTCTAGGGCTATATTAAGAGAAAGTATGTGATGGCTAAAACACGTGTTGCGGTTGCAGGATTGCCAAAGATTGTCCTTGTCGGTCAACCATCTAGGACCGAAACGAGGTTCTTGTCCATTATTCAGAAAACACCAAGAATTTGGATCTGCAAGGTCAGACAATAATCGGTTTATAGCTGTATAGAGTTGGTATTTTGGTTAGTTTAGGTTACAATTTCATGCACCGCCGTTGTATTTAACCCCCAAACCCCCTAATATGCAAAATATTATTGTCCAAATTATATATATATCCTATCTATCCTCCAAGCGTCTCACTTGTTTCAATCCACATACCTGTAAATTGAATCAACTTGGGGTTTTCTGAATAATGGACAAGTGCCCCAAACAAAAACCAGGTTATCAGCCAATAGAGTTGGCGGATGCCTAATGCTGCAGTAAGTTGGTAGTGATAGTATTAATGCTAGTAGTAGACATTCCTTAATAATAAAAGAGAAACACAATATTTTCAGTTATGAATTTATTGTATGAACCACACAAAGACTTAAAGACACAAAGTACTTATCCGTTTACTAGTATGAATTTAGTCATATTATTCACTAATACGAAAAACTTTTCACATTAAACATTTACTAATATTATACTAATACTGAATTTACGAAACTCGCAAATGGGCTATTTGCCGAAGATATTTGAGCTTGTCAGGTTCACTAGAATTTCCCTGAACTTTCATAGACAACCTTTCAGCAATAACTTTATATTTGCCTCTAATAGCTTCTATGCCGTTTTGTGCTTGAATGGCCATTAATCTTTGAATGCCGATATCACTTTTTATTCCTTCAAATGATTTCCAAACACCTGGGTGATAGCAAGAGAACATGGCGGTTAAAGCATGATGAAAGCCTTCTGTAGCATTGGTTGTTTTAGGTTCACAAACTAGTGTATTGTTTGTATAATTCCAAAGCTCAGATGAGAATCTAGCTCTTGTCCTACGGCCATATATCTGGACTCCCCTTACATATGTTTCGTCAAAATAAGACAGTAGCTCTGTGCAGTCATCATGATCCAGAAAACTGCCCACATAATAGCTCAAATATGTTTGCTATGTCCTCAGTTGGAACGAATGCCATAGCACACAAACTTTTCACAAGCATGTTAAAGTGGACATCAGTTTCCTATTCATTTTTTTTTTAAGCCTATAGCACAAACTTTTCTTTGTATACTCTGGCTAAAAGGGAAAAAAGCATCCAGATATTTGAGCGTTTGGAAAGCCTTGCTTAAATGCATTAATTGCTGCTGCCTCAAAGCCCAGCAATATTTTACTCGAATTGGTTAGAGGAGCTACCTGCTTAAAATGTTCAACCATCCTTTTGTAGGTTGCTTCTGTCTGGCTAGTTAGAAGGAAATATAGACAAGGGGGGCAAGCATCTTCTACTTTTTCATGTATAGTATAAAGTTGGAATAATATACGTGGTAAGCATTTAAAGGTTCCGTCACAGAGTATTAATTCCAATCTTTCAAGAAGTTTCGCAATATTGTCGTTTCCCAGAACCGAAATTTCTTTTGTCACCATTTTCTCCTGAGTCAATGAGAACTAAATCCTTATATTCTTGAGGAATCGAAAAAGAGCACCAATATGGCTCTCTTTGTTCAAATGTTCTGCCTCTCCCTGCGAATAGTTGATTCAATTGAGCTTTTTTGCTAATCTGGACATTATATCTTCATTTAAGTTTCACAAGTTAAACCTAGGACATTTCTAGTAGAAACACTTGCTGTTGCGGCTGCACCTTTAATTTCAGCTAGAACCTGATTCCTTTGTATTTTTTAATGGATCACCAGAGTGTAAGTGATCACGTGGTTGCGTCACAATTGGTTAATTTCTTGTTGTTATAGTAGCTGAACATTTATATGTAACATATTTGCGAAATCTCCATATGATGGAGCCATTCTTAAAATTTCTATGGAAAATGTACTCATGTCCATTCGAGGTTAGAACATTTCCACCACGTTGAGATTTAGTTATAGCAAATTCAGACATCAGAATGACACACACACAACAATATGCTTTTACCACAGTAGACAGAACATACAGTATCGACAAAGGCCATACTCTCCATTAAAAATAAGTGACACAGATTTAAAAACCACACAAGGATTCATATTTCGCCTTCGCGCACGCGCGATTCCGATGTACACATCACGAGAAGCCTATGGAAGAACCTGTTTTTTTTTTTTTTTTTACCGACCACTAGCAACTAAACTAAGGTTCTGACGTATATTCCCAGGGTCAGTACGCGCGGTTTCAAATGTGTGTCATGTTTGGAAAAAGAAGATGCTACAGTCTACAGTGGCTTTTACATAACTTCAAAACTCAAACTGAAAGAGCTTGGGAACCGGTTTAAATTGTAAAATCAATGCGTTTATTTGCCCTTTGGCACATCCTTACCCAAGTCCTAATTGAAAAGTTCATAGTTTGCAATAAAAACCAAAACAAACACATTATCGGACCATGCTTTTGGCAATAAGCCCATTCTTGAAAGTTTCATTCAATTTAGAGGGTTAAGGGGTAACATTGAAGAGTAATACAAGTTGAAAACTGCAAACAAAGCGAGAAATAGATTTTGAGCTTTTAATCAGCCTTAGTTCAAACTTCGTTTTAAGCCTTGGCTTGAGTTCAGTGAAACAGGACTTGATTTAAATGAGGGTTGGGTTAAAGGAGGCTTGAGTTAAATAAGGGTTTTTAGAACGGGGGTTTCAGCGTGTAACTGTACAGCCCCATGTTTTTTTTTGTTTTCCCCAAAAACCCTATGTTTTCTATGATCGTTTGTTTTAATTTCTGTTCATTTTGGGTTTCATTTTTTTCTGTAGTACTTTCTGATCATTTTGAGTTTGAATTATTATAGGAATTTTATTTTTGCTAGTCTTTGGTTTAATATGGCTCTTTACTTTTCTTTGAAAAATTGTTTTTCGAATGAATTTTTTTTTGTAATTTAAAGAAAGGGCAAGAAAAAGTGACCTTTTTGTTATTTAAATTCTTAAAGTTCCGATATTTTCCACACAGATCTTTATTACTCAACGTTCAGGAAAGGTCAGATTCATCTAATAAAAGACTAGAAATGCCTGGGGATTATCAATCAATTTCTACCAAAATCCTCCTCCCGTCTCTCCCTTAGAGCTAATTCTATATTTATCTGAAGGCTCAATGAGAGCTGAGATGTTTTGGCATCAAATGCACCCTTTGAGGTATCTCGCTCTCTTCTCCCTAGCTACAAAACAATTAAATAGGCCTCATTGCACAAGTTTCATTTTCTTTTTGAGTTTTGTAATTTGTCTATTGCTTACAGACAGTATTTGTCATAAGGAAACATACGGACAATTTTCGCGTGGGAGCTTCCTAGGGGGGGGGGGGGGGGGGGGGGGTCTGGAGTATTTTTCGTGAGAAGGAAGTTTTTGGCACGGAGGGGGAGGGCAAGATTTACACATAAATTATTCTTTTCCACTTTCCTCAGCACTTCTCAATTAAAGCAAAAAATAACAACTCAAATAAGATTTTCAAATTTTGAAAACCCATATTTCCGTGAGGGGGGTATTTTCCAGGTGAGGGGTTTCCACGGGTAGGAGGGGGGTATTTCTCACGGTGGATGGGTAAACGCTTAGACCCGTAGACAATGACAGGGCGAAGGGAACCCCCATTAACAGACATAATAAAGGATAAATCAATCTGGCTTTAAGAGTTTATGACGTCCGATTTTATTTGTTTTTGTGACAACAAAACAAAACTTTTTTTATTAATCGTCTTCACAGTCATTCATATCAAGACTTTAAAAAGTAAACAATTCCAACAATGTTGAAAACATGTAGATTCTAACTTGTGTTTACCCAATGTAAGTACGGTGGTTGAGTTGCATGAGGGTTCAGTTGAACGGTGGTTCAGTTACACGGTGTTCAGTTGCATGGTGGGTCAGTTGAAAGGTGGTTCAATTGCCCGGGTGGTTCAGTTGCAAGGGGGTTGAGTTACACGGGGGTTTAGTTAAATGGGGTTGAGTTGCACGAGAGGTCAGTTAAAGGGGGTTCAGTTACACGAGGGTTTAGTTGCACGGTGGTTCAATTGTATGGGGTTCAGTTGCACTGTGGTTCAATTACACGGTGGTTCAGTTGCAATGGAACCTCTTCGTTCATAATATTGCTTTCAATTGATTCGCATTAATGGTTTTTATCTTTTTTTTTTCTTGCAACTGATTCAATTCGAACAAGCATGACTATGGTAGTCAGAAATTATCATTTACACGGACAGGACAATAAATGTCAGAAACAATTTTCTGCACTAAAAGGGAGGTATCACCCGAAGCACCATTATTCAGGGTTAGTCTAAGAAAGAAGATGAGGGATTAAATCCCACCCCCTGCTCCTATACTTCTTTCTCTATATTTATATGAAGGATCATGGAGAATTAGACAATTTGGGCGCTGAAATGCGGTTTTCTTAGCCATCTGGCCACCGTTCCTTTGAAGTAGTATTATCGCCCCTTCTCCACAAACGTGCCTGTATGACAAGCAAGAACTGGATGGGGTTAACTCAACCAGAGACAAGATTTAGTTACTTAGGTGGGAAGATAAAATCGCTCTTTTTTTGTCTATTTTGATACTGAATGATAATCAGCACTGCCTTAATACTAACGGTGAACAAAAAACATCATTTTTCTTTAATATATAAATATCTAAGAAATGGTTTATATTGAACTTATAGATTCATTTGTTCTAATGGAAAAAATAACTTACCCCTTCCTAAGTGAGTGTTGATAGACATATATCGTGCTGTCCCCGTCAGACTCTTGTGTTCTCTATATGGGATATGTTTGTTTGTTACTATATCAATATATTCTTTTGCTAATCCGAAATCTGCAAAGAGAAAAGAAATTTAGGGCAGAGACAGATACAATGTAATGAATTGCACAAAGAAAGAAGGACCCTGACCCCCCTCCAAACAAGCTTTTTTGCAAAGTTGCTTGGATCGCTCAAGGGATACTTTGACCAAGTCAACAAAACAGCGGAGAAAATTTAAAAAAAAACATACATTCCTGATTTTGATGTTAATGCACCAATAGCCTGACGAAAAAAATGTTTAGGGTTTTTCAGGTTTGCTTATGAGCTGGGTCCCTGAATGTGGAGAATATTTTTGTTAGCAGGAACCCGGGGGAAAAAATTACCTAGTATTCAATGGCAAAAAAGTTTCGTCGTTTTTTATTGACTCCTTCGTTTTAGGAAACATCCTAGTGAAGAAGCAAATGTAGAAGTCAATCCACTGTTTTAAAGTTAAAACATAAAACAAGTATAAAAGATGAGACTGGATCTGTGTGCTTTTCCAGTGCAACAAACATGTCAGAAATATCCAGCGAATGCTTATGGAATTACCAATTTTCAAGATTTAAGGTAATTATCTACGAGATTAGCCGATTTCTGTCGAAAACACACAAAACCAAAAACAAGAATCAATAATGGTCAACATGAACAGTTACCTGAGCAACACGGTGACCGCAAATACGGCCGGTTCACTCCTATTTTATAACTACAGAGAAAGAAAAATTAGTTATTTTTCCTCACTGACGATGGAAATGGAAAACAGGGTCTATTAGCAATTTCAAAACCTTAAAACAAGCTTAAACGACACTATTTATTTAAAAACACTATTGATTCTAATTGCTGAAAAAGACAAGTTTAGGCTATTAGCATAGTTCATATCCTCTCTGATTTCAAAATTTTATTCAGGAATTACAAAAAAGTAAAAGTTGAAGATAATGAGCCTCCCTGTATTTTAAACACAATTATAAATTAGGTACGTTTACTTCGCCATTTAAATTTCTACGTAAAAAAAAAAGAAGTTGAACAAGTGCCATAAAAGGCTCTAAATTTTTGGTGATATGGCTCCATGAAGGATAAGAATGAATAACAAAAAGGAGGCCATAAATACAGAGAAGAGAGAGCAGAGGAAAAAGAAAGCTAAATAAAAAAGCGTAGCCCAAAAGTGAAAATTTGGGTGTTTTTCTACAAACCAGTTCCAATCGTACATACGGGGAACTGGGAGGCGAAACCTTTTCTTCTAAGAATGTTTGGAAAGATCCACTCTAAAGAATGATAAAAAAATGGACCGATTTTTTTTTTTTTAGTCATTTAACGTATAACCTCTCTGACCCAAGTTCAAAGCAACGGTTAGTTCATCGTTAGAGATTTATCAGAGCTAAGCCTCTAGCAATGTCTATTGTAGCGAGCCATAAGACTTCAATGTATTGTTTTTTTTTTTTTCCTAGAACCACTTCATATACAAGGTGTGGTCACAAAAAACTTTAGAGGGGGGTCATTCAATTGGAAACTAAAAGTTCTGGTACCCTTTTTAAGAGTAAAAGTCCTCTGAGGGCAATCAGCCCCCTTCCACGCCCGATTTAGTTACTCTCTCTCAAACACATGCGATCGAATTTTGAGTTATATTTTTGTTTAAAATAGTCTAAAGGTTAAATGACTATGTCTCCGGGGATGACATGACCCTGTAGCCCCTGGGTCATATTTCATCTGGGTCACCAAAAAGGTTTTATGGTTATAAGGCGAAACTGTTGGGAAATGTTGAGAGGGATGTTGAACAAAACAAAACACACTATATGGATGCTGGTTGTCAAAAGGGCGTGTCAGCAATATTTCAGGAACGGCTAAAGGCGTTCAGTTGAAACTTTCAGGGCATATTAAGGAAGATGTTGAAACGTAATCAGAGGGCAACCAGCACTACCTCTCGGCCCTTTTTAAATGCTCCCCACAACACTGTTGTAATTTTTGAGACAGCCGTTTTGCTCAAAATAGTCAAAAGGTTCAGTAACTATACCTCCGGGATGACATAAACCCCTTACAGCCCCCAGGGCAAGGTTTTTAAAATATGCAATTCCACATTTATTACATATAAGATTTACAATTGGAAAAGAAGAAAGGTTTGATCCTGGGTGTGTCCGAAAAGCCCGAGGGTACTAAGGCGAGATTTCGAGTAATGTTGCAAGGGATAGTGAATTGAATAAAGGAAACTACGTGCATCCAGGTTATCATAAGAGTGTATCTTTAATATCTTAGGAGTATCCAAGAGTATTTACTTGAAACTTTCAGGACCACAACTATCATTACTACCTTGACTACTACCTAGGACTGTGTCTACTTGCGGAGGCAATCGCTATTGCGCCCATTGGCACCTGCGACTGCAAATTACAACTACTTGCGATTGCGACTATTTTCGACTGTGACTACTTGCAACTGAGACTAAGACTACTCGCGATTGCTACTGTGGCTACTTGCAACTACAACTACTTTCGATTATGAAAATTTGCAACTGCGACTACGACTACAACTACTTGCGACTGCAACTACTTGTGACTACGAGTTTATGTGCATTCAGGATGTCAAAATGGCGTGGCGAACAGAAATTAATTTTGAAAAGAACTTCCTGAAAAAGAAATTTAATAAAATTAAAGACCCATAATAAAACTTAAGACGATCAGATATAAATTCATACAACTCGAACTTAAACAACCAGAAATTACTATTAAAGAATAAATTAATCCTAAAATAAACAGAATTCTAAATAAATAATCATAGCAAAATGAAGATAGCAGATACTGATATAGATGTATAAATAAGTCCTAAAACGAGAAGAAATTAAAATGAACACTTAAGTCAAACTTGAAACGTACAGAAATTACTACAAACATGAGTCTGACTACTGCTCAAACATGAGTCTGACTACTGCTCCGCCCCCCTTGCTGTACACCTGTTGGAATCTATCATTTTTATTTGCGCTTTACCGAAAATAAATTATTCTTTGAACGGTTTACCTCATGATTGTAACATTGAAAAAAAAAAAAAAACACTGTTCTTGAATTAAAGAGATTTACAAAACTTAAAATCTTGAATTAAGGAGATTTTCAGGAATTAATATCATTATATATTGAAAATTCAGTTTAATTTCGTACGTTCTTTCCAGCCATCTTGATTAACACAGTGATTTATTTTTAATTTAAGTTTTGTAAAATTAAAACACAGTAGTTTAAAAACATATTTTTTAAATGCAACACAAATGACGCAATAGACTCTAAAACGTTTCCCTTTAGGGAGAGGGGTAGCAGTAGCCAAACTCATGTTTGAGTAACTTTTGTTTGTTTAGCTTTGACTTGAGTATTCATTTTAGTTTTTACATTTTGGGACTTAATTATTGATCTATAACTGTATCGGTTATTTTTCTGTTTGATAATTAATTTTTTTTTTTCTGTCCGTTTTGGGTTCCATTTATCCTTTGTTGGTAATTTAAGGTCGCTTTAAGTTTGAATTATTATAAGACTTTATTTATGCTCATCGTAAGTTTTAATATGGCTCTACCTTTCTTTGAAAAACTTTTTCTTCGTTTTTTTTTTATTTCTTAATGAATACAAAAAAGACCAACTTTTTATTCTCGTATTTTTCCCGCGCTCAATATATAATAACAACTCTAAGAGAGCAGGGAATTTTTAGATCTAATTTCTTATAAATAGTTAATACTCAGATACTCTTACACAAAAGGTCACCAGAAAAAAAGTGTTACTTCTCTTACGATTTGCTATGATGTTACTTGCTTTAAAATACAGGTGTTCTTTGGAGACACTACTTCTTAGTTACGGCGTTATATCTAGGTGAATCCAGAATTTCATATTTTTCTTAAGAAAGATATACATGAACACGTGTCCATGTGCTTTCTTTCTAATTTTCATGGGGGCGATCCGGGCCCCATTTTTGGTCAAACATATCTTTTTCAATAAACATAACACATCTTTTGTTACACAACATAACACAATAAACTAACACATCTTTTTCAATAAACACATAACACATCAATAAACAAAACATATCTTTTTCTTAACCCTTTCTCATATGACCTATCTTCGAGCAAACCAACACTTTTGCCATTTTTTTTGTATGTTGGACTCCCTTTGGTCCAAGGACTTGCAGAAATAAGCTTCAGAAAAATGAAGTTTTAAGACACAGTTTGGAGAGTTAATTCCCCCTATCTTTAAATTGTTTGTACATTAGAATTTACTTGGCCTGAGGTTTACAAATGCAGATTTCAAGCAATTCGGGAATCAACAGTTTTCAGTCCTTTTCCGGGCCCCATTTTTGGTCAAACATATCTTTTTCAATCCTATTTTTATGCATTGGGGTCTGCTTGACTTACGGATATAAGTTTCAAACTGCTCGGCAAAAACAGCCTCTGTCCACTGTCGAAGGTCAGTGTCCCTAGCCTATATTTTTCTTTTCTATTGTTAGGGTTTCTCTGGCCCACGGAGATATAGATGTATGTTTCAAGCCGTTGAGAGCAAAGAGTCTTTTTGGCTTCTTAAGGCCAAACTGGTATTTTTTTTAATGCTTCGTGGTTTTTCTATTTCTTTTTTTTCTTCAGCTAATGACTTACGGACAAAAGAATCATTACTGGCCTCTTTGGCTCAGCTAGTTTCCCTGGGGTCCAAAAACTTAGGGACACAAGTTTCAAGTCGTTCAGAAAAAATGTTTTTGGTCCTTTAAGAAGAACGAATATATGTTGTGCCTAAATTTAATTCTTTGTATTGGGTCCTGCTGGACCAAGAAATAACAATAAAACTCCAAGCCAATGAAAAATAGCTCTTCGGGCCCCAAATTGGTCCCTTTTCAAGTCTGGGATTTATGTGTGTAGATTTCAAGCCGCTCGGAATACAAACATTTTTCGGTCATTTTTGGGGCCTCATTTATGGTAAAATACACGTTTTTTTTCAATCCTTAATCTATGCTTTGGGGTTCTCTTGACTTACAGACGTAAGTTTCAAGCCGATCGACAAAAAAACAAGTCTTTCCCTCATTGTCGGGGGTCAGTGTTTCCAGCCTAGATTTGTTTTCACATTAGGGTATCTTTGACCAGGGACATGCAGATCTATGTCTCGAGCTGTTAAGAAAAAAAGATTATTTAGGCCTTGTATGGCCAAGCCAACATTTCTTTGTTAATCTTTTCCTTTTCCTATTAATTTTTCCTTGGGTCATGGACTTACGGATACAAGATTCAAGCAAAACAGAAAAAACAAAATATTAGACTCTTTGGTTCTACTAGGTTTCCTTTGGCCTAAGAACTTAGGGATGCAAGTTTCGATCTTTTCGGAAAAAAACTGACCTTGTTTCGGGCGAACACATGAACACATATATATTATGTTTAAGTTTTTTTGTGCACTGGCGTCTTGTTAATCCAAGGAACAATACAAACTCCGTGCCAATCATAAAAAAATTATTATATCTTTTTGGGCCGCATTTTTTGGAGATTAGTGCCCCCACCTATTTTTTTTACATTAGGTATCCATGTGCAAGAGGCATACAGATGTAAATTTCAAGCCGTTCCGAAGTAACAGATTATATATTTATTTTTCAGGCCCCCTTTCGTAGAAGACAATTGTTTCCCGTTTTTATTAAGCATTAGGGATACTTTAGGCCAAGGACTTGTGCATTAAGTTCCCCTTAGCCAAAGAACTTATAGATGTAAGTTTGAAGCCGATTGAAAAAAAAAATCATGTTTTGGCCCTTTTCAGGACCCCATTTTTCAGGGAAACCAAAAAATTTTTTCTTTGTTCATTGGGGTTCCCATGGCCAAAGGACCGTTCAACTATGCTGGACAAAATGGCTATCTCAAGATTTTGATTGGATGTGTTTGCAGATTTAATGGGCTTGGGATGAGGGCTGATAGGTCTCCGATTACTTTTGACTCTTAAAAAGGGAACTAGAACTTCTAATTTCTAATCGAATGAGCTCTTTCAAAGTTTCTATGATATTACTACCTATGACACTGCTGCGCTACCTATGATATTGCTAATATGCCCTTTTGAAAACCTGCATGGATACAGTTTTTTCGCTTAATTGAAACTCCCCTAAACGTTCCCTAAAAGTTTCAATATTAAGAGTACACAGATAGTGTCTTTTGGTTAGTTCAAAATACGCCAGAGCTTATCCTGAAAGTTCCAACTTATTAGTATAAGCCATTCCCGGTATATTGATGCGTCACCCTTTTGACAATTCACATACTCATAGTCGTTTTGATTCAGTTCAAAACCCGCCAAAATATTTCTTGAAAGCTTCACCTTATATCCTTAACTTGCATAGTAGCAGAAGCAGAATTAGTAGCAGTATGCACATAGCACCTTTGGTTTTCTTCAATACACCCCTCAACACGCGCTGAAAGTTTCAACTTAATACCATAAACCCTTCCTGAAGCATTGCTGATCTGTCCTCTTGACAACCTGTATGCGCATAGTGTGTTTCGATTTAGTTCAGTACTGTATAAATATTCCCGTGAATTTTGGCCTTAATACATTAGCTTTAGTAGAAGTAGCAGTAGCAGCAGTAGTAATAGTAGTGGCAGTAGCAGTAGTAGAAGCAGTCATATTAGGAGGCAAATACTGACTTTTGGTTAATTCAACATCCCCACAAAAAGCCCTGTAAGCTTAAATTTCTCACATCAAGCCATTCCTAAGATATTACTGGTACGCCCTTTCGACAGCTTGCATACAGACGAAGTATTGTGATTCAGTTCAACTTTTCCCCTCAATATTCCATGAAAATTTCACCTTCATACCCTTAGGCATAGTTGTAATAGTAAAAATAGTAGTAGCAGTAGTACTAGTTGTAGAACTACTAGTAGTTGTAGGACTAGTAGTAGTATTGACTGTAATAGCACTAGCACTAGCAGCAGCAACAGCATTAACATATTGTCTTTTGGTCAGTTGAACGTACCCCTCATCAAGCCCTGGAAGTTTCAACTTAATGCAATTAACCGTTGCTATGTATATTCACAGTTTTAATTTATATCAAATTCCCCCTCAACACTTCCTGAAATTTTCATCTTAATACACTTAGTCTTACAAGTAGTTGCAATAGAAGTACTAGTTGGAGTAGTAGTAGCAGTAAAAGCAGCAGAGGTAGTGGTATTAGTAGTGTTATGCACATATTGTCTTTTGGTAAATTGATTTTCACCTTTAAGCATTCTCTGAAAGTTCCAATTTAGTACCCAAATCCATTCTTAAGGTACGCTTTTGACAACCTGCGTGCACATAGTGAGTTTTGACTCAGTTCAAATCTCCACCCGATATTCTCTCACGTTTTCACCTTCATACGTTTAGCCTTAAAAGTGCTAGTGTCATAGTAATAGTGGTAGTAGTAGGAGAAGTAGTAGCAGCAGTATTGTTGCATTAGTAGTAGTAGTAACAGTAGTAGCAGCAGTATTAATAGCAGTAGTAGCATGAACATGCTGTCCTTTTGGTCAGTTGAGCATGCCCCTCATGATACCCTAGAAGTTTCATCTGCATAGGGAAAGCCGTTCCAAAAATACTGCTGATATACCCTTTTGAGCCCCTTTTGACGACCTTTTCTTCTTAATATTCTTAGCCTTACAAGTAGTTGCAATAGAAGTAATAGTTGGTGTAGTTTAGTAGCAGTAGTAAAAGTAGCAGTGGTATTAGTATTAGAAGGACCATGCACATTTTGCCTTTTGGTCAATTGATCCCGCCTTAAAGCATTCTCTGAAAGACCTAACGTAATACCCGAATCCATTCTTGAGATCCGCCCTTTTGACAATCTGCAAGCATATAGGGTTTTGATTTAGTTTAAATTTTCCCTCAATGCTCTCAAAAATTTTAACCTTGAATACGCTTACCTTAATAGTAATAGTATCACAATAGTAGTGGTAGTACGAGTAGTAGTAGTAGCAGTAATAGTGTTATATTAGTAGTACTACTAACAGTAGTAGCAGCAGTATTAATTGCAGTAGTAGCATGTACATTTTGTCTTTTGGTCAGTTGAAAATCCCCTTAACGATGCCCCGGAAGTTTCATCATGATACAGTAAGCCGTTCCAAAATTATTGCTGATACGCCCTTTTTATCATCTGTATACACACAGTGTGTTTTGATTTAGTTCAACTTTCCCCTCAGCATCTCCTCAGATGTTCATTTCAATATCCCCAGCCTTGGTAGTACTCGCTAAAGAAGCAATAGTTTTATGATAGTAGTGGTAGTAGTAGTAGTGATAGCAGTAGTAGTAGTGGAAGTTGTAGAAGTAGTATTAGTAGTGGTAGCGTGCAAATATTGCCTTTTTGATCAATTGATCATCTCCCTTATCATTTCCAGGAAGTTCCTAATTAATATACGCAGTAAATAAAAGTTCAAATAGGGATAAAATAGTTTTAATAGACAGTGTTTAATAAACAGTGATAGAAATTCACTAAAAATACCAGATATTTCGGTCACATATGCAGTGACCGTCATCAGTAGTGAAACTGGTATTTCATAGAAATATCTGGTATTTTTTTGTGAATTTCTATCACTGTTTGTGAAACACTGTCTATTAAAAGGATTTTATCCCTATTTGAACTTTTATTTATCGTCATGGAAAGGCAGTCTGGTCTCCGAAATTATCTACGTAATATATTCAGTCATTCCTGAGTTAAGCCCTTTTGACAACCCGTATGCACATAACGTGTTTTGATTTAGTTTAACACTCCCCTCAACATTCCTTGAAAGGCTCATCTGAATGCTCTTCGACTTTTCGGAAAGTAAAGGTCAAATATGTCCACCTTTCTCAATAACATGCGCTATACGTAAACAATGAACGAACTGCCTAACTTGCAGCCCTTGTCAGGAGGGCTGTGGGGGAGGGGTGACACCCCCTAAGACATCATTACTCGACCTTTCAACTATGCCTAACAATATGGGTGTCTCAAAATTCTGATAGGACGTGTTTGGGGAAATGAACGGCACGGGGGGATGGGGGGCTCTAATTACTTTTTACTCTTAAAAAGGGCACAAGAACTTTCAATTTGCAATCGAATGATCTCCTTTTCAAGTTTCTGCTTCAACTCCATCTATACGATGTGAATTGATAAAAAAAAAAGGAATAAATAATACAATATGCCCACTTAGCTCTTTACTTAAGCAGCGCTATTACGCTGACTATTATTGAACTTACAGCCGTAAGTCCCTGGGCCAAGGTAAAGTAAACCTATAATACATTACACATAGCTATCACAAAATTACAACTCTAGCCAATGGAGAGCTGAGCTTGACGTGTCAGCTCATTACATAAGTAACTGGAAAGTAACACAAATAGTAAAGGGACCTTAATGCAAAGAAAATTAGACAAGGGGCTCTTGCCCCCACCCCTGAAATGGGGCCAAAAAACTATAAGGTATTTTGGGGCTCTTGGTTTCTTGCCCCCCCCCCCCCCCCCCCCCCCCCCCCCCGTAAGGGCGCATAAATGGGGCAAAAAATGTAAAGCTGTTTTTTGGCTGGCTTGAAACTTAAATTGACCAAGAAAAAAAAATGAATGTGGATTGACAGTTTAATATAAATAATAGGGCCCGACCGATATAATCAGGCCGATATGAGGATCAGTGTCATAATCGGATATCAGAAAAAATATTGGTTATCGGCCGATATATTTTCTCTTTTATGCACAACTTGTTCAGAAGATGGCACCAATTCCTTCAGGTAATTTTGCTTGTCCAGTCCTTGAGGGCAGAGCACCACGTCTAAGTCTGACCATGGTGGAGAGAGTAGCAGAGGTGAGTCAAACGAAGTCAAAGTATATTTGTTGTCAATACTTGTCAATACACCAAGTGCAGCAATGTTCTAAATGTATGGTGACTTCAAGAACGTACATCTTCTACGAAACAACTAAAAACAATACAATAAACCAGATATTTCTGTTTGATGAGTGTTCACTTGTGTTGGTGAATCCAAAATTCAGTCGATTAAAACTCTGATATCCAGTCAGGGGTGCAGCTAAGGGGGAGAGGAAGTGTAGTGAGGTGGGGAGTTCCAAAGTGTCGCCGTCGCGTGTCAACACCTTGGAAAATTTACCTATTTACCTCTAAGCTAAATTAGAAATTTAGCTTGTGTCCGCATACTGGACTATTTAGTTGACACATTCTTTAAATCCCTCCTCCAAATTTAAAACTCGAGCTGCACCTTTGTATTCAGTGTATCTAGCATGAATTTGTTAGTAAGAGACCATATCATATGAATGTAAAGCAAAGTTTTCACATTAATATGTGAATGATTAAAAATCCATGTCCTGCTATTGAAATTTGGGTTTTGAATGATCAACTTCAATATATATCTGACGCTTCTCTCAATTAAATTTTCACCTATTTGTGTTTATGTAACTAAACCGGCTTCTCTTATTAAACTTTTTTCTTATTTGTCACTTCCACAAATATCCACAATTTCGTTTATGTGCTCAAAAGCCGCTGATCGGTAAAGGTAAAGAAAATCTAACAATTCTTGTAGTGGCCTAATTTTTGAAATCCACAGCGAATTATTGGGGCTGTTCTTTGGTGAGTAATAGACAAGGGAGAAAATGCGAGTATAAACATGGACAGAGAAAGGGATGTTTAAACTTTAGGTAAGATTTTTTTCCGGAGGGGAATTTATCGGCAAATTACATCAGTATCGTATCGGTACGATACCGACATATCGGTATCGAACCCCAAAATTCCATACCGGTCGGCTCCTAATACATATACTTAAATTTATTCCTTAAAGTCTTAATAATTTTAATATATTAAAGAAAAAAGTCAAAACATTAAAAAAATTTTTGTTTCAGTAAAGTACAAATTATGTTCTGGTCTTCAGAAGGCAAGGGTGGCGCTAGCCCTACTGGCATTAGTTTCTGCTTGTTTTGAGCTTGACTCGGTTATCTGTTGTAATTTCTGTTCCTTTTGGGTTTCATTTATTTGCTGATAGTGATTTGTGGAAGTTTTAAGCCTGGAAAATTATTTGACTTTATTTCTGCTCATTTTTGGTTCAATGTAGCTCTTTACTTTTTTTAAAGCTTATTTTGCGGAAAGTTTTAAAATTAAATACCTATCAGAAAACTAAATTTGTTTGGCCCGTTTTCAGACCATGGTTCTCCTAATCTCTAAAACAGCGACAACTATCCTCATTTTGTTAAAGAAATCTATCTCTGTGGTCAATTTTCGAAAACGGCGCCAAACATATTTAATCTCTTGGTTACCCGTTAAAGGAAATTTTTTCAATGTATCTCTAAAATTTTCAAGTGAATCAGCAAACATTTGTTTGGCCCGTTTTCAGACCACCTAAACACCCACCAGCCCACAAAAATCCATGGTCTCTTGGCCCATGACAACCAAGATCAAACTTTCCCGCCATTTTTTATGCTAAAAAAATCTATCTCTGAACACTGGTTAATTTTCAAAATTAAGCGCCATTACCCATGGGCTGCATCTGTCATATTTTTTCCATCTTCCAATTATTTTTTAGGAAAGTTTTTGTAACGTATAAGGATATTTACACGTTAAAGCAAAGAATAAATAAATTCAGTATTGATCATGTACCAAGATCATAAAATTCTCTTTGTCTGTGATGAAAACGTTTTATCATCTTATCTATATTCTGCCTGTCATAGACGCTTTACACATCTTGTACTTGTATTGAAACCAAATGGACAAAAGAGCTACAGAAGAACCTACAAGATATGCACATTGGAAACCCTCTGAGGCCCAAACAACTAACTCTACTTACCTATTATGTGAATAGTTTTATCCTTCTTATTATGTGCACGTCCGATGAGAAAATTCTCTGGCTTTACATCTCTGTAGATAAGATGCCTCTTATGGACATACTCAATTCTGTCGAGCTAAAAGAAAAGAATCAAAATGATATTGCTCACAACTTTTCATGGCTGAACAAAACCTCCCCAGGTTTTTACAAACAAAAAAGTCATTTCCTAATTTAAATGTTCGACAAAATCGTCCAACTAGCCATCATTTTTTCCAACATGTTTTACAGAACAGGTTTGGCATGTCGAAGTACACACTTTAGCCTTTGGACGGCTGTGTGCGTCTTAGTTCATTTTCGTTTAAAAGATTTTTCCACTCTTTACTTAATAGATGTTAACCTAGTCAATAGTGTTAAAACCATTAATAAAGAATTGTTGATTCTTACCCCCCCCCCAAAAAAAAAAGAAAAACAGCAACGGGACTAGACTAACTTTTACACCTGCCTAGTGAAATGAATATGAATGCCTTTACTTCCAACCATATTCAGCCTATTAATTTTATCATCCTCAAAGAAGATTCCAATTTTTGAGATCCAGGAGCCTCGCCGTAGGTGTCAAACTGAAATGCTTCTCAGCCGGAATGCCAAAGAAACGAGTCGTAGATTGAACAGATTCCACAGTAGATATGGACGCCAAAGCAAAATAGTGCTTTTACTAGCTTTTATCAAACTGAATGAAAATCAAACAGAAACTAATCTCTCAGGTAATGAATTTCGTGCAGCATTATTGGTTTTTTTATACTTAAATTAAAATAATTAAATCCTTAAAGATTTTGTGAATTCTTGGGAAATATCCAGAGTAGGAGCTTCAAATAAACGTGCGGCGAAGGAGTGTGTTTGGCAGTGTCTTGGCCCTATGTGACTCAGCACTGTAAAATAAATGGTGTAAACTTTGCAATAGTAGAAATTCTATGATGTGTGTTTATACGTAAATTAAGTCTCATTGTCTGATATTTTACTGACTAATACCTGACGGTACTGTGGCATAAAATCATACACATTAAAGACAGAAAACTCCAAGTTACATTTGAAGTTATATCTTTGGATTGTAAAAAAGGAGCAAAGAAACAAAGTAATAGTCTCTAAGTTATTTATACATCTTTCCTGTGCGCATACGCACAGCCTACGTCTATTATTTCCTGATTTGCAAGCAACAAACAATTCTTCCTATTTTAGTCATATGAAACTGAACTCAATCAAATGTTCAGGTTCGTACAACCGTAAATTCAAGCATATACTTTTTGAATTTCTTAGGGCACGTTCTGCACGATAATTTAACACATCTAATGGTTATCAACTACACATAAGCGGTGCAACACTATAAATTTTGTATAGCAGGTTTTTTTTTGAAATGAGGATAAAGTTTTTTTTTTTTCAAGAACTCATGCTGTTTTAACCAAAATGACAGCTCCGGAAGGTTTATGGGGAATGCCCAAGTCTAATACAACAAAAGTCGACAAAATCTTAAAATAAGGTTGAAAATATAGAAGAAGAATTAAAACCTAGCAAAGAAAGGAAATTACGCTATAAGACTGTTGGTTACTTCGGGGCGCCTCGATTTTTCTGTGATGCCACTGAAACTGGCATATCTGTGTTATGTGCAGCCATTGCTTGAATACGCATCTCCGGTCTGGGGCCCTTAAGTACAAAATACAGAATATTTCAGTAATGACGTTGAAATTGTGTAGAAACGTTCTGCAAATATCATACTCGGTGCAAATTTTGTGTCTCATAAATCCACTATTAAGTCATTAAAAAATTTCCTCTCTTTGTGAGCGTGGATACGACTTATTCTCACGTTTAGATACTCACTACTTGCCAGTCAGAAGCATCGTTCATTGCTGCTACCTCCTTGTACAAAGCGTCTGCCTAACCGAAGCAGAATAAAATCGAACCGTTGAGATGCCGTACCAATCGTTTTAGACTCTTTTGTTCCTTTTTTGTCAGTGCACTTGATCGTTTCGCAATTTGTTCACCTTGTACTTTATTGATGTTGCAAAAAAGCATAATTTAGAGGCAGCCTAGACCAAAATTATAAAATCTGTTTTTTATTAAATGAATCTGAATCTTTAAAAGAGCAAGTGAGTTTTCTCTTCCGTTCCATAACACTTATGATAAAACACCGATTATTTGATTAATTGAACAACTGACAAGCCAATCTGAAGCCAGTAAGTGTTTTTCAGGCCTCTTTTTGAAAATATTTTACGCTTTATGTTAATTTTCACATGACTTAAATACCTCAAATACAAAATCATTTAAGACTAAAAAAAACCTTGGCCCCATAAATATTTCCAAAAAAATTCAAAGATGCAAAATGAAAATGGCTAATAAGGGTTTTTTCAATATAACTACATTTTTTAAAATTAAATATTATTTTTTATAATATGTAATCATGCTCAATTATAGCTTACATTTGCATAGTGCATATAAAATGAAACAAGTTCTAATTCAAACACTGTTCAATAAAATTAAGTAGTTCTCTACGTATTTATGAGAAAATCCAATTTGCTTTCATAGCAACAATTGGACAAATTCAACAATTTTTTTTATATTAATATTCTCGAATTTCACAAAAATTACCCTAGTTGTGAGTTCAATTTTTCCCAGGGTTATTTGTTGGTCTGACAGAATAATTAGCAAAGGCTTCAGTTTTTGTAACACAACTTCGGGAATACACATTTCAGACAATATTTTTTTTCTAGACATTTTAAGCAGCGAATGATAGACTTCCCCTTCATACTAAAAAAAAACAACTCTAAGTAAGCTGTAAGCTTTTTCTTTACCTCTAAGCAATTTTACTTCTTCTTTTATATTGTTATTTTTAACATTATTTTTTCTTGGTTCTTTTCATTATAAAAAAAAAAAAAATAAAAAAACAATTTCACTGAAAGTAAGGACTAATATTGAAACTTGACACAAACAGAAATTATTTTTGTATATGAGAGGGAGCTGCCCCTTCCTCAACCATCGCTCTTTACGATAAAAGTCTAAAAGTTTTTAAAAAATACTTCTTAATCAAAATCAACGGTCCTTGTGTTTGAGTTGTCTTTCCTGAAGAATGACGACAAAAGGTCAAACTTCCCCGTAAAGAGCAAGGATTGAGGAAGGGACAGCCCCTCTCATATACAGAATAATTTCTGTTAGCTTGAAGTTGCGATGTTGCTCCTTACTTTCAGTTAAAAACTCGTTGTTTTTTTTTTTTATTATTTAATTTCTGATCGTCTTTTAAATCATACCAGGAATTCTCCATTCCCCTTTCCTCACCCTGTGTAACACTTCTCTTCGAAAAACTCTCCCCAGAAACATTCCTCTCCACAGAAAATTGTCCCCGTATAAAACCCTCTCTCCCCTGTCTCTCTGCAGGAGTTTACCCCCAAAATGTCCGTATATTTCCCAACAACAAATACTATGTGAGAAATTTGGGCAAATTACGTAACTTACATCCCTTTTCCCAGGGACTATAGAGGGTCATGTCATCACCACAAGCCTAGTTATTGACCTACCAACTATGCTGAATCAAATGGCGATCTCCAAATTTTGACCAGATGTCTTTAGGGAAAATACCGGCGTGGGAGGGGGATAGGTACCCTCCAATCTTTTTAGTCATTTAAAATGGGCACTAGAACTTTTAATTTCCGCTCGAGTGAGATCCCTCCCGATCTTCTAAGACCATTGGTTCGATACGATCTCCCCTGAAAAAAAAACAAAAAAAACAAATGAACATGCATCCCTGATCTTTTCTTCTGCCAAAAAACACAAAATTCCACATTTCAGTAGATAGGAGCTTGAAACCTTTAAAGGAGATTCTCTGATATGCTGAATCTGATTGTGTGATTTTCATTAATATTATTCCACCTTTCAGGGTATTTCCTTACTTTTTCTAAAATCAGGCAAATTTTCTCAGGCTCGTAGCTTTTGCCGGGTAAAATTAAACTTAATGAATTTTATATGTTTGGAATCAGATTAAAAAATCCAAATCTTTTGACTTATCTATTGTTATCGAAATTTCGCTTTCTATAGTCTCGGTTACTATTAGGCTGAGTCGCTCCTTACATACAGTTTGCTACCACCAACTTTCGATTATCTTTTTTTTATACCCCTTTAGGTTGAATATCTCTGGGACACGTTGGAAAAGTGTAATGGAAATTTTTATAGCATATGACGCCTTAATCAGGCTTGGTTAACGGTGGGCAATGAGTGATGGACAACAGTTCACCATTTCTCTTTGTTTTAGTTTGTTTTCCATTGTTTTTTTTTTCTTCTTTCTCCTTGAATTTCCAGCCATAGAGCCTTGCGGGGGGAATATCATGGCGACCTTTTCCTCTTTTTTGTTCACATTTATTGTTTGTTTAAAACCAACTCAGAACTGAGCTCTGACATTGGAAAAGTATGATAGAAATCGCAAGACTAGTTTTAAGCTTGTTACTAAATAAAGTAAATATATCAGAAAATAAAATGGTTGCTATGAGTACAAGTAAAATCAATTAAAACTGCCTTTACATCGTGAATATCGAATTGACTACAATCATGAAGATGAAAATATAAAAAAAAAAAAAAACTACAATAAAAGCAGACCTTTTAATTGTTTACACAGACTTTTTAATTGTTAAAAGTCTGCTTGAACAAAAAAAAAGTACCAAAAATTAATTAAGCACTAGGACAAAGCAAAGAATGTTTGATCCTATAGTTTTCTGCGTAAATTATACTATAAGTTATAATAGGCAAAAAAAAGTAATTAGTCATAAGATCAGTAAAAGTTTTTGACTTCCTAAAATAAACTGGTTCTTCTGAGTGAACTCCACTGATAAACTGGGATGCACATTATTTATATGTGCAGAACTATGAGCAGTTCAGTGGGGTTTAACAAAAACGGTCAGAAAGAATTTTCCAATTTTAGAGAAAAACAATTTTCTAATTGAGAAACAAGAAGTGAATCTTTTTTATAAGGGAGAAATCTGACAGGGGATCAGGGATTTAGCAAGATCTTGCTATTTATAATTCGTTTGAAGATTACTTAATTTCAAAGGTGAATTTTTCCGTTTTGAGACTGAGCTTTCAGTTAAAATTGCAATAGGATTTTTTAGCAAGTGAACATCTGACCGTACCAATCGCTTCACCGTAAAATCACAAGGAAAAATACTCCAATAACTCAGTGAACCTCATTGATCAATAGAACGGTATTTGCATAACGCGGCACATTTTTAACTGTAATGCATTAATGTATCGAAAAGAGCATTATTCAAAACCCAGAGTACTGATCTTTGTAGCTAATATCTCACCATCTTACATTTATAAACTTTCAAGAATAAAAATGACACCTTTTATTTTTCATTGTTTAGTCTTTCCCATCTTTTAACATGGAGAAGATTTGTTACTTGTTTTATTTTACTGTTAGAACCGTTTGTAAAATTAATTAGTCACCTAGCAAGAGCACTTTGAACAGTGTTGGATAGTTTTTGATGCATGAATGACATTGAATGATAGGCTTTGGATTTTTGGAACAAAAAGACTCCCTAAGTGTAACTAATTGTAGAGTTTGTTAGCTACTAATCGCTTCCATAGTAGCCCAACAATTTTCCTTAGTTAATTGAACCGAATCCAGCCCGAGAGACCCTTGTTTTAGGCTGCAAAATTGTATAGTAAAGAAACGGCTTCACTCATGCCCTGTGGATAGTAGCATTAAATTAGAAGTACGACAATTTGATTAATATGCAAGCATAAGTAAAAAAAATTATGAATTAAAAATGAAACTTACAAAGTATATATATATATATATATATATATATATATATATATATATATATATATATATATATATATATATATATATATATATATATATATATATATATATATATATATATATATATATATATATATATATATCTATATATATATATATATATATCAGGGCTACCACAGGTTCAAGTGGTAAAAAAGAGGACTTAGGGACCTTATTTTAGTCGAAAAAGGAACCTCTCTAGGGACCATTTTGGACGCAAAATGGACCCCAAAACTCAGCTTTCAGAAAGCTGTTGAAAGAAAAAGCAGTGATACAACAGCAAATGACACTTGACTAAAAAAAAAAAAAAACAAAATGGGAATGATCATTTGCAGACATCTCTCCATGATAAGAGGCCAAGTAATAATTAAGAAACAGACCACCTGAGAATCATCATGTCATGGAAGGAGCTTTTATCTTCTTTTTTTCTGAACGCTTTACTTTCGAATACAAAAATATGACGAAAGAGATAAGGGTATGATAGCTAGAACACAACAAACTATTTGTTTCCCTTTCTTGCACTGCCTTCTGCTGGAGCAGAGATGTGATCAGGAACTGTTTCCTTGACTCTAACTGCTGCTGGACGGTTTCAAGAGTAGCAGCTCCCTTGTTTTGTCCAGTACGCATCGACATCTAGAGTCCCATCTGTCATGGCCTATGCTAGCTGTATCTCGACCATGTCCTTCTTTTCTATGCCCTTTTTCAGCCGTTTTATGAGCTTCCTTTATCAACTCGTCTGCGGCCTGTTCCTTGGAACCAAGCGCTCCTTTTTTTTCTTTGTGAGATTTTTCGAGAGTTTCTATTTTCTGTCTTTTCAAAGAGGTTTCAGCGAGCTACTGATACCTCAACCGTCCTCTTGCCTCCAAATCCTCCCGCTCTTTCTCAGTGTTTTCTTTCAGGGCTTTTTCCTGCTGTAGGTACAAATCATAGCCTTATCTAGCGGATATCTTTATCAAGCTTTGATAGCTTTATCAAGTCTTCAGTGACAGCAACATTTTGCGCACGTCCTCCAAACCTGCCCAACCCATCTATCACAAACAGTTTTGCATTCAAAGTTCGCTCATTCATCAAAGCCCTTTCTTCGCTGAGAACTCGCCCAGAAAGGGAGAAACCCCACTCAATGCTGGCAGACCTGTGTAAAAATGGTCAAATCATTTTTTACGACTTCAGACAAGTTTGTATATTTTTTCAATCTGGATCACGTTGTTCCACTTGTCGTTGATCCTTCCTGGCTCCGGTGGAAGTCCGGAGAACTGGACTAGCTTAAACTCGTCAACTAGCATGTCCTTTTGCGTCGCGATGGGTAACTTCCTGGCAATATATAATAAAATCTGAGCAGAAACTGAATTTAAAACTTTGTCGGGATGTAGAAAAGTTAATGCTTTCAACAACCGCCTAAATTCTCTGCAGAGTATTTGCTTAAGGACATATCTTCTAAGTCGCAGAATAATGCTTCTGAACGCCCTGCATGGACGAGCGTTTTGTAAGCTCGTCTATTGACTCAAGACAGTCGACGATCTCGTCACTCAAAAATGTTTATAGCAGTGACACAAAGTTCTTTTCATCTTCAAATGGCTGAAGCTTAAAATCATCCCTAAGTTCTTCATCGCTTTGGGTTTTAAAATTCGTTTAGTCAATGTCAAGACCAGGAGATTCAGCTCCTTATAGAGTTCATCCACTAGAGGCTCTTCCCGTTGAAGCTTTTCCGTGAAACGTGTGAAGAGGTTCGAACTACTAACAACAAATTGACAATGCTTTCATGGTCGGTTGTTTGATCAGCCGGACTATCTCTTTGTACGCATTTGATTTCATAAGACTAGGGTTTTTATTTGGAATATAGACAACGAAGTATTCAAACAGAGCTGGCATCTGTTCCCTTAGCCTCGAAGCGGCAGGTCCTGTTATTAACCATCTGGTGGGTACGTGCTTTAAGTAGCGAGACTTAGGAACACCAGTTTTCTCATGAATCTTCCCGTAGTCTTCTTGTTTAGCCGGCCAGCTACTAAAAATTAGTACACTTTGATGATCAGATTGGAACAATTCTCACGGATTTCCTACAAACCCTTCCGAAAAGCGTTGTGCATCAAATGGATCTTGCAGCTACCAATATCATGGAGACCTTCGCTACCTGTCATTTCACGATTTTCGCTGTAAATTAGTCGAGAAAGTTTTTTGTCCAGGTTCGGACCGTCACAACTTAACGCTAGTAGTTTAGAGATAGGTAAACCACTCTCATCGATCGTTTTGACTATTTCTGACTAAGCGAACTTAGTTCGCCCGAAGGAGAAGTTTTTGACCACTGTATTTCTGAACATTTTTCCAAATACATCTGCTATTCCGTCTGCGAATTTTCCAGAATAGTCTGACTCAATCATCTTCAGAGCCCATATAATTTCTGCAACAGTTGTTTCATCCCGCACTACGTAAGCACCAAGATGCATGGGCAGTTTTGCCGGTTCGCCGCTCTCCATGGAAGGTGTTGCCGAGAGACAAAGCAGATTCGGCTTAGGCTTATGGTAACATTCTTCTTATGTTCAGCAGTTCTGGCGTGCTGCTGTAAAGCGTAGAAGCCCTTATGGTAGACAAGTGATGTATTGCAGATAGAACAGTAGAAAGAGAAAAGATCTACCGGAACGGCTCTACGCCACTCTTTCATTTGGTGTCCCGTCGCATCTTTCTCTTCCAACCAAGTCTCCTTGAATTTGCACTTTCCCATTCTTGTTCAAACTGAAACTTCAAACCCTAAACCTTAAAAAAAAAGAAAGAAAAGAAGCTAGTAGAAAAATATATAGATTATTGCCAGAAATGCATTCAAATAAAAAAGGGTGCTAGGAAGTAGTCTAATAGTTTAAGAAATGTATGTAAGCTCAAAATCGTGCAAGAAACCTGGTTTACCTGGCCTACTTCGTATTTTCTACTTGGAACCATTCTCTTACTTTTCTTTCCTCTGTATGAAACAAAGCGACACCCAGAAAAGAGTTTTCTAAGTAGTTAACAAAGCCGACCGAACCCCTGCC
>CM051264.1:41711429-41879791 GCA_027921565.1 Artemia sinica
GGGGGAACTGTAGTTACGTTATTTTTCGTAATGCCGTTATAAATTTTAAATTCTGTGTAAGAGCAACAAAAAATTCCTGATCAGGTTTAACCTAAAAGATCTTATGTGAAATTTATTTTTTGACAAAATTGGGAAATCTTTAAATCTTGACTACAGCAGCCGAACGGTATCAAATACTGGCAAATATAGATCCTGAAAAACAGAATAGAAAAAAAAAAAAAAAAAATCAAAATATGGAAAACATTACCAATTGTAGACCAATCAGTAATACTGTTTTCAACGAAAACTTTCGGCCACATAAATCAAAAAGGTCTTCTAAACTGGGTCCCAGCAATTCCATGACAAGGGCTGAATATTTTCCACACGGGCCGAAGTAATATACGTCAGGGATTCCCTCTGTGAAAATATAATCATCATAAATCTAATAGTGACATAAATACAAAACTGCAGAGGAAATATGTAAAAGAAAATTTCTGAAACTCTCGGAGTTAAAACGATATTTTGACAAATTCATTGAACCAAATTAAACAGAAACTTTTCATAGCTTACATAGCTCTGGATATACACCGATAAAAAGGGATGAATAACTCAAAACCTGAGAGAATACAATTATAAGGACACAAGATTTCAACAGGATTAACGCCATTAAGGAAAGGAATGAGGATGCCAAAAAATTGGATACGCAAAAAAATAGAGAACCTAAAAAAATAGAGAACAAACATGATTTCTGAAAAAAAAAAATCCTGGTTTATAGAATATAAATCGAGATAAAATAGACTTCCAGATACTTTTACACTCGGAATTATCCAAGTAATCAAAATAATACATTGGTAAGACTATGATTGTCGCAATGCGATATATTGTTATTTATATATCTGCATAAAAACTAATTACCGTATATATATGTATGTCAATAAGAAATACAAAACTAAAATAATCTAGTTGAAGGTAAAACAACGATAATTCTAATTTACCCACAAAAGTAAAAATATAATTCCAATTAATACAGAAAGTAAATATCATATCTTATGTAATGTTTCCAATATCGATCAGATTTAAAAAAGAAAATAGAATATGTTCTTTTTCCTTGGAATCTTGCACAATGTTCATGTTTGATTAAAGCAGTCTCAATCAGTCCTTGTATTTTCAGAAAAATTAGCATAAAATTATAGGTATGCTCTGAGTACGCATAAAACCCATTAAAAAGAAATTATATTTTTAAATTTCGGTCCTTCTGCAATAGAAACTTGAATAAAAATTAGCCTTGGTAAATCTTCATAAACATTTAAACGTTATTTCTTTTTTTAATCCAATAATTTTCTTTAAAAAAAGTCCTAGGACCGGGGATCCCCGATATCCATAAACCAACGTAATACTTTTTATTTGCGTCTTTTTTGGTAATATTCGTTTTTTTATTGTCAAGATTATTGGTAGCATTGATGTCCCTAACTCATTTGATGCCCCTAAGTTGATCGATGGTATTTGGATCGCGACCAAATCATTCACTAACATCTTCTCGAGTTAGTCACAGTTAAAAATGCATTGTTAGACCACCAGGCCACTGTGAGGGTGACGAGGCTAGACGACGGGTATTTTCTTGCTGGTCGCCAAAAAAGGACGACATTCCAGTCCAGTACCTTCAAGTATATTCCACCCTTTCCTCACCGTTATGATTTACTGTAAAATTGGATAGTTAATACAGCTAACCAGGCAAACTTAAATACAGGACATACAGAAATTATCTATTATGAAAAAACAATGGATTTTCTTCTCACTATTTGTCATAAAGATTAAATTTTTTTTCAGATTTTGCAACTGATTAATACGGTGACAAAATGGGGTGATTAAACCCAGGTTATGAGTTGTGGCAGAAAACTAATGAAACTGACTATACTGCAGCGATTTGGCAACGCCGTCCTGTTGTCCTTGATAGGGCATGTGTATCATCCCCCGCCCATAGGTTAGTGCAAGTCTCAACTCATTCAGTTTTTCTATGTAACTTTTGTGACTGCTATTAGCAAAACTGTGTTTTAGTTGTACGTCAAGCAAAATAGATAGGGGAGTTGAGCAACGTAATGTCATCGAATTCTGTGTTAAGCTTGGTGGATCGGCAAGTGGCGGGGGGGGGGGATGAAAAGTTAAAACAAGCCAATGGGGAACATTATTTATCCTAAGCTCAAGTTTTTCACTGGGACATATTGAAAGACAGAAAACTCGATGAAGCTGAACACCGTTAAGGGAGGCCTTCAGCTTCGGAAACATCGAACATTTAAACACTTATTCTTGTGAGAACTTTGACTAAACATTTGCACACGCGCAATATATATATATATATATATATATATATATATATATATATATATATATATATATATATATATATATATATATATATATATATATATATATATATATATATATATATATATATATATATACATTAACATCCTTGAAAAGCGCAAACAAGGGTTATTCGCCTGAGGCCAGCCATTGCAGATGAACGTATGGTCCATTATGATAACAATCCATTTCACATTGCCCTCTCAAACATACATTTTTTAACATCAAAGCACATTTTCTAGGGATCTGCAGCTTCACCTGACCTCACTCCCCGAGACTTTTCTTAAAGTGGAAAATGTCATTAATGGACGTCTTTTCAGAACCTTAGAAAAGGTCCAAAAGAGTTTAAAGTAAATGCGAAAGACCAAACCAGTTGAAGACTTCCACCACTGCCGCCAACGATGGAAACACCACCTGCATCCTTACAGCTGCATATGGGAATAACATAAAGCGGATAGCATTGATGTTGGAACAGTTAAATAAGAACTTTGGCAAATAAAAAATCAGTCTCATTACTTTTCTGCCCCATCTGCGTATCTACGGGCAGGGTTGATTTCGTCTGTGGACGGTTACTGCGGGAGTTCCAAGTGCCCAATCGAGGGTCTGTTGAGAAGTTGAAGGGACTAATCCAAATTAAGGCAACATTGGAGCCTATTTTGTCAATGGTGACTACTTAAGGACTGTAAAGTGTCACTTTGCCAGCTTATACCAAGGCTCAGTCCTACTGGAAAACCCGATTTCAAAGATAAAGTACTCGATTGCTTCATACGTTGTCAGACCGTACCACTTGCTGTACATGTGTTAGAACCATCTTTTGTTGATTCATATAAAACACTTTTTCTACCCGTAAGAGCGGCAGTTCATTTTGTTCGCGAATTTGCCCAAATTGAAACCGTTTCTTCCAGTACAATGAGAAGAGGACTGAAATTTAATCCAGTCCTCTTAAGTTCTTTGGCGAAAACACATATATTACTCCCTTTTTGTTGTTACTCCTATATACCAGCACAAGTACACACGGAAAATCATCCCAACACCAACATAATTTTACCTTACCGGCAAATTTGTTTGAAATTTTAGCTGGAAGCCCGGTTATTAACCTAAAGTTAACACAGGGACGGTGTAATAATTTTATCATTAATAAACAGAGTGTATTAACTACTCAAATTAAAATATGGTGTGCTAACCCCTAATAGAACTTGTAACAATTCAATGAATTAAGGTAGGCTTATTAGCGAGTATCAAAATTGAATAATTGATCATCAATGACAGACGGAAGTCCTACCCAGCAATGGCTAGCATTGCATCATGGTAGCATAATTGTTAGATTTAAAGCCTTACGGTTTACATGTGGTATTTTTAAAATTGAAGGGATGTGTTGACACGACTAGAAATTAATACTAATTTGTGTATTTACTTCAAGTTATTGATTTCATTGATTTTCAAAAAAATATTTGAACAACACTGTAGAGAAAAAAGAAACATAAAAATATTCATGGGCAAGAAAGGATCCATCTTTCTCAAGAATTCTCGAAAAAATGTATTTTATGTATTTTTCAATATATTCATTACAACCAAACTAGCTTTACATATTGAGCTCTATTTGCTATTCTGAAATTTCGTGAATTTTCCAACTTAGCACCAATAGTTCATCAATAGGCCTATATATACAGGATACAAGAGAGAAGTGATAATGGTCAGTACCGAAGATCAAATTCAGCCTGCCTTATTTTGCTGCAACACTACGAACTTCACGCAATTAATTATACGCAATTACTAAGAACTTCACGTAATAAAGTTTTTTTTTTATAGTTTAAACATGAATATTTATCTGGGTTTATGAACATGACAAACCAGAAAACAATGAACTCCCACCAATTGTTAGCTTCGCCCCCTTCCCGCCCCTGTAACATATGATTACCTGAACCATTATCTCCATATAGAAGACATTGGGCAATTGTCCCTCAAATAGAGCCAAAAGGACATCACCCCAATAAAACCCCGTGAAAATTACATTAAAATTAGCATATTGCGATCAAAGGTAGCTAGAATTCGTGTTACTTTTTTACTTTTGACTCGACAGGTTTATCAAGGAGGCACAGTTTGTGCCTCTATAAAGAGGCGACCCACCACAATGTTAAGCGATTTCAGGTCCTAGAGGTCGCAGAGAGACGGCGGTAATCGCATTTTGTAGCCCAAGCTCAAACTAAGAAACTTGCAAAATTTCATCCTCCTCCGACTTTATCTTCATGGGGTAAACTGGGCCGGAAGTTTGGACCCTCCCACCACAGCCCCCCTTTAACGTTGTCCGATTGGGCTGAAATTTAGAAGTTAAGCTTTCCTAGGGCCCGGGAGCATTTCAGCTCAATCCGATCACTCCTTCCCTGTTTTCAAAAAACCAGATATAGCCACCAATTCTTCTTAGCCACGCCTACAGGCCACAGTTGGCAACGGATCCGGTTGAATGAGGACTCATTCGAAGCAGAATTCGAAGGGCCTTTTGATATTTTCAGACCGAAAAAATTATCCCCGAATTTACATTTACGAAAAACCTTGTTTCCATTAAATGTTAATTTTTACCACAACCCCCCTTTAACGTTGTCTGATCGGGCTGAAATTTGGAGGATAATCTTTCCTAGGGCCTGGAAGCTTATCCTCGAATTTCAGCTCAATCTGATCACCCCTTTCCTGTTTTCCAAAAACCAAATATAGTTTTTTGGGAATTTGCTTGCGTCGAAAATAGCTTCGATATACTAAAAAACAATTAATTGTATAGTCTAGCGTTACACTCCAGACTCTCAGGCGGAAAACCCGGGTTCGATTCACCATCAGAGCAATTTTTTTTAATACTGAATTCAAACTTTAAAAAGAAACTCAGTTTCTTTTTAAATTATTTGAAAAAAATTACGTTTTCTAAAGAGTTAAAGAGGCTGAGTTACAAGGAGCAATAATAAGTAATAAACTGTACAAAAACGTGCAGAAATTATTTGAAAAAAACTACGTTTTCTAAAGAGTTAAAGATACTGAGTTACAAGGTCGAACCTTAAAACGTACAGGGATTAGGAGGCACAGTTGGGGGGCTGCCGCCCCCCAAACGCCCCGCTTTCGCAGCCTTTAAATAAAAAAAAAGTTTTTTAAACTGAAAGTAAGGAGCGACATTAAATCTTAAAACGAACAGAAATTATTCCGTATATGAAAGAGGCTGTGCCCTCCTGCCTCGCTCTTTACGCTAAAGTTTTTATTGTTTAAAAAAAGTTGTGAGAAAGTCAAACTTTAGCGTAAAGAGCGAGGCGTTGAGGAGGGCACAGCCTCTTTCATATACGGAATAATTTCTGTTCGTTTTAAGATTTAATGTCGCTTTACTTTCAGTTTAAAAAACTTTTTTTTATTTAAAGGCTGCGAAAGCGGGGCGTTTGGGGGGCGGCAGCCCCCCAACTGTGCCTCCTAATCCCTGTACGTTTTAAGGTTCGACCTTGTAACTCAGCCTCTTTAACTCTTTAGAAAACGTAGTTTTTTTCAAATAATAGACGGATAAGGGGCGAGGATGCAGTTATAATACAGATTTGCAACTTTGCAATTTCAAAAGGATGGCAAATAGGCAAAAAATGGCAAATAATTAACAAAATTTATCTTACCATGAGGTCCTAGCTGTTTGTAGAATCGATATTCAAGGTGCAGTTGAGGTGCTTTAGATTTCAATGGTTCTAATTTAATTGCTACGTGCTCTCCAGTGTATAGATTTTTTCCTGAAAGGAAAACACCGTAACAGAACATACAACAAATTATACGAAGGTAAAGTAAAGGGACGTAATACAAACGTAAATCGAAGAGTACGAGTTTTTAAACTATAACTGGAAAATAGAAAAATTAAAATAATACAATTACCTTCAGGAAATTAAAAATGCTTTCTCAAATAAAGTAAATAATTTCGAAGGCCACACTGCCATTCCATGACGATATATAAAAGTTCAAATAGGGATAAAATCATTTTAATAGAAAGTGTTTCGCAAACAGTGATAGAAATTAACAAAACATACTAGATATTTTGGTCACACATGCAGTGACTATCATGAGTAGTAATAATGGTGTAATCAGAGTATGACTGATGATTGTCACTGCATATGTGACAGAAATATCTAGTATTTTTTTAATGAAACTTATCACTGTCTATTAAAAAGATTTTATCCCTATTTGAACTTTTATTTATCGAAACAAAATAAAACAAACACTTTTGGATAATAGAAGATTTAATTTGCAAATTTTCATAAGACTTGAGAGCTCAAAGAATACATGGGTATCCTCGGGTTTCTTATATTAGTCTTGCTACGGAAATTCGAGATGGGTAATATTTCTAAACATTTGGATGTAAACTCCTAAACTAAGGCATAGCGTACAAGTAGATTAAGCCTGCCAAATCTAAAATAAAAGAAGAAAAGCTTTTGTGAGCTAAACAATAAAAACAATAAAATATACGACATCTTTTTTTCAAAACCCAGTATTGCAATGACCAGTCTGGCAAGGATAAACTTCTGATTAAACAATAATTATTGCGTCAAAACCTCCCACCAACCAAATAAAAAAGATAAAAGGGTGAAGACCCTACTGAGCCATTGATGGCGTATAGGGCGTCGAATCGACGTTTTATCGAACAGTTCGTGGTACGAACTGCAAGTAAGGAGCGACCCGGCTCAATAGTTTGATACCAATAGATACATCAAAAGAATCAGATTTTTATGCTGATTTCAAATATATAATTTTGCATCAAGTTAAATCTTACCCATCAAAAATTACGTGCCTGAGAAAATTTGCCTTATTTTCGAAAAAAGAGGAAACAGCCCCTAAAAGTCATAGAACTTTAGTGAAAATCACACCATCAGATTCAGCGTATCGGAGAACCCTACTAAAGAAGTTTCAAGCTCCTACCTGAAAAAATGTGGAATTTTATATTTTTTGCCAGAAGAAGGATCACGGATGCGTGTTAATTTGTTGTTTTTTTTTTTCAGAGGTGATCGTATCGATCCAGTAGTCCTAGAATATCATGAGAGGGCTCATTCGAACTGAAATTAAAAGTTCTAGTGCCCTGTTTAAGTGACCAAAAAATTAGAGGACAACTTGGCCCCCTCCCACGCTAATTTTTCTCCCGCAGTCACCCAATCAAAATTTTGAGATAGCCATTTTGTTCAGCATAGTCGAAAATCTAATAAATATGTCTTTGAGGATAGCTTAATGCCCCACAGTTCTCGGGGGAAGGACTGCAAGTTATGAGGTTTGCCTGTTGTTTACATATAGTATTTTTTTTCTGGTGGGGGGGGGATCGGATGAGGTGGTTACGGGGGAGGATCTTTCCATGGAGGATATTTCCTTTGGTGAAGGGACATTTCTATGAAGGGAGCGCCGGAATTCCCGGCATTATTTAAAAAACCATCAGAAATAAAATTAAGAAAAAACAAGTTTTTTCAACTGAAAGTAAGGAGCAACATTAAAACTTAAAACGAACAGAAATTATTACGTATATGAGGGGGTTCGCCTCCTAGTCAACACCTCGCTCTTTAAAGTTTTTTTTTTTTAGTACTTTCAAAAGAGCTATCTATTCTAATTAACCGGCCTTTGTGATTCAGGGGTTTGTGATTCGAACAAAATTCAAACTTTAGCGTAAAGAGTGAGGTATTAACTAGGGGGCGAACTCCCTAATATACATAATAAAAACATACGAATATAGAAGTTCGTTACGTAAGTTAATTCGTAAGTCACGTCAGAACAAAGTTTCGAGAAAGCCATTTAGCCAAAAAAGAAAAATAATATGCAAATTTCGTTTTAATTATTCATGTACGGTGAGCCAAAATCAAAGCTGCATTAATTCAAAAACGTTCAGGAGTTAAATAAAAAAAACTAGTTTTTTTTTAACTGAAAGTAAGGAGCGACACTAAAACTTAAAACGAACAGAAATTAATCCGTATATGAAAGGGGCGGTCCCCTCCTCAACGCCTCGCTCTTTACGCAAAGGTTGGACTCTGTCTCACAATTTTACTTTTTAAAACAATAAAAAACTTTAGCGTAAAGAGCGAGGCGTTGAGGAGGGGACCGCCCCTTTCATATACGGAATAATTTCTGTTCGTTTTAAGTTTTAATGTCGCTCCTTACTTTCAGTTAAAAAAACGTGTTTTTTTTATTTAATACATTGTAAGACCACACTGACTATACATGACGCATGAAACAAAGAGGAAGAAAATAATACATGAAAAATAAAATCAAATAGGTAAGAAAACGAGGTTTGTGTCAGCCAGTGGCAAAATACGAAACGAAAATAAGCAAATATTTCGACAATGATCTTCACTAAGTCGTCTTCAGTGCTAATAATAATAATAATAAATAATAAAAAATAATAAATAAAAAAAATCCAACTAACCTTTTGAAGTGAACTACACAAGAAGAGAATTTAAAAGAATGTTATTGAAAAGAATTAATGAAAGTAGACACATTGTTTAAACATAGGCTATAATGACATTCATTCATGAAATTCTAACAATTTTGGGGTCATTATCGTTACAGGTATAAAAGAGAAAATGATTAAATATATTGTGTTGTCAGTGAAGCACAAATGACGCTCTGGCTTTAAGCAGCTTAGCCCTATTCCTGTTTGTGGTAATTTCTGTTTGTTTTAAGTTTGACTTGATTATTCATTTTAATTTATGTTTGTTTTGCGTCTCATTTATTCGATGATAGTGATTTTCCAAGTCTGACCTATTGTGTGACTTTATTTCTGGTCATCTTTAGTACTATGAGCAGACTTTGAGATAATTTGTAAAAAAAAAAAACTTCTTTTTCAATGTCTGAAAAATAAAAGCGTACGTCAAGAATCAATGCCACCGGGTCCGTTCCCTGGCTGAGGTTCCCTTGGTTCTGAAATTTTAACTGAGGCATTTTCATGGCCTAGAATTCAAAAATAAATCACTATCACAAATTATAATCTTTAGCAGATGATGTATTACACACAAAGCGTCTTTTGATTTACCTCCACCTCTTCCCCAAGTCAAATTTTAAATCCACTTGACCCTAAAATACTCCCTCAAAGTTTCAGCTCGATCGCTTAGCTTAGGCCCTTCCCAAAAAATTGTAAATAAATTGAAAAATCACGTGCACGTAATGTCTTTTGATTTGCTCAGGTACACGTGTCGTTTCCAGAATACACTTTAGGAAAACCCTGGTAATCTTGCCCTTGATAATCTTGGATCCATAAGAGTTTACTCGAAACAGAACTAATATTGCTACAAAAAACTCACTGTAGCACCAAGCCGTCAGAGGCCAACACATCTACATATGCTCATCTGCCACCCCAATCTATTCTAAGCCTACCTCTTTACACCCTCCCAAAAGTTCTTATCTCCCTCAAATCTTTCCTTACAAAATCCTTCCATCCCATTTGTGGAGGCCTGCTTTTCGTTTAGCCCGACCTTCCCAAGCAATGGGTCGCGAACTCAAATGGGGTCACGTAGCAAAATCATGGAGTCGCAAGAGATTTTAAAGTCAAATATTTAAATATTAAAGTTTATAACATACTACAGGAAAAGATATATATTGTAAAGATGATGCATTTTTAAAAACTGAAGGTCTAGAATGGAAAAATTGCTGTGGAATATGCACAAACGATGCAAAAGGGATGACGGGCAAAAACATTGATTTTAAATCATTTTTTCAAGCTAGTCATTATGACCATATAACTTTTACTCACTGCCTTATTCACCGAGAGACTATTGCAGCAAAAAAAATAGCACCATTATAGAACGATGTGCTTCCGAATGCTGTTAAGATTATAAACTTTATTAAGAGCCATGCCCTTAACGGTCACTTATTTTCAAATCTTTGTGAGGATTAATTAAAAAAACTTTTTCCACAAAATGAGTTTTTCAAAGAAAAGTAAAGAACTCCATTAAACAAAAAATGAGCAAAAATAAAATCAAATAATCTCTACCAAGCGTGAAACTACCACAAATCAGCATCGATAAATAAATGAAACCCAAAAACAAACAGAAATTACAATAAATAACTGAGTCAAACTCAAAACTAGCAGAAATTAACATAAGTTGGGCTAGAAACCCCTATGCGTTTCCAAGGCGAGAAAGAAATTTAAACTTTACTGCAAAAAATATAAATGTTTTTACTTTTATAACTTTAATAAATCAAATAATATTAACATTTTGATTACTAAATATCAGTATATATATATATTAAACTGACAATGCACATTCATTTGTGGTAGTTGATACCATTCGCAAAAAAATCTGTATATTTTCTCTGATAGCTTGGATACACTTAAGCTATTTAGATTTGGTTAAATTTTAAGAGCCGAAGTAGCCCCGAAAGTTTGAACATAATACCCTCAGTCGTTCTTGGGATACTGCTGAGATGCCTTATTGGGAATTAGCCTCAACACAGTGCATTTTAACTTAATCTTAAGGCAACATTTAGTTTTTAAACATAATGGGCAAATAGGAGGGTGGGCGTGGGAGGGGGATTAGTTGCCCTCCAATCACTTTCGACTATTAAAAGGGGCATCAGCATTTCTATTTTCAATCGAATGAGCCCTTTTCGAAGCTCCTATGACAACTCCTTCGATGCGAAGTGCCCTGTTCGAAACAACAACAAATACAAAAAAAAATAATACATTATGCCCATATCGATCTTTACTATAAAAATGTCAAGCCTTCCAATCACTTTCGACTATTAAAAAGGGCACTAGGCCCTTCGATTTCCAATCGAATGAGCTTTTTTTGAAAAACGACAACGCTTTCTATAAATACCGTATATGGCCCCAGGGCATAAATTACAACCCTTACCCTAAGGGCTGTTAGGGTGGTTCTCATCCTCTAAGACCTAATTTCCAGAACTTTCAACAACGATAAAAAAAATGGCTCAAAATTTTGATTGGATGTGTTTGGGGAAATGGTGGGCGTGAGAGGGGCGTTAGTCGCTCTCCAATCATTTTCAACTATCAAAAATTGCATAAGCCCTTTCAATTTCCAATCAAATGAGCCCTTTTGAAGTTTCTACGACAATACTTTCAATAAAAACCTAATATGCCCCCAGGGAATAACTTACAACCCTTCCCCTGAGGGCTGAGGGGGGGGGGTGTCATTCTAAAAGGCCTAATTTCTAGAACTTTCTACTACGTTGAACAAAATGGCTATCTCAAAATTTTAATTGGATGTGTTTGGGGAGTAATGGTGGGCGTGAGAGGGGGGTTAGCCAATCGCTTTCGACTATTAAATAGGCGCTCTCCAATTGAATCTTTTGAAGTTTTACGACAACTTTCTATAAAAACGTATACGCCCCCAGGCATAATTAAAACCTTTGCCCTGAGGGCTCTGAGGGGTTTGTCATCCTTAAATACATAATTTCTGGAAACTTGAACAAAATGGCTATCTCTAAACTTTCATGAATGTTTTTGCGGAAATGGTGGGCGTGAGAGGGGGGGGGGTTAATTACTCCACTGACTTTCGACTATTAAAAAGGACAATTTCAATTTCCAATCAAATGAGCTCTTTTTGAAATTCCTACAACAACTTTCTATATAACCTTATCTGCCCCCAGGGCATAACTTACAACACTTGCACTGAGGGCTCTGAGGGGGTTATCATCCTAAAAGATTTAATTTCCATGAAACTTTCAACTACGTTGAACAAAATGGATATCTCAAAATTTTAATTGGATGTGTTTGGGGAAATGGTGGGCGTGAGAGGGGCGTTAGTCGCTCTCCAATCACTTTCAACTATTAAAAAAGGCACTACCCCTTTCAATTTCCAATTGAATGAGTCCCTTTGAAGTTTCTATGATAACGCTTTCAATAAAAATCTTATATGCCCCCAGGGCATAACTTACAACCCTTGTCCTGAGGGCTGTGGGGGAGGGGTTGTCATCCTTAAAGACCTAATTTCCAAAACTTTAACAACGTTGAATAAAATGACTTTCCAAAAATTTTTATTGGATGTGTTTGGGGAAAAGGTGGGCGTGAGAGAGGGGTTAGTTGCCCTCAAATCACTTTCGACTATTAAAAAGGGTACTAGCCCTCTCAATTTCCAATTGAATGAGCCCCTTTTGAAGTTTTACGACAACTCTTATCTTTAAAAACCTTATACGTCCCCAGGGCATAATTTACAACCTTTGCCCTTAGGGCTCTGGGGGGTTTGTCATCCTTAAATACATAATCTTCAGAACTTTCAACTACGTTGAACAAAATGGCTATCTGAAAATTTTGATTGGATGTGTTTGGAATAATAAAGGGCGTGAGAGTGGGGTTAGTTACCCTCCTATCACTTTCGACTATTAAATAGGGCACTAGTCCTCTCAATTTCCAATTGAATGAGCCCCTTTTGAAGTTTTACGACAACTCTATCTATAAAAACCTTATACGCCCCCCAGGGCATAACTTACAACCTTTGCCCTGAGGGCTCTGGGGGGTTTGTCATCCTTAAAATACATAATTTCCAGAACTTTCAACTACGTTGAACAAAATGGCTATCTCTAAACTCTCATTGAATGTTTTTGGGGAAATGGAGGGCGTGAGAGGGGGGGGGGTGGGTTAATTACTCTCCACTCACTTTCGACTATTAAAAAGGGCAATTTCAATTTCCAATCAAATGAGCCCTTTTTGAAATTTATACAACAACTTTCTATATAAACCTAATATGCCCCCAGGGCATAACTTAAAACCCTTGCACTGAGGGCTCTGAGGGGGTTATCATCCTAAAAGACCTAATTTCCAAAACTTTCAACTATGTTGAACAAAATGGATATCTCAAAATTTTAATTGGATGTGCTTTGGGAAATGGTGGGCGTGAGAGGGGCGTTAGTCGCTCTCCAATCACTTCAAATAATAAAAAAGGCACTAGCCCTTTCAATTTCCAATTGAATGAACCCTTTTGAAGTTTCTATGATAACGCTTTCAACAAAAACCTTATATGCCCCCAGGCATAACTTACAACCCTTGTCCTGAGGGCTGTGGGGGAGGGGTCGTCATCCTTCAAGACCTAATTTCCAAAACTTTCAACTACGTTGAATAAAATGGCGATCTATAAATTTTTATTGGATGTGTTTGGGGAAAAGGTGGGCGTGAGAGAGGGGTTAGTTGCCCTCAAATCAATTTCAACTATTCAAAAGGGTACTAGCCCTTTGAATTTCCAATCGAATGAGCACTTTTTTCAAGTTTCTACGACAAAGATTTCAATAAAAAACCTTATATACCCGCAGGGCATAACCTATAATCCTTGCCCTGAAGACTGTGGGGGGATTGTCCTGCTCAAAGTATCTGAACTTTGAACTGCGTGGATCAAAATAGCTACTTCAAAATTTTTATTGGATGCGTTCAGGGAAATGGTGGGCGTGGAAGGGGTTTTAGTTACCTTCAAATCACTTTCGACTTTTAAAAAGGGCACAAGCTATTTCAATTTCCAATCAAATGAGCCCTTTTTGAAGTTTTACGACAACGTGTTCTATAAAAACCTTATACGCCCCCAGGGCATAGCTTACAAGCCTTGCCCTGAGGGCTGTGGGGGGGGGGGGGGGGGGTTGTCATCCTCAAAGACCTAATTTCCAGAACTTAAAACTACGTTGAATAAAATGGCTATCTCAAAATTTTAATTGGATGTGTTTGGGGAAAACGTGGGCGTGAGAGGGGGGTTAGTTGCCCCCCTCACAGGGACACCTTCTATAAAACCTTATGTAAAAACCTATAGAAAGGCGTTGTCTTCTATATATAGATGACAATGCCTTCTATAAAAACCTTATATGCCCCCAGGGCATAACTTACAACCCTTGCCCTGAGGGCTGTGGGGGAGTTTCCTCCTCATAAACATAATTTCTATCTGAAAATCAACTACGCTGAACAAAATGGCTATCTCAAAATTTTGATTGGATGTGTTTCGGGAAATAGTGGGCGTCGAATGGGTATTACTCGCCTTCCAATCACTTTCGACTATTAAAAAGGGCACAAGCCACTCCAATTCCCAATTGAATGAGCTCTTTTCGAAGTTTCTACGACAACTTCTTCGATACCAAGTGCCCTGTTCTAAAGAAAAAAAAAAATAATAAATAATACATTGTGCCAACTTCGTTCTTATATGCCCCCAGAGCATAACTTAAAACCCTTGCCTTAAAAAACATATTTTCTATCTGGAATCAACTACGCTGAACAAAATGGCTATCTCAAAATTTTGATTCGATGTTTTTGGGGGAATGATGGGCGTGGGAGGGGGGGGGGGCTAGTTGCCCTCCAATCACTTTCGACTATTAAAAAGGGCACTAGCCACTCCAATTTCAAATGGAATGAACGCTTTTCGAAGTTTCTACAACTCCTTCCATACGAAGTGCCCTGGTATTGGAAAAAAAACAATAAAATAAATAATACATTGTGCCAACATCGTTCTTTACTTGGCAGCGCGATTGCGCTTCCTATGATATGGATTCCGTCTATGCAGCTTTATTATTACATGCAGAAGTAAGATGGTTGTCAAGAGGTCAAAGTTTAAAAAGCTTTATTTAATATCAAAATAAAGAATTGAAATATTCTTAACCGAACGAAAACGTGAACTTGCTGCTTCTCTTCAAAACGACTTATGACTATCCAAGCTGTGTTATTTGTCGGATATCTTTGCGAAATTAAACGATCTCAACTTGTCTCTTCAAGGAAAAAATTGCGATATATTTACTTCTAATTATAAAATTGAATGTTTTATTTTAAAAATTAAAATTTGGAAGGATAGGATAGAAAAAAAAAAATCGTTCGAAATATTTTTCAGTGTCGACAATTTTATAGTCGAGAGAAATCATTGTAAAACTTTTATTGCAAAAATTATCGTAGATCACTTAAAAGCGCTAGAAACCTAGTTCCGTACATATTTTATATTAAATATTGATTTCAAAAAGGTAGCTTGGATTCAAAACATGTTTTGTATTGATTAAACTGCGATTGATCACATGCCACTTAAAGTTCAAGAGGAAATTGCTGAGCTTTCGAGTGATACAAACTTAAAACTACAATTTCCAAAAAAACCTTGGCTGAATTCTGGATCAGAACTAGAACTGAATTTCCCACAATCACAGATATGGCATTATATGTTCTTCTGCCATTCAACATCACATATTTATGTGAAGTTACTTTCTGAGTTTGACACATATCGATCCCAAATATTGTTCATCGCTAAAAAATGTTGAATATGTCTTACGTCCAGCAGTGTCAAACATTCCACCAAGATTTAATTTGTCATGCAATACAAAAAAAAAACAGGCACACCCATTTCACAAAAGTTTTTCGTTTTATTTTAATTTAATATTTATCAGCCAACAGCTGCATTCGAATGTATTCGATTGAACTAAGACGGTCCGAATTCTCTTTTATGTATGCTATTGCAAAAAATGCAATTTTGATGAAAAATAGGGCATATAATTTTTTTAAGTATAATAAAGACAACTTTTCAACTTTTGTGGAATTTTTATTTTAGATTTTTGTATGTTTCTAAACGAATTCTAAAATTATACATTTTCATATGTATTACATATACTGTTACCTAATAAATCAATCATCAAAAAATATTTATTTGTCTTTCAGTTATATTTATATGGGGTCGCCAGGAAACTTGCAATCATAAATGGGGTCGTTAATGAAAAAAGTTTAGAAAAGCCATGGTTTAGCTCAAGACGGTTGGCCAATAAGAACAAGCTTTGACAATCTGTCATCCTTCATCCGCAGAACGTGTCTCAGCTATCTCAACCTTTCTCTAATTACAACCCTAGAAAGCAGGATTGAACCATATTTTTTGTACAACTTGCTGTTTGAGAAACAATCAGTCAAACAGGTACCAAAAACAATCCGTACCCAATTCCTCTGGAAAACATCTAGCAAATCCTCCTCCGTTTTTTGGAGCTCTTACGCTTCAGAACCATACTTGACCACTGTCATAATTATAGCTTCCAATATTCTAGTCTTGGTTCTCAGACTTATCTTCCTACTTTTCCAAACTTTCTTCAACTGTGAAAAAAAAACACCCTGGGCCTTGGGTGTTCTACCTCTTCACTGCACCCACCATCTATACTAATAATATTACCTACGTAAATGAAGCTTTCCACTTGATCTTCTCGTTACCCAACATCCTCCCCTCCCCTCCATTTATTTCTAGTCTTAGCAACTTAGTCTTCTTAACTTATCAATCATCGGCATAATCCCAGTCTAGGAGCTTTTTGCTTTCCCAATTGACTCTGTGATCTCTTATTGCCTTTGCTTTGCTCCTTAGGATAAAGTCCATAAAAAAAAAATATCAATATAAATGGGGATATGATGCAACCCTGATTAACTCGTGATTTAATACGAAACCAGCTACTAAACTCATTTTCAACCTTAATCGTAGCAGTGTTATTCTCGTACATAACACTAATGACTAATGTGCTTATCTGGTCTATCATACAAGGATATACCCTCTTCTACCCGCTGAATCAAATGCTTGCTCATTTATCTATAAAACTGGAAACTAAAGGGGATTCATGATTCAGGCACTTCTCAATTCTTAATCAAAGAGTGAAAGTTTGGTCGACGCATCCTCTCACCTTCCTACAGTTCTTTAAGAAAAGAACTACACCGTTCTTTTCTTAAAACGTTACCTACAGCATCTCCAAGTCTCAAAAGTATTATCATAGTAAGTAATTTGCTTCCTACTGAAACCAAGCTAAAGTTTGCATAATTACCACGCTCCCTCTTACCACCTTTCTTATAGAGGGGTTTAATTCGAGCCTTCATAAAATCGCCAAGTACTTCCCATAATAAAAAATCCTATTCATAATCTTCAGTAACTTACCTCTAACTTTATAATCACCATATTTTAAAAGCTCATTTACCACACTATCAGCACCTGGGGCCTTATTATTTTCTAATCCTTTTAGTACTGTTACTAATTCTTCCTCATTAAACACATCTTCCTTCACATCCAAAGTGCCATAATAAGCAGCCCTTTATAGATGAGCCCTTTTTGACAACCTGATTGTACCTTGTGTTTTTCACCTAGTTCAACAATCCTCTCAACATTCCCTAAAAGTTTTAACTGATTACCCTTAGCTGTCACTGAGATATAGTAGATACAGTCCATTTGACAACCAGAATACACATAGTGTCTTTTGATTTAGTTCAACGTCCCCTCTCAGCATGCCCTGAAAGTCTCTACTTATATCTTTAGTCGTTTCTGAAATATTGCATATACGCCCTTCTAAAAACCTACATGAACTTAAAAGTTTCGCCTCAATACAATTAGCCTTTTTCGACACCTAGGATCAAACATGCATCACTTTCCCAATAATAAAACATGTACATTAATAATAGGCAACTTGCATAGTTTAAAACCCTTGCCTCAGGGCTGTGATTTCTGTTATCTTTGTAGTTGCTATGATTATTTATTTTGATTCCTGTCATTTCAACCATCTACTGATAGCAATTTCTGTTCATTTAGAGTTTGCATTACCATAGGATTTCTACTTTTGACCGTCTTAGGTTCTTATATGGCTTTTTACTTTTCTTTGAAAATCTTCCTTTTTGAAAAGTTTTTTTTTAAATAAATCGGATAACAAGATTACTGGAATTGAGAGATGAATAAACATAGAGTTCATCATACCATAACTGGCAATTTGGCCTTTCAGAAACTGGCAATTTGGACCTTGCCCAATACAAAGTGTTTAACAGCAAATCATTTGAGAATAGAAAAAATGGACCAAATTGCTGGTGTTTTAACCTTCAAAAGGGTATTGCCATGGTCAGATGCCGACAGATTGAAACATCTGAGAATTATTTAAGAGAGAATGCTCTTGAGTTGCCTGTAGTAAAGAGTCATACTTACAATAATTTTTTGCTCGAAGTGCTCATAGCAACTTCGGAGGGGGCTCATTCAACTTGAAATTGAAAGTTCTAGCGCCCCTTTTAAGAACCATAAAGTGACAAAACGTCGATCAGCCCCCCTTCCATGCCTTTTTTGCTGCCATTATCCCCCTTCCTGCAATCTCCAAGTGCATCTGATCAAAATTACAAGATAGAGTGGCAGAGTCATAAAAAGATTTTAAATATGAATGATTGAAGCGTCCAAAGCGAGACCCCTGACCCGTTATGAGGGCTGGAGAAGAATTTAAACTCTCAGCTGATGCTTTTTTCGGTCCTAATTTTCCAATGACTTTTTTGGGGAGTGAATTTTCTAATCTCTAAATATTGGGAATGAATTTACTGGGGGCGTGTGGTGATTCCAAATCTTTCAGTCTACAATAATGCACAAGTGAACATATCCGTAATTTACAAAAGGTGTCATAGAATTTTCCAAAGAATTAGCCTACCTAAAACAGCTAGAAAGTACATTCGCACGACTAAATCTTGAATAATCTCGTAGGAGGGGGGGGGGTCTTTTAAATAATGTTGACAAACTCCAATTGCAAATGCCGGTCAGTTCCCGATATTCCAGACACGGATTAAGATAATTTTCTGAGGTAGGCCTGAAGCATGATAAATTTGGATTTAGTTCAACATTCCCATTCTAAGATACCTTCACATAAGATATGCTTGACAATACACCAATAGTCAAAAAACTGAAGAATCTGATAAATCAAGTAAATATCTTACCTAAACGGGAGCTCGCCAAAATTCCCAATTTTCTGAGTAGGCCTGAAGCATGATAAATTTGGATTTAGTTCAACATTCCCATTCTAAGATACCTTTACATAAGATATGCTTGACAATACACCAATAGTCAAAAAACTGAAGAATCTGATGAATCAAGTAAATATCTTACCTAAACGGAGCTCGCCAAAATTCCCAATTTTCTGAGGTAGGTCTGAAGCATGATAAATTTGGATTTAGTTCAACATTCCCATTCTAAGATCACCAATAGTCAAAAAACTGAAGAATCTGATGAATCAAGTAAATATCTTACCTAAACGGAGCTCGCCAAAATTCCCACAGCCAATTTTTTTTCCAACTCGAAAATTGGGGCCTACCATCAACACACCCGAATTCCCAGACTGTCCAGACTGCCGACTTGAGACAGATGAAGAATGCATTGTAGATGATATGGCTAATTGCGATGATGTCGTCAGGTTACCCGCGCTCTGCGTTGTTTGTAACTGCGCTTCTGAACTTGCTGGTGTTAATCCTTGACCCAAACTTAGGTTTAGTCCTATACTAGCAGTTGTCAAGTTATGTCCGTCCTTTTTGTTAGGGGTAGTATTATAACTACCACCACGTTTTGAATTTGAATAATTTGCAATACCACTTGCATTCACAGTCAAATTTTCAACGTCACCATTTCCACTGTCTTCCCACTTGCTGTCTCGTTTTAGCATATTTGGGATTGAGCATGCCCGTGCACTTTAAGCGATCTTTATCCAATCAATTAGACACCTGAAAAGCAAAAAAAAAGCGAAAATAGTATTCGAAAGTTTATAGCAGTAAATTAAGTGGCTTCTCCTATTGAAAAAAGTAAACAGTTGCTGCTAAATAAGAACTCTACTTGAGTTAGATGACAAAAGCAAGTATTTCTTTGAAAATAGAAGAATACTTACAGAGACTCTATGGAGGTTAATTCGGGGTTAGCTATAGAGAATCAAAGAGTAACTTGAAATAATACTTATGGTAATATTTAAGACAACGCCTACATAAACCAATCTAGGAGCGCACCAGAAACGGGGGAGGGGCTCCAGACCCACTTTTTGCAGAATCTCAAGACTTTTCTCCGCAATATCTTGCGATTATATCTATTTTTAACCAAACAACCCACTGCGAAACAATTTCTCAATAAAAAAAAAAAAAAAAAGAAAGAAAAAAACTTTTCACATTTCCTCTCTATTTATCTTTGTTTTACTAGAAAGCCAAAATGTGAACACTAAAACTTTTTTTTAACTTTTTTACTTACAAAAATTAATGATAGTGCTTTGATCTGTTTAAATTTGGAGAACTTGTTAGATTTAATATTTCATATGCTCTCTAAAAAAAATGGCAGAAAATTATTATTTACTCTTAAAAAAATCACATTCGGTCGAAAGTGGCAAAACATCATTTTATTTATTTATAACACCGATCATTAACAAAAACCTTAAAACAGCCACATCTTCTCCAAATACGACGGTACGATATTGAGAAGGGATAATCAAACAAATTTAAAAAAAAAAGCAAAAACGTTAACCTCAGAAGGGGTTTAACATAATACAAAGCATAACCACAACATTATGTACCCTGCTACCACTAACTTAACATTCAGCAATCAACTCTTTCCCAAAACACAAATAAATAAAAATATGACAATAACAACACTAACAATTCATCTTTTAATTTTTTATACACTTAGCAAAAATATATATTTGATTTAATACATTGAACTTAAACAAAACGTATGCTTGGCTGGGAGTATTTTACATTGGCATCCCTGGCATACACTACTTTTAGAACTATTACTTACAACTAGATAAAGGTTTTGTACTACGGTGTACATACTCTGGAATTTTTTTGTTGGTGGTGTCAATTCAGAGAGCCCACGAGGGCCTAAGCATCCTAGCAACAAAACAATAGGAGAATAAGTCAAATAGAGTAATGGACAGCTATGATGAGTAGTTATATATATATATATATATATATATATATATATATATATATATATATATATATAATATATATATATATATATATATATATATATATATATATATATATATATATATATGTATATATATATATATATATATATATATATATATCTATATATATATATATATATATATATATATATAAATATATATATATATATATATTGCTTACTCAACCATTTTCCTGACCATTAATATCCTACCCTTTGATACCCTCCCCCCATTAAATAAGATAGATTTCGGCAACCTTATCAGCCTCTTTAACGACTACCCACCAGGAAAAGTGAAAAAAAAAATGCTTCATCCTTAGAGCAATGTGCTGAAGTTATAGATTTTACAAAAAGAAATTCTGCTTCTTTTTACAGAAAATATCTAGTGAAGGTTTCTTGGTCTACCGAGTCCCTGTAGAGATCTTTTACTATCCTCTTATATTTTTGCCATTGGAATTCCTTCTATGAATATTGTTTTCGTCTCCCTTTTACCAATAGTTGATAAACTACCGACAAAACAAGACAAAAATGGGAGGGGAAAGACTAGAAGACTTTCATGAAAAAGAGGGATGTGCAATATTCTTACTAGAGGAGCGACCTTCTACTATGAAGAATTCCGTATGGTATTTTGCCGTAATACGTAGGTTAACGTAACCGATAGGTTGACATGGTAGCCTACTTGCCTGATAGTAAGACGGCCAAGTATTTTATAATCAAGCTAGCTTAGGGTATGTAAGAATACTCATGTAAATGTCTAAAGTAAAAATTACCATATTTTAGTCTTTAAAGTTAACTTAAGGCTGAAGATTGCAAGAGAAAAACTGCTTAGAGGGAGTTATGAAATTGACATGATTTGAAGGGAACTTGAGACAAATGTTCAACTAACAGTTGGATATGAAGTTGGAAAGTTGGCAGAAGACTATCTTCTAAAGAAGTCGGAGGATTCAGACACTTTTCAATTATTATTCTAAGCATGAAAATTCTTGTCAGTATAGACTATCCCTTTCCTGAAATGATCCTGCTCTCCTCTGAAAGCTTTACTAGCAACATACCTTAGTTTTAATCAGTTCTGTGACAGTAAAGCAGTTTTCTTTCAACTACAATGAAGCTGAAAAATTTACAATTGTTACACTCATTCTTGTCACCTTTCTGGTAAAAAAGTTTAATTCAGTTTTTATTAAAATCCTTAGGTGCTTCTCCTGAATTAAAAAAACTATATTCATAGTTACCGTATCGTTGTTATACTCTTCTCAGAAATTGAAGATGAAATATCTTGCCCCTAAGTTCATAACCGCCATATTTCAAAAACTCATCGACCACAGAATCCATCACTAAAGTGATTTTCCCTATATCAAGGTTTAGCACGTTCCTAAGATTTCCTATTCATTCCTCGTTGGCAGTCTATTACTATTAAACTGCTATACCTATCTTTAACTGAAAAAAAGATGCCGTTAAGGCAGAATGCTGTAGTAGCTGCCACTTTTCTTGATTTTCAAACTAATATATTTCTATTTTTGTTCAAGCCAAGGGAAAGTAAGTTTCCTATATAGGGGTTTCGGACAAGGCGGTTCTAATGGTGTACTTTTTTGTTTTGACCTGAACTCAGCCCTATACACGTGAATGTTACACAAAGCGGCATCAGCTAAATACAAGTTAGGCAATACTGGAGGTGATTCGGCACCACTTTGTTCCCCTAAATTACTGTCCATGGCGGGTTTTGTCTCGACCTCACTTGGTGGCAATGTTAGACTTGATGGGTATGTTAGATCCAGGGTCTCTAAAAAACCTTAGGGTATTTAAGTGAAACTTTCAGGAAATGTTGATAGGGATACGCAATAAAATCAAAACACTATGACAATTCTGCTTGTCAAAAGAGCGTATCAACAATAAACTACAGGACGACTGAGGGTACTAAGTTGAAACTTCCAGAGTATGTTGAGGGGGATGGGAGGGCATCAGTCCCACTGACCTTATTAAATGTCCCCTCCCCTCAACATCGGTTGAAATTTTGAAAAAGCCAGTTTGTACAAAATAGTCAAAGGTCTAATAACTATTCCTCCGGGGATGCCTGCATCCCCCCCCCCTTCCAGCACCCGGGGGCAATGAATATAAATTATGCAATTTACTCATTGTTTACATTCAGGATTTACTATTTGGAAAAGGGAAATGTTTGATCCTGGGTGTGTCCAAAAAGGCTAAGGGCATTAAGGTGAAACTTCAAGGAATGTTGAGGGGTATGTTGAACTATATCAATAGACACTATGTACGTCCAAGTTATCAAAAAGGCGTATCTGCATGTCTGACGAAGGGCTAAGAGTATTAACTTTCAGGGCCACTACCACTGCTACTTTAACTGCGACTACTCGCAAATCCGACTATAGCTACTGGCGACTCTGCCTCCCATCCGTCTATGTACACAAGATGACCCACCGCCCCTCCTTCATAATAGCCAATGCTCAAGTGAGCATAACCTAGTATGCATATAATTCTATAAAAATATTGTAAGTGTATTTTAAGTCGATAGAAGAGCTTTAACGTTGGTCCTTTCCTTGTTTTAATTATAAAAACTTTTTCCACAAAATAAGGTTTTCAAAGAAAAGTAAAGAACTCCATTAAACAAAAAATGAGCAAAAATAAAACCAAATAATCTACCAAGCTCGAAACTACCACAAATCAGCATCGATAAATAAATGAAACCCAAAACGAACAGAAATTACAATAAATAACCGAGTCAAACTCAAAACGAGCAGAAATTAAACATAAGTTGGGTGCAAAACCCCTATGCTTTCCCAAGGCCAGAAAAAAAATTTGCAATCACATTCGACTATTAAAAATGGCACTAGCCACTCCAATTTCCAATCGAATGAGACCTTTTCGAAGTTTCTACGACAACTCCTTCGATACAAAGTGCCAGGGTATGGAGAAAAAACCAAAAACACATTGTGCCCACATCGCTCTTTACTTAGGCAGCGCTAGCTCACTGCCTTTGATTGATTGGACGTGTTTGGAGAAAAGATGGGCGTGAGAGGGGCTTAGTTGCCTTCAAATCACTTTCGACTATTAAAAAGGGCATTAGCCCTTTGAATTTCCAATCGAATGAGACTGTTTTGAAGAGGGTTGTGGGGGAGTGTCCTCTGGAAGAGTGTCCTCCTAAAAAAAACATATTTTCTATCTGGTAATCAACTAGCCTTAGCTGAAAAAAAATGGCTATCTCAAAATTTGATTGGATATATTTGGGGGAATGATGGGCGTGGGGGGGCTAGTTGCCCTCCAATCACTTTCGACTATTAAAAAGGGCACTAGCCCTTTGAATTTCTAATCGAATTGGCCTTTTGGAAGTTTCTACGACAACGCCTTCTATAAAAACCTTATATGCCCCCAGGAAATACCTTAAAACCCTTGCCCTGAGGGTTGTGGGGGAGTGTCCTCCTCAAAAACATATTTTCTATCTGGAAGTAAACTACGCTGAACAAAACGGCTATCTAAAATATTGATTGGATGTGTTTGGAGAAAAGATGGGCGTGAGAGGGGGGTTAGTTGTCTTCAAATCACTTTCGACTATTAAAAAGGGCACTAGCCCTTTGAATTTCCAATCGAATGAGCCCTTTTTCAGGTTTCTACGACAAAGATTTCAATAAAATCCTTATATAACCCCAGGGCATAACTTATAACCCTTGCCATGAAGACTGTGGGGGGAGTGTCCTGCTCAAAGTTATAATTTACTGAAATTTGAACTGCGTGGAACAAAATGGCCATCTCAAAATCTTTATTGGATGTGTTTGAGGAACTGGTGGGCGTGGAAGGGGTGTTAGTTGCTTTCCAATCATTTTCGACTATTAAAAAGGGCACTAGCCATTTCAATTTCCAATCAAATGTGCCCTTTTTGAAGTTTCTACGACAACACTTTCAAAAAAAAACTTTATATGCCACCAGGCATAACTTACAACCCTTGCCCTGAGGCCTGTGGGGAGAGGGGTTGTCATCCTTAAAGACCTAATTTCCAAAACTTTCATCTATGTTTTGAATAAAATGGCTATCTAAAAATTTGATTTGATGTGTTTGGGGAAAAGGTGGGCGTGGGAGGGGGGTTAGTTGCCCTCAAATCACTTTCGACTATTAAAAAGGGTACTAGCCTTTGAATTTCAAATTGAATGAGCCCTTTTTCAAGTTTCTACGACAAAGATTTCAATAAAAACCGTATATGCCCCCAGGGCATAGCTTATAATCCTTGCCCTGAAGGTTGTGGGGGAGTGTCCCCCTCAAAAATATGTTTTCTAACTGGAAATCGACTATGCTGAACAAAATGGCTATCTCTAAAATTTTATTGGATGTGTTTGGGGGAATGATGGGTGTTGGTAGGGGGGCTAGTTGCCCTCCAATCGCTGTCGACCATTAAAAAGGGCACTAGCCTTTTAATTTCCAATCGAATGAGCTTTTTTTGAAGTTTCTACAACAACGCCTTCTTTAAAAACCTGGGGGAGTGTCCTCCTCAAAAACATATTTTCTATCTGGAAATCAACTATGCTGAACAAAACGACTACCTCAAAATTTTGATTGGACGTGTTTGGGGAAATGATGGGCGTGGGGGGGGGGGGCTAGTTGCCGTCCAATCACTTTCAACTATTAAAAAGGGCACTAGCTCTTTGAATTTCCAATTGAATGAGCATTTTTTTGAAGTTTCTACGACAACGCCTTCTATAAAAAACCCTTATATGCCCCCAGGGCATAACTCAAAACCCTTGCCCTGAGGGTTGTGGGGGAGTGTCCTCCTCACAAAAATATTTTCTATCTGGAAATCAACTACGCTGAACAACATAGCTATCTTAAAATTTTGATTGGATGTGTTTGGGGGAATAATGGGCGTGTGGGGGGGGGCTAGTTGCCCTCCAATCCCTTTTGACTATTAAAAAAGGGTACTAGCCCTTTGAATTTCAAATCGAATGAGCCTCTTTTGAAGTTTCTACGACAACACCTTCTGTAAGAACCTTATATGCCCCCAGGGCATAACTTAAAACCCTTGCCCTGAGGGTTGTGGGAGACTGTCCTCCTCAAAAACATATTTTCTATCTGGAAATAAACTCATAATCCCAAATGATTAAATGACAATATTTAAAGATCATTAAGACTTAATCAAAATGTAATAAGAAAATATCACAAAATACTTTTTAATATCCATTTTCATTGCATAGTTCATTTGGGTGATTGATTTTCACCAAAGTTTGTATTTAAGGGATTTTAAGGTCGTTAATATCAAAATGAGATTAATATTGCATGTCAAAAGTCTAAAATCAAAACGTATTACATACATCTTCCAAATTTTTTTTTCAAAAACTCCAGCTTTTGCTATTATTAATATAAAAAGGGAGGTCCATCAGAAATCAATCATATGACCTCTACTTGAAACATGTGGTCCCTGGTGGAATGTTACAATGTCCAAAGACAACTATTGTACTGATATTTTGACTGACAAATTCAGACATTTTTAATACGAGTTTTTGTAACTCATCTTCTAGGGTTAGGAAATATGAAATTATGCGACACAAAATTTATTTACTTAGGCAAGAAGGATAGTATATATTATTGGCAAAGAGTAGGACTCATGATGTATGAGAAAGCCTTGTAAGTCTTGTTTAGGTTAGGAAGGTGTTAATGATAGAACTCCATGCACATTTTATAGCTAAAAGGTGCAAGGTGTCAGCTCTAGCAGAACCTAATCTCGTAGGACTGACTGACTAATATAAGCAGTAAACTCAGATGATTTACATAAATATGGACAATGGAAGAGCTACCAGCTAGTTTTAAAGACTGGAGCAAGATTCTCGCCTTAACCACATACAGTTTGCAATAAAATATACAGAGATAGACCTTTACAATAAACATGCTTTGGATGTTATATTTTTTGCTTATAACCTATAATATGAATATCACTATCATACAGTCAACGGTTTACTATATCTTCATTTTCCTTTCATTATATATTTACTTTTACTTCTCTAGCGCATTACTTTTATATATTGAGAGGGTAAAAAAAATTTCATTAAATTGAAACAATACCAGATAAAAATACTATATCCTTATTAGGGGACTTCAATGCATAGGTTGATATAAACAGGGATAGATGGTACATTTATTTAGGCCACCTTGGTACAGGGATGACAAATAGCAGTGATAATAGACTGCTTCAACTTTGATAGTTACAATAATCTAGTTAAAACCAATTAATCTAGTTAAAACCAAGTTAAAACCCTAATTTTGACTTTATTCAACTTCACAATTAAATTCCGTAGAGTAGATTATAAGCGTAAGAATCTTAAACCAGAAATATTCAGAACAATTACAGGGAGTCCAGGGAGGAGGGCATGAACAAAAGAAAAATAAATTTAAAAACCCAGTTTTCTTGCTTTTTGTGCGCCAATCTTAGGAGGGCTGACCACATTTGCAGGCCCTAATTTTGACTTTATTCAATTTTAAAACTTCAAAATCACCTAGGTCATGAACTTTCCAAGATTGCAAAAAGTTCTGAACTGAAGTGTAGCCACAAAATATTTCCTAGTGCTACAAGAGCGAAATATAGTTTGAATTCATAGTTTAGGCAAACTAGCCAAAATTATGGGTTGACCCCAAATAAATTTCAACAGAAATTATTTTTATACCATTTTGTAGAGAAAAAAAAATGAAGTGTCGGTAAATGTTCGTTTTTCTGTATATGAAGTACCGCCCGATGTAGAATGAAGAGCTGAACCCGAAAATGAAAACAAATTTGATGTACAATGTACCAGAAAAAAGTTTCATAATCATCAATATGTGATATTATCCTTTGCATTGTTGTGACCTCTTTTTCACCATACTATCAGAAGGTAACTATTCTGACATAAAATGATGAGCTGAGCCCAAAAATCAAATTAATCTGATGTAGTGTCAACAAGAAAACCCGTTTCATATTCATCAATATGCACTTTTTATTAGCATTTGACATGTTTCTTTTAGCACTTATTGTCCACCAATTCGTTGATTGTTGGTAAAAAAAAAAAAAAAAAAAAAAAAAAAAAAAAAAAAAAAAAAAAATAAGTGGGCTGATAAATCATTGGTGGGCTCGTTTAGAGGACCAGTTAACACACAGAAGGCAGCTACACCACTTTCATTACCTTTGTATGCAATAAATTATATCAACGTTTCGTCCCACGCTTTGTCCAAGTGATTTCTCAGATAAAGCTGTGAGCTAAAGTCACAATTGAAAATTACCCTGAGTAATCATTTATTAAGTCACGTTAATGCTTGTGTTTGATATATTGTCATCTATAGATACAAAAGTCATTCAATATATCCACCACCTAACAAGCTTCTCCAGTATAGAACCCCGAAACTGTGGTTCAAATACTCCAATATGGTATCCGTACTGCAAAATTTATAAGAGCCAAACGATCTGGGTCATGGGATCTCCACTTAAATTCTACCTCTGACATACTGCATTATCCAGCAGCATCTGGGCACAACAATTACACAAAATCCTACCAGCTTTACCTCCAGCGAATAGTCAAGCTCTAAGAAACCCATCCTACCATTTATCAAGACTTCGAGAATGGATGCATGTGATCAGATGTTCTGATAGATTCTGGGCCTGGCTCTCCAAGGATCTTGTCATTGAGCAGGAGCTCATGCGTTGTCTAAAACGGCTGGTGGCCTTACCATTGGAAGTGGTATGACAGAGGTTCAAAGGCCTTTATGGGTTCTGTTTTGACCAGTCTGCTCTGCACTAAATCTTCTGATGGAGGGCATGTCACAGGTTTTCTATGGAACCAGTGAACAACATAAGGAAACGTCCAAGCTGTTTCAGCTAAGAGACTTTAAAGACACCCAGATCGTTATCAATATCCTAGAAAAAGGATTACCATTTAATAGGGATCTTCAACTACAAAACATCACCAATGGTCTGACAGCCAACGAATCTGCCAACATTGATTCTGCTAGAGATTTAGGCCTAAAAATCAGTGACTCCATGTCTGGAAAGCTGGTTGCTGATTTTGTGTTTTGACAAAAACGACAGGCAGTTCAAATTAATACGAAGCAGAATCCAGGTGGACATTGGAAAAGAATGGACCCCACTCTCATTTTTCAGAGGTTCATCATGCTAGCAAAGAGGATCAATCTCATAGAATCTGAAAACTTTCAACATGAACTATGTTCCTACCGGCATCACTTTTTGACAGTTCTTGCATGCTCTGGTCTCCAAACAAGCCAGGGTTTGCCAAGGCTATAGCACAGGCTTGCAATATTGAGGAGCACTCTACTCCCCTTCCCAAAGGCATTCAATATATCATTGACGGTGGAGCTCTTCTGTACAGAATTCCATGGTCCAAAAACGAACAATACTCCAAAATCCTTGACCATTATGCTCCTTACATGACTCAAAAGTATCCATCTACCACTATTGTGTACGATGGCTTTGATGGATATGAGCTACCATAAAGGATATAGCCCAGTCAAAGAGAAAGTCATATATAATCGACTGAGATTTTCTTCACAGCAGACATGCAGCTGAAGGTAAAAAAGGATTAGTTCTTGTCCTGCAAGAAAAACAAGGCCAGATTTATCTGCGCATTGGCTGTTTATCTCCAATCAAGGGCTTCATCGTAGTCCAGGCACCAGGTGATGCATATGTCCCAATTGTGCAAGCTGCTGTTGATTCTTCCCGGTATTATGACACTGCCGTCATAGGAGATGATACTGATATTTGGTTCTATTGTGTTATCATGGTAACCTATGAAGCAAGAGACTATTCTTTGCACCTGAGCCAAAGTCAAACAAACCTCCCCAAACATGTGATATTCACTAATTGAAAGAGAAGCTGGGCCAAGAGACATGTCATCTGATTCTTTTTGCTCACGCCATTTTAGGCTGTGACTCCACTTCACGGATCCACACTTGCTCTGAAGAAGCTAATGGAAGATTCCAATTTTCGTACATCAGCTGTAGTTTCCATGATGAAGTAAGCTTTGAAGGAAGAAGTAAGGGTTACTGGAGAAGACGCATTGCTCATGATATATGGCTCATCAAAAGGGGGAATTCTGAATGAACTAATGTAGGGAAGTTTTTAAAAAGAAGGTGACTACTGCTAACACATTGTCCACCCAGAACAGTTACCACCAACTTCTGATGCAGCTAAATTCCACAGTTACAGGGTTTTCTACCAAGTTCAGGTATGGAGTGGAGATCCTGATTCTGAATTTAAAGCTGAGGAATATGGTTGAAAAAATAAAGATGACTTCTTGTATCCATTGACTCTATCTCCTACTATGTTTTTTCGTGATATTGGTGTAAGTTATACTGCATACGCCAACGATAACCTTTTAGTTAGTTTTTCTCGTCGAGGGCTGGCTCAGAACTTCCGTAAGCTGTCTTCTCTACTTAGTGATATTGGCCTATCTGTTAATATGGGAAAGTGTGAGTTTATGTGTTTTAATAGTAGCATTTCTGTATCTCCATTAAACCTTGGTTTGATTTCATTACCTTGTTTGGATAAAGTCAAGTGGCTTGGTATATCGTTTTGCCCATCCATTTCCGAAACTTGCTCTGAGTTGGTTACTAATGCATTAAATAATATTGTGTGTCACATGGTAAGATATCTCCAAATAGAGAGCATTATAACTGTAAGGGCCTAGCTCGGCTTTATAATAGTTTTTGCTCTCCAGGAGTAAATTTTCTATTTGGATTCCACCCTTACTGAGGAAAAAAGATTTATGGAGACTTAGAAGTGGTTACTTTAGATATTGTAAATATCTGATGTATTTACCCAGCCGTTTTAAAAATAGAAATATTGTATCCGTTATGGTGTCATTGATGCTTGCGCGCGACTGGCCAGTGTGTCTTCTAATATGATTATGAATACTAGTAATGTTGTTTCTGTCACTGACCCCTTAGTTTGTTTTTTTCATCGTGATATCGGTTAGTTTTTGTATTTTTTTGTTGTTGTTTGATTTCGTAATGATGTTGTTTGATTTCGTAATGATGTTGTTATTTTTTCTTTTATATTTTCCATTACTCTGCAGTGTCATTTATAATGTTCATATGTGGGTCATAAATAAATTATTATTATTTATATCTATAGCTTAAACGATTGCATAGGAAAGAGGTCTATAACTCTTTTAACTTTGGCCAAGACAATATGTTTCCTTACTTCAGTTTGAGTCTACTTTCCTTTGACTCTAGGTTTTAAACAGTTTGTGGGAACAAACTGTAAGTAAGGAGCAACCTGGCTCAATAGTAACTGAAACTCTAAAAAACGAAGTTTTGATACAAATAGATACATTAAAAGAGTCAAAATTTTATGCTGATTTCAAATATATAAGTTTCATCAAGTTTAGTGTAGCCCATCAAAAGTTACGAGCCTGAGAAAATTTGCCTAGTTTTTGAAAAAAAAAGGGAAACACCCCCTAAAAGCCACAGAATTTTAATCACACCATTAGATTCCCCGTATCAGAGAGCCCTACTGTAGAGGTATCAAGCTGTTATCTGCAAAAAATGCGGAATTATGTATTTTTTGCCAGAAGAAAGATCATGGATGCATGTTATTTGTTGTCTTTTTTTCCAGGGGTGATTGTATTAATCCATTGGTCCTAGAATATCACAAAAGGGCTCATTCAAATGGAAAGTTAAAGTTCTAGAGTCCTTTTTAAGTAATCAGAAAAATTGGAGGGCATCTAAGCTCCCTCCCATGGTCATTTTCCCCCAAAGTCACCCCATCAAAATTTTGATATAACCATTTTGTTCAGCATAGTCGAAAAATCTAATCTAATAAAATCTAATAGCTATGTCTTTAAGGATGACTTAGTCCCCCACAGTCCCTGGGGGAAGGGCTGTAAGTTATGAACTTTGCCCATAGTTTACATATAGTATGGATTATTTGGAAGTATACAGACATTTTCAGGGAATTTTTTCTGGTGAGGGGGGAGGTTGAGAGGAAGGGGTTCTGTGGGAGGGTCTTTCTGTGGAGGAATTTTTCATCAGGGAAGAGAATTCTTTATGAAGGGCGTGCTGGATTTCCCAACATTAGTTTTTTTTTCAACTGAAGGTAAGGAGCAACATTAAATCTTAAAAAAACAGAGATTATTACATATATGAGGGGGTTTGCCCCCATGTCAATACCTCACTCTTTATACTAAAGTTTTTTTTTTAGTACTTTCAAAAGAGCTACTTATTCTAATTAAATGGCCTTTGTGATTCGGGTGTCATTCTTAAAGAATTGGAACAATTTGAACTTAGCATAAAGTGTGAGGTATTGAAAAGGGGGTGAATACCATCATATTCGTAATAATTTCTGTTTGTTTTAAGTTTTAATGTTGGTCCTTACTTTCAGTTGAAAAAAACTTTCTTTTTTTTTTATTTAATTGAAAACATAAATCCAATGAATTCAGGGGGATATTTTTTTGTGCAAAATTTAATTGTGAGGTTAGCTATTTTACCATGTAAGTACCATGTTACCTCAAGGTTATTTTAGGGCCAAATGCCGCGTTGGTTTCAACTATTTATTATTATTACTATTATAAACACCCAACCACAGATGACCTACTTATCGTTTAGCCCTAGACAGTGGGCCAAAAAGGACAGTTTTTGGCAATCTGTCATCCTTCATCTGCAGAACGTGCCCTAGCCCTTGCAACCTTTCTTTCATTACAGCCATAGAAAGCAGGATTCAACGAAACTTTTTTGTACAGCCCACTGTTTGAAATACAGTCAGTCAGCTGGGTACAAAAGACAACATGTAAGCAATTACTCTGGAAAACATCTAGCAAGTCTTCCTCCGTTTTTAGGAGTGCTCATGCTTCAGAACCATATTTGACCACTGTCATCACTGTAGCTTCCAATATTTTAATCTTGGTTTGCTTCTTCTTATTCAATCTTCTTGTTCTTCCAAATTTTTTTTTTTCAACTGTGAAAAAACACCCTAATTCTTGGCCATTCTACTTTTAACATCTTCCCTGCTCCCACCTTCTTTACTAATAATACTACCAAGGTAAGTGAAGCTATCCACTTGATTGATCTTTTCATTACCCAACATCACATTTTCTCCTTCATTTATTCCAAGCCTTAGTGACTTAGTCTTCTAAGCATTAATTTTCAAACCTATTCTAGCACCCTGAACTTGCAAAACCTCTATAAGTTCATTCATTTTGCTCATATTTTCATCTAGGATGCTTAAATTGTCAGCATAATCTAAATCCAGGAAACTTTTTCTTCCCCATTTGATTCCAAGTTCTCCCATTGCCTTTCTCATGCTCCTTAAGACAAAGTCCATGAAAATGATCCATATAAATGGGGATAGAACACAACCCTGCTTAACTCCTGATTTAATACAAAACCAGCTACTAACCTCATTTTCTACCTTAGTAGCAGCAGTGTTAGTCTTGTATATAGCACTAATCACTTAAATGTATTTGTCTGGCATACCATGCAAGAATAAGACCTTTGCTAAAGCTCCTCTATCAGCTGAATCAAACGCTTGCTCATAATCTATATAAAACTGAGGACTAAAAGTGTTTGATGACTCAAAACACTTCCCAATTATTAATCTAAGAGTGAAAGTTTGATCAACACATCCTCTACCGTTCCTAGAACTCCACTGTTCTTCTTTTAAAAATTTTGTCTATAGCATATCTCAGTATAACAAGTATCATCATACTAATTAGTTTGCTACCTACAGAGACCAGGCTAATACCTCTATAATTACCACACTCACTCTCACCTTTCTTATTCAAGGGTTTAATTAGGGTTTTCCTTAAATGACTAGGTACTTCCACTTTTCCAAAAAATCATATTCATAATCTACAGTAAGTTATTTCTAACCTCAGAGCCACCATATTTAAGAAACTCATTTACCACAATATCAGAACCTGGGCTGATAGTAGCATAATTTTACATTTATGCTATCTTGCTGTATCTTCCAGATCCTTGGCGATTTTATCAATTATGCAACTTCACACATCCTTAGTTTGTATTTTAATGTTTTCTACACTTTCTTTACATTCTTATGATCTATTGCTCAGATAATTCTTGTACAAGCCCCTTTCCCCCTCTATTAAACATAAAGCTTCACTAATATTCCTAGTTGCATTCCTAGCTTTCTTCCCTAAGACACCATCAGCAACTTCACAAATTATTTTTCTGAAACTATTCCATCCATCTTCTACATTAAAATAATTTAAACTCTCCAGTTTAGTATTCAACTTTTCTTGGGAAGTTTCTCTCAAATTCTCATCCTGGAGTCTACCAACATCAAAACTTCCCAAAAGGTAGTTACCCTTCAGAATTTTCAGCTATAAATTAACCCTAGAGACTACTAGATATGATCTTTACTTTTAACATCAATAACAACACTCCTATATACCCTAGTATCTTTGTACTCATTACAACATTGAAAATAAAAATGAAAATTACAGTTAAGTAAAATCTTGAACTGGTGAGCTTTCAGCAATCAATATCACTATATATCAAATATTTAGTTTAATTTTATTAGTTCTTTCCAAGACAGTTCAAGACACATAAAGTTTTCAGTAAAGTGCCAATGATGTCACAAGCTTTAGATTTTTACAGTTAGGGAACTGTTTGTGGTAATTTTGCTCATTTTAAGCTTTATCTGTGTATTCAATTTAAGTTTTACTTGTTTTAAGATTTATTTATTCATTTATATTAGCAACTGTTGTATGTTTGTTTGCTGTGATTGTTTATTTAATTTCTATTCATTTTGGGTTTTATTTATTCTGTAATAGTAAATCCTGGTTGCTTTCAGTTTTAATTATTATAGGAATTTATTTCTGTTGATCTTAAGTTTAATATGACCTTTACTTTTCTTTGAAAAACTTCTTTTTTGGAAAGTTTTTTTAATTAATTTCTGTTTGTTTTTGATTGCCATGTATATAGTAAACTATAGCTTTTATTTTATGGGATAGAGATTAAGATCATTTATCTCATTTCCAGAAAAGTACCTCAGAGAATTTTTTTTTTTTGCTTTTCTTTAAAAAGCTTCTTTTTTTGGAAAGTTTGTTTAATTACTTTCTGTTCATTTTTGATTGTCAGGTATTTAGAAACTGTAGCCTTTATTTTAGGGAGTAGAGATTTACATCATTTATAACAAAATTTTAATCCTTAAACTGCTAGGAATAGGTGATTTGAGTATTGCACTTCCCACATTCTGTCTACCTTGAAAATTGTCAAGGCAATAAATTTAGCATTCTGAGCATCAACAAGATACAATACTTTCATTTGAGTGCCAGGAGAGGAAAAGCTAGCAGAAGAGGGGAAAGTACCTGTGGCAAGTGCTCTAGTGGTATCTGCCGAGAGTTATTTGTCCAAGAGAATTGATAAACTTCCGCGATTTATCCTGAACCACAAATGGCAAGTAAACCGATGTGTGTTAGCCCAGTGAAGGGTATGGACAAGTGTGCAGCCTGTGAAGATAATTTGAACGAAGGTTCTAATGCTATGAACTGTGATGATTGTGAGCAATGGCTGTGTGCAGAATGCCTTGATCTTTTGGAACCAGAATATATTTTATTAATGAAGATGACTTGCTGCATGGGCTGTGATTGGAAATGTCCCATGTGCAAAGGCAACCCAAAAGGCGGTGTTAATGCCTCAGAAATAGTGAAAATTGTGGACAGTAGCATAAAAAGGTCACTAGGTGGTCTTGATGACACAATAAAGAACCTGGATGTGAAAATCAAAGAAGCAGTTAAAGACTCCTTTTCAAGCTTGAAAGATGAACTGAAAGCTGAAATAGACACTAAGTTCACAGGCCTTGAAGATAGAGTACGCTCCCTGAAGCAGCTCTTGGGAGCTGCCACAGACCAAAAAGTGTTGAAAGACCTTGTGACTGCTGAAACAACTGCTCTAAAGGAAGCCTTAAATGAACAATTTGAAAGCAGGGTGAAGGCGCTAATCTTCAAAGACCACAACAGACAGAAGAGAAGATTGAATATAGTGGCCTTTGGAGTTGCTACTCAAACCGATGATGCCCAGTTTGTCTGCAAGCACCTAGCTAACAAATATGGCTTACCTGGTGTCTCTATTTTAAACACCTGCCGCCTAGTGAATCCCACTGTCTCCATAACCCAAAACCCACTACACCCACCCCAATCATGTTCACTGTCCCCAACTTCAAGATTAGGAAGCTGATTCTCCAGAAATCGTTTGAGAAAAAAGGGGCAGTTAAGTTCAGAAATGATGTATCAAAAACAGACCATGACAAAATGCAGAAGTTATATGAAGAACTATACAGAAGGCGGGCAGGTGGTGAGTAAAATATTGTGATTAAAGGCAACAAGATTGTCCCAAAAAACTTCCAGCAGCCTCCAGCTGCACTGGGGTCGCAGGTGATAGAGATCTAGGAGTTGATGCCTGTCAAAACAATGTATATAGTACTGTACATAGAAACTTTAGTGTGAGTGATTCAAACACAAGCCCCACATTTGAGATCAATAATGATGAATCGTTTGCAAGTGCATTATCAAGTACTCATAGCAGAGAACCTTTGGATAGTTCCATTTTCGAATCTTGCGAGTTGGAATTTAGTGATATTGGTGATGCCCATATTGAAAATGAAGATGTACTATTAATTCTTTACAGTAACGTGGATTGCATAACCACAAAAATGGATGAAATAAAAGCTGTAGTTTTGACAAGACCTGAAGTGAGTGTGTTTGCCTTCACTGAAGTTAAACCAAAGTATACTTCAGTGCCACTGACTGATGTGCAAATCCAGATCACTGGATTCAGAATAATCTCAAACCTGTCAAAACCACAAGGAAGAGGAATTGTTGTGTACGTCAAATCATCACTGTAGGTAGGAGACCTTAATCTTAGTTCTCAGTATGAGCTGTGGGTGGAGCAGGTCTGGATAAAAATTGAGCTAAAGGGTCACCCCTTAATTATAGGTTGTATTTATAGAAGCCCAAGCTCTCCCTGTCAGAAAAGTTCTCACCTTGCAATTGCGAATTCTATAAGTTCAGTGATGAGTTGTCCTTGCCATAGTATTGTAATTGTTGGAGACTTCAACCTGCCTCAGATCCAATGGATTAGTGGTTATGCTGCTACAGGAGATAATGATGACCAGATTGGTACACTCCTTGAATGCCTACAAGAGCATTCATTGTACCAGACAATCGATTTCCCAACTAGGTACAGAGAGGGCCAGAACCCATCTCTCTTAGATCTCCTATTTGTCAAAGATGAGGAGGCAATCCAAAGTATAGACTCAGAGCCACCTTTTGGCGCAAGCAACCATATAGCCATAACTTGTTGACTAAAGTTGTACCCTCAGACAAACAATTTTAGAAAACATGTGTTTACAAATTACAACAAGGTCAGGCAAGATTTGGCTAACCAAGATTGGTCTTTTGTTGAAAAGAATAATGTAGAGGGAGCTTGGCTTGAGATGAAAAGGGTCCTCAGTGAGACAATCACAAAACACACAACAACCACTTGGAAAGAAACACCAAGAATGCTCCCTTTCATCACACAAGAAATCAAACAAGCAGTCTGGAAGAAAAAGAAGTTCTGGAGAAGGTACAAGGACGTCCCAACACAGGCTAATCATGACAAATTCAAACAAATAAAAAACAAAGTCTGCTTACAAGAGAAGTTACTAGCAAGTATGAGGAGTCTTTAGCTTCAGCATCAAAAACAAATCAGAAGAAATTTTGGAAGTATGCCTCCACTCAAAAGCCCAGAAGACATTCAGTAGCCAAACTCTCAGTTAATGGGAATACCATAAGCAACCCTGGAAATATAGCTGAAGCTCTGAACCAGCGTTCAAGTCAGTTTTTACACCTCCAGATAATGACCCATTGCCACAAATGCTGGAATATGATATTCAGAAACCAATGCAAATTATTACTGTTGGCACTTTGGATGTTGAATCATGGCTCAAAAGATTGAACCCAAATAAGTCAGTTGGCCCTGATGGGGTACACCCTCGAACTTTGAAAGAGGCTCATGTGGAGCTTGCCCTCCCCCTAGCAAAACTGTTCCAGAAGTCTCTTGACACAAAACAAGTCCCTCAAGATTGGAGAAATGCAAATATTACACCTGTTCACAAGGGTGGAAGCAGGAACTGTGCTGCCAATTACCGACCTATTAGCATCACCTCAACAGTCAGTAAAATCCTTGAAGGAATTGTGAACACTGCTGTTATGAAACACCTGATTGACAACAAACTTCTGACCAATAGTCAACATGGATTCAGATCTGGATGCTTGGTCAAGACAAATCTTATTGACGCATATGAATGTGTCACCAAACTGCTAGACCAGGATACCCCTGCTGATATGATTTTATTAGACTTTGCAAAGGCTTTTGACAAAGTTTGCCATTGTTGTTTGAAGGCTAAACTTTTAGCTACTGGGATACATGTGGAGGTTGTTGAATGGGTGATGCAGTTCCTCTCAGGAAGAAAGCAGAGAGTTTAGGGATAACAGGCAAGAGTTTTTCTCAGAAGTTGCAGGAGTTGATAGTGGCGTGCCCCAGGGAACAATCTTGGGCCCAACACTTTTCAATATTTACATTAATGATGCTCCACGGGCTGTAAGAAATAAGATGAGCCTCTATGCTGATGATTCAAAGCTTATTGGGCCCACAGAGTCGTCAGTGACTAGAGCCACCATACAGGAAGACCTGGATGCACTTTCCCTTTGGGCCCGCCAATGGAAGCTTGAGTTTAACATCCAGAAGTGCAAGGCGGTATATTTTTGGGAAAAAGAATGAGAAGTGGCAGTACCATATGAGCGGGGGGGATGGCTCTAGACAATTGATTGGTTCCTTGGTAGCTGAAAGAGATTTGGGAATAGTTGTTGATGAAGAATTAAAATTCAACAAACACACACAAACAGCAGTTGCCAAAGCATCTCAGACCCTCAGAATAATTAAGCATACAGTACATAGCAGATCATCTAAAGTCATGACAAAGCTGTACAAGGGTCTCATGCAACCATTGCTGGAGTTTGGGATGTGTGTTGCCATGCCTCTGAATAAGAGTGACCAACAGAAAATAGAGTCTGTTCAAAGGCGCACAACCAAAGCTGTTGATGGATGCAAGAACCTTGACTATCCATCTTACCTGAACAAACTACAGCTCCCAACACTCATCTACAGACAGCAGAGGGGCAATGTCATTATGGCTTACAAGCTACTGCATGCTGATTCCTCTTCTCAGAGTCCTTTACAACTTGACGAATCATCCAGGACAAGAGGGCATAGTAAGAAGCTGCTCAGGAAGAGAGCTCACAGCAACTCTGCAACCACTACTTCTCCAATAGAGTGGTGGGCCCCTGGAACAGTCTTCCCAATGCAGCTGTCACCACTCCCTCTGTCAATGCATTCAAGATCACCATTGATAAGAATTGGTCCACCAAACCATGGAAAACAGAGTGGGATGTTGCCAAACCAGTGACTCCCCATCATCACTGACCAGCAACTCTACAGGATCTTTCCTTATTTTGCTGGACAATGCGATTTAAGGTAATTTAAGATAAACTCATTCCCAGAGAAGTAACTCAGGGAAAACAATTTTTTACTTTTCTTTGAAAAACTTCTTTTTTGGAAAGTTCTTTTTTGAACTAATTTCCATTCCTTTTTATTGTCAAAGTTTTGGTTCTGGTTAATATAATGAATTTATTTGTCCCAGAAAAATATCTTATTCTAATTTTATAGTTCTAATTAGTGGCTTTTAAATTATTTTAATACCCCCTTAACATTCCCTGAAAGTTTCAACTAAATGCCATTAGCAATTCCTGGGACATTTCAGATATGCCCTTCTAGTAATCTAAATGCATATAGTATCTTATGATTAATATTTTTAGCTCTTAGTGTATATTGTATACCTTCTCTATATTGTATATTTATATCTTCTAATATATTGAAGATATACTCTATTGATAACATGGATACACATAGTGTCTTTTTATTTAGTTTAAAAGCCCCTTCAGCATTCCCTGAAGGTTCAAGCACTGTTAAACATGCCCTGAAAGTTTCAACTTGATGCCATCAGCCATTCCTAAGATATTACTGATGCACCCTTTTGACAATCAGCACACACACAATGTCTTTTGATTTTGTTAACATACCCTAATATTCCCTGAAAGAAGTCACAAGTAAATTTAGTACCAGTTGCAGTGACAACCACAAGTTGTTGCAGTTAGAAGTAGTCACTAATGCAGTTAAAACTCATCACAACTGCAGCTGCAGCAGTTGTAGTAGCAGTCCCAAAAGTTTCCATCTAATACCCTTTCCTGTTCCTGAAAAATTGCAGATATGTTTTGATAACATGGATGCAGATAGTATCTTTTTATTTAGCTCACCATACCCCTAAACATTCTGCAAAATTTCCCCACAATATCCTTAGTATGTTCAGACATGCCCATGACCAAATATTCCCCCCTTTCCCAATGATGAATCCTGCATGTTAAAAACAGACAAATTAGATAATTTACAATTCTTGCACTGGGGGCTGTGGGGCATTTGATTTCCCATAAAACAGGACTCCTCCAAAGTTTATACAACCAACCCCTCCATAAAAACCATACATGCCCATGGGCATAACTTACAACCCTTGCCCCAGGTTCTGGAGGGTTGTCAATCCTGAAGGTATTGCTATATGCTCTTCAGACCATTTTGGGCAAGGTGGCAGTCTGAAAATTTCCATTTGATACACTTGGAGAAAAGGGGGCATGGGGGGCTAGTTGCCCTACAATCACTTTTGACTTGTAAAAAAAGAGCTAGAACATTAAATTTCCAATCAAACAAGCCTACTCCAAAGTTTATACAACCACTCCTTCCATAAGAACCTCATATGCACAGGCCAACTTGCAACCTCTGGACTTGAAAGGGGTGGAGTTGTGTCAACCCTGGAGGCATTATTATGATATTTGGACTATTTTGAACAAAATGGCTATCTCAAAATTTTGACTGGATACAGTTGGTGAAAAGAGGTCATGGGGGGCTAGTTGCCCTCTGATCAATTTTGACTCTTAAAAGGGGAACTAGAACTTTCAGTTTATAATCAAATGAGCCTCCTCCAAAGTTTATATGGCCACCCCTTCAGCAAGAACCTCATATGCTCCAAGGCAAGGGGCAGATCTAGGAATTTTTTTTTAGGGGGGAGGGGTGCAAAATAGGTTGATCCAATAAACTTGCATTAGGAGCAAGTTTATTTAATGCAAACTTGTGTTAATTAAGTAAATTACACTTTGGACTAGGTTAGGGGCACCCCTGGATCTACCACTGCCCAATGCATAACTTGCAACCATTGCCCCTGGTCTTGGGGGGGGGGGGGGGGGGAAGTGTGTGTTGACCCCTGGCAGCACTGTTATATAATCTTTGGACTATTTTGAACAAAATAGTTTTCTTAAAAATTTAATTGGACAGATTTGGTGAAGAGGGCATGGGGGATGGGGCTAGTAGCCCTCTGATCACTTTTGATTCTTAAAAAGGGAACTACAATTTTCAATTCCCAATCAAATGAGTCTTCTCCAAATTCTATATAGCCACCCCTTCCATGAGAACCTTATATGCCCCTGGGGGATAACTTACAACCCTTGCCCCTGGGCTTGGGGGATATTAAAATATCATAATTGTAAAATATTGTACTGGTATGCTATTAAATTGAGAGGAAGTAGTCAATCAGGACTTGTCCCAGTTAAAGATAGGAACATGGCCACAATTGGTGATAAGGAGAGAGTTAAAGAGAGATGGGTAGAAGTTTTTGAGAATGTGCTAAATCATAATAGAGTTACAGGAAGAGATATATAGAAGAATGAAAAAGTTTGTAATGAAGAGGTTCTTATTTGATCTTATTGGTTTTGTTGAAATATTTGTCTTGTACTATTGTTTTCTTTTCTTTTTTTTTCTTATATTTTGCTCTGTCCTTTTCATGTTTTTGTAGACAGGTTTTCAGTTAATAAATAAATAAACAGAGGTAGTGACAATACTAAAAGGATTAAAAAATAATAAGTCCCCAGGTGCTGATAGTGTGGTAAATGAGTTTCTTAAATATGGTGGTTATGAGGTTAGAAATAAGTTACTGAAGATTACAAAAATGATTTTTGAAAAAGGGGTAGTACCTAGCAATTTTAACAAAACTCTACTTAAAACCCACCATAAGAAAGGTGAGTGGGGTAATTATAGAGATATTAGCCTGGTTCCTGTGGGTAGCAAAGTAGAAACAATCACATAAAATCAACAAAGTGTCAGGTTTGTTGATGATACTTTTTAGACTTAAATATGCTGTAGATAAAACATTAACAGAATAACAGTGTGGTTTTAGGAAGGGTAGAGGATGTGTTGACAAAATTTGACCAACTCTTAGATTAATAATGGAGAAGTGTGTGAGTCATTAAACACCTTTAGTCCTCAGTTTTATATATTATGAGCAAGCATTTGATTCAGCTGATAGAAGAGCTTTAGTGAAGGTCTTATCCCTGTATAATATATCAGACAAATGCATTAAAGTGATTAATGCTATGTACAAGAATAACATTGCCATTGGTTAAGGTAGGAAATGAGGTTAGTAGCTGGTTTTGTATCAAATCAGAAGTTAACCAGGGTTGCATTCTATCCCCATTTATATGGATTATTTTGATGGAGTTTGTGTTAAGGGGCACATCAAAGGTAATGGGAGAACATGAAATCAAATGGGGAAGTAAACCTCTCCTGTACTTAGATTATGCTAATGATTTAAGCATCCTAGATAATAGTGTTAGCAAAAGGAATGAATTTTTAGAGGTTTTACAAGTTCAAAATGCAAGAATAGGCTTGAGAATTAATGTTAAGGAAACTAAATTGCTAAGACTATGAATAAGTGAAGATAAAAAGATGATGTTGGGTAACAAAATGATTCATTAAGTGGACAGTTTAAGTTACCTAGGTAGTATTATTAGTAAAGATGGTGGGTCCAGTGAAGAAGTCAAAAGTGTAGAAGTTTGCAAACCAAGATTAGAATACTGGCAGGTACAGTGATGACAGTGGTCAAGTATGTTTCTGAAGCATGAGCAATCCCCCACCCCTACATACCAATACAGGGTATATATTTGCACATTAGGGGGATTGGGGTTAAGTTTAAATTTACCTCCCATTTACATCAGAAATAAAATTTGCTCCCATCCCCCCCCCTACCTAATGAGCAAACATATACCCTGAATTGTATATATAGGGGTGAGGGTAAAATTTATTTCTGACAAAAATGATTATTATAGGCTATTTGGAAAGAGCATAAAAAAAGGCATCAAGTAGTATATTCATTTATTTGTAAGTCAATAATATGATTTGGTAAAAATTTACCTAAAATTGCATCCTCAATCTAAATATAAATCCATTTACATTACAAATGAACTTTACTCCCAGATTAGCCATATGGTGGATGTCTATACACAGATATTCTAGACTGTATGACTGAAAACTGGAATTTTCCAAGTCTAGACAAGCTACCCTTTATATGATGCATCAAGAGATAAAAAAAAATAGGGTAAAATTCTACTTTAGCTACTTTTGGCTATCTTGGAATGGGGTTAGGTTAGAAAAATGAAACTTTCAGGGATGGGTCTACAGGCTAAAGTATGTCCCGGGAAGGTATTTTGAAGTACCTACCTCCACTCCTCCCTCTAGAGGGTCCTGAAATTTTGCCTACATGAAAGGTCTATACCCATTGAAATTTTGACAAAACAACATTTTACATTAATTTTCAGTTATCAGTTTTTTTTCTCTGGCTTTAGCTCTAAAAATGCAATTTCAGTTATTTGAGCAGAATTTTAAGCCATATAAATAGTTTATTTCAAAAATTTAGGAAATGTATTTGCATGTGTTTAAAACCATATAAATTGGGATTGAGCAAAGTTGTGAAGCTGAAAAAATTTTGTTGTACTTCATTTAAGCAGAAGATCTATTTTGCAAGGTTTCACTTCTATAATTCACATATTTTTAAAGGTCATCAAAGGTCAGGACCCTCTAGAGGGAGAAGGAGTGGAGATGGGTACTTCAAAATATCTTCCCGGGACATACTTTAGCCTGTAGAACCATCCCTGAAAGTTTCATTTTCTTAAACCTAACCCCTTTCCAAGATAGTCAAAAGTAGCTAAAGTAGAATTTTACCAAAAATAGTAGGCTTTTATTAGAGCTAGCCTAGGATACAGGGGATAATCAGAGGGGGGGGCATTTTCAGAAAAGCAACCATTTTCTCAAAAGAACATAAAATAAGAAATATAATAGTGCTAATTTCTAATTTTAATATATTTCTGTATGGAGAGTGGAACTGCCAAACTGATACCTATATTTGTTCAAAATAGCCTAGCTGAGGTTTTATTGTAGGTTATGCCTAAAACTCAAAATTACAAGCATAATTTATGTCCAAGTAAAGTATCACAGCCCAAATTAATTATACTTGATTGTGCTAAATCATGTCAGTTACCTCAAAATTACTAGTACAAGAATTTATTAAGAGTTTTATTTCATGTCAGTCCATTTACAAGTACAAGCAGGTTGATCTTTGATCAGCTGTTTTTGTTGCTGATGTCTTACAACAATGAAAATAGAACTGAAGTAAGCCCCTAGGATTCATTTCTGATTTTTTTGAAGATGGCTATTCAGTCGAAGGAAATGCGATAGGCTTAAAAAAAATCGATAAATAGCCTGTTTCGTTCTATTAATGATTTGATAATTAAAATATGCTTTTAATGAAATAAAAGATATTTCTCTGAGTTTAAAACAATTCGAAACGAAATTGAACTAAGCAATAATTAATTGATATTACTGCTAACAGCTCATCGCGGTACCAGGCCATCTGAATGCGGCACCTGGTACCATCGCGGTACCAGGCCCAACTAAATATAAATCTTTGGTTGACGTATCTATAAGAATATTAGTGAAGTCAGTATCTGTTCTACATTCATAGCCCATTACCTGTCCCCTCAACAGCTTATAAGACATTGGAGTCGTCAACATGAATTGTATATAACTTGAATAATCTGAAAGATTATTGATCGTGCTCACCGATGTTCCATTTATGCAGACACTTATTTGTCGAAATAAATTGTGTAGTACACAATTTTCGTAGGATAACCATTCGGCTGCACTTGGTTTTTTATTGTTAGATCTTTTAACAATGACATTTAAATCAATAAATGTCGAAGTAAAATCTATGAAGTAGTCTTCGTTGGAATAAATTTGATAATGGACTTTTTCAGAGAGCGGTTGTTGCGGATAAAATTGTTCATAGTATCCATGTTTCACACTGACATCAACATTTTCTGCATTGAAAGAATTTAGAGATGGGGTGACTGAAGGGTGAGAATCTTTATGTGGTAGATGTGCCATTTTCTAGGAAAAGAAATCCTTTCTGGATCTATTTATTTCCTTCTTCTTTGATGCTTTACGCTTCCAGGCTGAGTTGAGACTGATAAGGTCTTTCCACCCTTTTTAAACCTTTTCCGTGTTGTTTCAATCGCTCACCAAGGGATCATGCGCTCGATCTGAGATTATGCGAAACACTTTCTCAAATACCCTTCCCAGAGCCCAATCATGAAATGTAGAGGACGCAAAATCCACTGCAACCGGTGCAATAAATTTTTTAGCCAAGGGTAGTGCAGAGCAAAACAGCTTAGCAAGCAAATTGCCGAGACCATAACCGGGCATTGACGAACGACCCCTGTAATAGTCCTTTCCATGCCCCGACTACCTTGGTCCAAGAGTAGCAACATAGCAATCAATATCAGGACATAACAAACTAATTTCTATTAGCCATTTCACTGACTGGGTCGAAAATGACATGTAATTACAGCCAAAACCTTTTGTTATTGCTAGAGGATCGCCCTATTCACTTCTTAATGTTAACTGACAGAGCTCCAAATAAGAAGTGTTGACTGGAATGTATTGAAGGTGCTTTATTTTGTAGTGATGAATGTAGTCATTAGAGGTTTTTTGTTCAAGAGCACGTAGGAGGGAGACATGGGCATTACCGACTCTTGACCTCTCAACAAAGGATGCAAAAGGAAATATACAACTGTCCAAGGAGAAGGTGGGTGGATACTCTGCGAAAATGACACGATTCATGCCACTAGCGCTTCCTTCACTTTTACCATTGATTATATTATGTTTAAAACCAAGACCTTCTCTCAGATTATCTTTGAGAATAACCTTTTCATTGTCAATGGGAGAACTAATGTAGATTTTACCCTCTTCCTTTGAATAATTGAATTGAAAGGCACTATTTTTACGATATGAAATTTTTTGTTGATAGAAGGATGAAATTCGTTCATAGTCCAAAACTCCTTATATGATAATGTGACAAAGGGGCATTCATATGAATTGATCTTCTCATTACATGTTGATCGTTAACGATTGGCCAATCATGTGGTCTAATTTTTAAATCATATGTACGATCCTTTCTTAGTATATCATATGTATTTTTGAGAATACAATCTACAAGAGTAACTTCATACCTTCCCTTAAATTTAATGGCAGGGGAGTTTTGTCCAAAAATCGCTCGTTTTGTTCAAATTGTCATAAAGAGGATCGGAAACACTAGACTTGAATGTCACATAAAGACCTTCAGACACTATGAACGTCTTCAGCGGGTATCAACGAATCAAAATCAGAGTTGTATCCTAGCCAGCGAACAAGCAAATGTCGCTTACCCTTGCGAGTGCGACTATTTAATACCTTTTCAATTTGATAGATTCCACTATTTCCAACTTTTTGCAATTCACAGCCATAAAAACCGTCAAGAATCTCTTCATCTTTCATATCACGCAGCCGGAACCTTATAGGCTTAGTGTCCAAGACTTTTGACACTTTAAAAAGTTCAGTGGACCACAAGTAATTTCCCTTTTCAAAAATATTTCTTGTACGATTGGTTCGAACAGTATCACTAACATTAAATTTTTTCTTCCCCGCCTTTTTATTAGAATATTGTTTAAGGAAAAGTGTATTGTCATTATCATGAACTTCAAGAGGGCTAGCATTAAACAAGGAGCGATGAGGACATTGATTATAAATCATCATGATTTTATCTGAATTATGAATAAATGTAGCTGTATTTTTCAATGTACAATATCTTGAAATTAAAAGTCAAATTGTTCGTACCAAACGTTCAGCCAATGCCACCTTTATAGGACTATGACAGAGTCAGGGGCGGATCCAGGATTTTTTTAGAGGGGAGGGCAAAATAAGTTGATCCGATAAAAAAATTTTAGGGGGGGGGGGGGAAATTTTGATCCGATAAACTTGCGTTAGGAGCAAGTTTAATTGAAGCAAACTTGGGTTAATTAAGTAATTTACACTACTTTAGACTTCGCTAAGGGGTGCGCGCCCCCTTGCCCCCCTGGATCCACCACTGAAAAGAGTACTGTATTATATTTCAGTAAAAGCCCTTTTTATAGGTGGATTAACAAATTTACTCCCACGGTTTGTTTGAATTTCTTTATATGAATCTGGTTCAAATATGGATTCAAGGACTTTAGCAACTTCATTGCCTCTCTTTGACTGTAATGGAACTGCATATGCATACCGACTAAAAATACTTATTGCAAGCAAAATATACTTGAAGGGTTTATTATGACGTCTTTGAATCGTGTCTAGAGTCAATAGATCTGCTTGTAATATATGCAGAGGGAAAAAGGCTTTAGTTTTTTGATAGTCATGACCTCTAGTCCTATGATTTCCATGAAGAGTATAACTGGGTTCCTTTGTAAATATTCTTTTGCTAGCTTCATTTTAATTTCGGTAACCTGAGCAAGTGTAATGGGAGAACTTAAAATTCCTGGTTCACCATTATTTTCATAAACACCTTTTAAAACGTGATTCTTTTTTAACGTAAACGAGGTGTGAAGCGTCCGCTACCCTTTTTCGTACTACTGGGTGAGTCAATACGTCTTCGCTTTTGTCTAGCTACCACCGGCGTTGTCATCAAATAAATGTATCTACTAGGTGTACTAGTATTTACAAGGAAAGATTTAAAATCATTATTTTCAAGCTTTAATGTTGTTGATGGACTATGTTCTTTTAATTTTCTTTAGAATTTGCTTATTGCTAATAAGACTTTTTGGAAAATTTGACGACTTCAAAAAATTATATAGATGATTATCAAAGAATTTGACTCTTTTACGATTTGCAGTCATATCCGATAATAAATCAATTTAATTGTTATTCATACCCTGGATTATAACTTCATTCTTTTTCTCATCAATTTATTCATTTTAAGCGAGGTAAGTCAAGAGGCTTTTACTTTGTTCACGATAGAATGGAGGCAACAAGTCTACCAAACTTGTTAATAAATCTTCTTTTTTCAGTGTTTTCAAAGTGTCAAAAACTTTCACTATTTTCAGAAATTTGATCAATGATATTTACTTTTAGCGGTTTTTTACGATAAGATTTATGTTTGTAGACACGTGGAAGGGAATTTTGATGCAAACTTAATTTTTCATCATCTGTAATTATTTCATTATTAATAGATTTATCAAGATTATCTTCAATTTGCTCTTTTGGTGAAAGAGCAAGTTCAATTGGTGTCAATTAATAAGGTTCAGCCATTTCTAGAGAATAGTGTTTACAAGTCCGGCGATTATCAGCAGTAACAATGAAAAGAAATTATCCCCCGCTTGAACAAGACGTTTTCTTTTACAATTTGCTTTCTTTTGCAAGCTAGAGCACGTACAAGTGACCGATAATGCTTGGTCTGTTGTCTAACACCATCGGAAAGTTGAACGTTATCTTCCGTTAAATTTAAACAAAGTTTGATAAGAGATTAATAAATTCTTGTCAATACCTTGTTTGAGTATTGCTTTCCAAATCCATGGTTTTGAATTATCTAGTATCGAAAATAAATGTTGATGTTCATGTAGCTTCTTCAACGTCATGATAGCGACTAATGACCTTTTTTACTATTCACGGGTAGATATACAGTAATTTCATTATCGAAAATATCAGTGACTACGCACAACTCTTCGGGCGTATTTTGATTCAGGTCTAATGAAATCTAGTCATAAGGTGTATTAGTAGCTTGATTGTGCGCCAAAAGTAAAAATTTGGGTTCGCTAGGGTGAATTTGTTTTTTTAGAGTTGTAAGAAAACTTGAATTGCGAACAACTCTATAGATGATATAGTAGGTATAATTCAAAGCAAGTGTTCTCATACATTTACTCTGGTGAAAAAGATCATGGAGCACAACAGTTAAAGAAGTTTTTTTCGTGATGGGACCGGACCTTAAATAATTGTACCATTTCCTGCGACCATTCTTCAATAGATACAGCTAAATCGTCAATAATCAACCACGATTTTGATGCAATAATAGTAAATACGTCAAGTCCTTGTATGAATTTTATGCTTGGATCAATCTTTTTTATTTTGTCATGAGATTCTTGCCATACATTATAACAATAATAGATATTTTTCGGATTCTCAAAAAATATTTTATCACGATTTTGAATTATTTTTGTTAAAAGTGCTGTTTTGCCGGACATGGACGGTCCGCAAAAAATGATCTGAATGGTGTTTTAAATTGATAAATACTTGTCCAATGACAAAATGCAACTAACCAAACCTAACATCAATCTGTTGAATAAATACTCAAAGGAAATAGAATACATGGTTTCTTTAATAACAAATGTACTACAAAATTTTAAAATAAACACTTGAATATATTTACAATGAACATAAAAAATAAACCTTAAATATATTACAACCAACATTTTAAAAACCCTTGAATATTTAAATAGACATTGGGAGGGGGCACGGGGACCGGCCGGCACCCACAGCGGCCAGCAGACGGAAGGTCCCCCGCAATGGCCGAAACACGCGGCAGCCAGCAAACGCGGCGGGCTAACAAGAAATAAATAAATAAATAAGCACTTAAAAACTTGAAAATTACCACCTTGCACAACGAAAAAAATTATAAATGTAAAACACTGGGAAAATGACTAGATAAAAAAGACGATGCTGAGCTGGCGACGGAAAAAATGGCCCTCCTTCCCCACAAAGTGCCCCCCTCCCCCAACTATAGAGCTTTCTCCAGACCGAGTCGTTTTCTATAATTTACGCATTCAACTCAATCTGAAGTAAGGTAGTGGCTATGGGGTAGTACCTTCACACCACCCTCGAGTACGTAGACTTTGTCCATATGGTGGACATGGCATTTTTCTTAACCCGAACTGTATAGTTTTTGTATTTTAAAGAGCGAAAGGCCATGACACTCGCTCTTGGAACTAAAGTATTTTCTATACAGTTCCTATAAACACTCATGATGAGATTTTGCTTTACATAGTATGATGGAACCCCCTTGCACTTTTTTGGTAGTCTCATTGTGCGTTTCTACACAGTACACCTTCGGACCGGGAAAGACACCATGGGGTACCAAGTCCGTCTTGGATTTTAATTTCAACAATCAATCTGGGGCCTGGCGTTTCAAAGGAATCTTCCCAGTTAGTGGAATCCATCCGAGAGCTAATGTACTTTCCGTTTTCCAAGTCATGTAACAGGTTATCCGTTTTAACCTTCAACAGGAGTGAATCGGTGTCTCCATAATACACATGAGCTTGTCCCATCTCCGGCCATTGGCGCTTATACACATGGGAATAAAACTCCAACATAAGTTTTTTCAAAATTTCTAAAATGGCACTGCCAGCACCAATGATTTTATTTAACACTACATTTCTCTTTTTTCTATGTAAAAGGACCGTACTGGAGTCTATGATCGTGAATGATGTGAAGTTTGGATCCACAACGATTCGGGCACATTCTTTTGGGTCGGTTACAACGTCACAACGACTCCGGTTACGCACACTCTCACACATTTTACCAAAGGCCGAATTAAAAATGAGTTTAAAGATCTCTTTGTCGACCTTTTTTCGCTTGAGGCTCTTTATTGGCAAAAGTGTCAATAAAGAGCCTCAATTCAAAGAATCTTTGTGGCATTGAAACCGCTGGCTTACCTTTATTCTCCACTAATGATAAATTGTAGGGACTCAAAGAGTCCCTAGGCACCGTCTATTTATGCATGGGAAAACAAAGTCTTTTACCGAGTCATGAAGTTCCAGAGGTGTTTCACTGTCAATTTCAAAATACCATCCTTGTCTTCCATTCTCCTCAACAGTGTGAATGTTGGGGAAATCTGGAGCAGAAGGATTGTCAATCCATTGGTAATTTCCAAACGGCAAACACAAGTGAGACATTGCCGACGGATAAAGGGAATTCACATCCATGAAAACGGCGTTCGACTTTTCACCGGTTCATTGTCCAGTCTGGTCAGTTTCAAGGATACGATCCCCGTGGAAAACATACCCTCCCCTCATGGATCTCTCTAAAAACAGGTTCTGATCCACGTCGGCGATCAGACCTATTTCACCTTCACTAATTTTAAGAATTAAATCCATCATTAGATGAGGAGTGGAAATATAATACCCCAAATTCTTCGTGAATTTTGTCCGTGCTTTTACAGATAATATCCAACAACGTCAAAACATCACTTGTCAGGTACATTTTACAGTGATCCCAACCATTTCTACACCCTCCCTTTGCCCAAACACTCTTGGCAAATTCATAGTCGACAGTGGTGCATTGACGATCGCGAAGTGAATCATAAAACTCTGCGATGGGCGGTAATTTTCCTCACTTAGCTTCAAGGCGGAGCTGTAGTACTCGTAAGGGGCATATGTCCTTACACGTTAATAAATCATACAGTTCCTCATCTGGAAAATGCTGTTTAAGGAGGGGGGAACTATTAAAATCGTCGCTTTTCTGAACTTGAATGAGTTGACTAGAGATTTGGGGGAAAATTAAAGGAATCAAGGAAACGGATTTTATTCAAGTACGCTTTACCCTTATCAATTGCTTACCATTTAAATTCTAAGACTAGCAAGTTTTCAGATGATTTCGGTATGATGTTATGAGAAAAAGAACCATCTACCCATGCGTCATCTACAACTTCATCTTTCTGCAATCGTGCCAACGCTGGTAATATGAAGTTCAAATCGTATTTGGAATTGTGCATGAAAACCGGTAAAAAGTATTGCTGTCTAACATTTTAATTACAGGATTTATGCGCAACCCCCCGAAAGTTACTTCCCCTTGATGAAATTTCTTGCCATAAATGATGCCAGGGCTTTCGCATCCCCCTCATTAGTTTTCTTTCTACAAACCCAAAAAATGTCTAAATTTTTAATAGTCATCTCGACTTCTGGTGAAAGATTCATTGGATAATGTGTATGGCGCAACAGTGAAATTGCATCATTTGCTGTTCTAATAAGAGTAACCATAGCTGTGCCAACACAATCCTCGAAAGTGTTCCAAATACTTTTTTGCTTTAATTCAATTATTTTAATTGAAAGACACAATGGACAGTAAGAGCAGGTTCTCCCATGATAATAATTTTTACCCTCACTTAAAACTCTGCTAATATGTGGAATTGGAAAAAAAAATTCTAATTGACTCAGGATCTTTGGCAGGTTCATAGAGGAGCAATGCCTAGTCTTTTTCTGATTCAATGTACAGTGTCCTTACGGAATATACTACCCCTTTTTTATCACTTAGTTCCCCTTCTTCATATTCCTCGTCAAATTGCAGAACTGTAACCCCAACCTTTAAATGTTCATTTGCCCTTTCAAAAATGGCAATCTTCTTGAGCGTAATTGGATAGTGCCTCATTAAAAAATTAAAATCTACTTTAGGAAATTCCGCTCCCTCCCCACCGCTAAAACTGCCCAATCGTCAAACATTGTCTTTCTAGCGTACTTTGCCTCGTGTTTATGTCCTGCCACAAGGATGGAATATTTGAAAAACTCTAAGCCCTTGTCAAAACGAAAGTGTTGTACACCTTTAGTGCACTTTAAATTAGCATTATATTTTTTAAAGTCAGTTCCCCCCTCCAAACCTCTTAAAACAAATTCCTTATTAAATTTAGTTATATTAAGCTCTGATTTTTCTATAAATTACTTCCGTTTTCATTGTACCCCTCCATCCTATTAAAAATTGCACCCACCCAATCCGAAAAAACGCCCTCAAAATTATGTAAGTCCAGATGAAGCGTCTGCATTCTTGTTTGTACATGATGCTCCCGGAACTCACCCTAACTTGCATTAAAAAATGATTTTAAGTCTGATGGATGCTTTTATACTGTCGCGTCCTCCCTCCTCCCGCATATGGTTTTCGAGAAGTGTCCGAATCATGCTTACATAGGAGTGTGCTGTGTCAATGGGATCCGTTTGCATACTACGACTTTTTAGGGAATTCAACGGGTCACCGAACTCAGCCCTATACACGTGAATGTTACGCAAAGCAGTATCAGCTAAATACAAGTTAGTCTTTAGCTGACATGCTAACTTGTCAGCTAAAGACAAGTTAGCATACTGGAGGTGATCTGGCACCACTATGTTCCCCTAAACCACTGTCCACGGCGGGCGTTGTCTCGACCTTACTTGATGGCAAGTCTTCGACTTATTCATAGTCTATATCAAGGTCGAGACCCCCACAAAACTGACAAAATTAAAATCAGTGGGAACTACACTAGCCGGACACACCTCCGCACTTAAACCCCCCTCGTGTTTACTAGTCTCCAGGACCTGTTCCATGTTCATAAGTGATTCAATATCCTCGTAGAGGTTGTAGGTCCCTTGAGAAGATGATGTGTGAACCTAGAAGAATAATAAGAGCATATTAGCTCACTGGAACAGATTGCACTATGAAAAAGAGAATGAGTATAGAACCCTCACTACTCGCCGGAATGCATCACTGTATTATGAAAGGATACCATGACCCCTTCAACTCATAGAGCCCTCACTGCTCATTGAACTGCATCATTGTATTAAGGGGCATAGAATGGTACCTTTGGTACTGTAAACCCCTATCCCCACACTACTTCTAAACCCTTTTGAATGTATTTAAAAAAATAGTAATGGGAAACTTACCGACGGGAGAATTATATCGAGCAGATTCTCGGCCCAGGCCAATAACTCCTCGGAGGCTTCCTCTACCGGTGCAGTTCCTATGAGCCTTGTGAGCTGGTTCTCAATTAATTGATCGAAATCGTTCTGCAAAAATTTTTTATGTAAGAATGGACCCAACAGTTGGGGGAAGTCATATCTCCCTAAACTCTGAGTAATGTTCTTAGCTATTTCCTGAAAATGAATGTCCCCATTTCCCCCAGGTGGGTCCTCTGATATCTTCCCACGGCCCCCATTATTAGGAACCCTGAAATAACCTTCTTAGCGACAAAACTACTTTTAGCGATTTCTTAGATATTCAAACTAAGGAGGGATGGGGATATAACTTGAGAATATCCGACAGCGTGGAAAAAAAGCGAAAGGTAAAACTAAAGAGTAAGCACTTAAATGAACAAAAAAATTTAGAAAGGAGTGAAAAGTTGAAGAACAAACTTGTTTTAGTTATTTCTGAGGGGATTGAGTCTTTCAAACCTAAGGGGGAGGGGAAGGGAGCATGGAACCTGACAATTCAAAAGTAGGTACTTAAAGGAGTGAAAAAGACAAAACTAGAGAATAAAATGTCTCCCGAGACCTGAAAAGACTCTCTGACAGTAGAATAGAAAAGTGAAAAGACAGGAAAACCTTTTAACGTATCTGACAGGTAAAATATTAACGAGAAAGTACATTAAAGCTTGATAAGTTGAAAAAAAACCTTATTTTAGTTATTTCTGAGGGGATTGAGTCTTTTAAAACTAAGGGGAGGGGGGCATGGAATCTGAAAATACAAAAGAAGACTAGAAAACCAAAGACAGGGAAACTTTTTGATGTCTCTGACAGGTAAAAAATTAAAGGGTAAGTACTTTAAAGCTTAACAAGTTGAAAAAGAAAACTTTGTGTTTTAGCTATTTCTGAAGGGAGTGCGTCTTTTAAAACTAAGGTGGAGGGGGCATACAGCTTGGACCTTTATAGCAAATATCAATTCAGTCTTTTAGTATTAAATTGTTATAAATTGGGCTTAATGTAATGTCTCCGGTGTCTCTGTTATATGTCTCTGTTTAAGATTGCGTTAGGCCATTTGCAGTAGATATTAAGGTTGCCTCCTCAAAAACAACAAGATGTGTAAGATGTGTGAAATATGCTGGGCCAAGGCGGAATCAAAGTTGTTATTTTTATTTTTCAATCTCAGGGACTTATCTATTGAAATTTTGCGTTCCTGCAAACGTTCACCAAGTTGTTGATGGGTCCTACCAATGTAAAATTTCCCACATGAACACGGGACTCTGTAGAAATTACTACCGAGTACATGGTCAGTTTTATCTTTTTCTGAGTTGAAAAAATGTTCAACTTTTTATGCACTTTTGAAAGAAACAGAGATATTGTGTTTATTTAAAATATTTCCAAGTTTATCACTAAGTTTTGAAATGTATGGTAGAGTGGTGAAAATTTTTTTCTCAATTGCCTGAACAACTGAACCAAGGGGGACGGGCTCCCTATTTTCTTGTTATATCTTTTTTAATCGTCTATCTATGATATTTTCAATAAGGTTTATTGGGTAGCCATTGCAGAAAAGAATATCTTTCATAAAATTTAATTCAAAATTTACGTGATTAAGTGGAAAAAATTTTTAAACTGTCGACTAAAGAGATTATTACCCCTCTTTTAACAGAAGGAGGGTGATTTGACGAGAAGTGCAGATACCGATCAATATGGGTCGGCATCCTGTATATAGAAAATTCAAGGCTAGGAGTATTTTTTATAATCAAAACATCCAAGAAAGGCAGCTTTCTTGAATCTTCTAGTTCCATTGTGAATTGGAGATTCGAATCAAAAGAGTTTAAATGTACCAAAAAATCCTCAAGAGAGTCCTGTCCGTGTTCCCAAACAGAAAAGATATCATCAACGAAACAAAACCAGAGGGAGTGTTTAACTATTCAAAGCAGATTGTTCTATAAAATCCATGTATTAACTTGGCAAATAAGGAGATAAAACAGTGCCCATGGATAGGCCCATGATTTGAAGGAAAAATTTGTCTCGGAACTTAAAATACGACAAAAACTTGTTGCAAAGACGAACAACCGTCATTATTGTGTCAATATCCAAAGTTTTGTAATGTGACCAAGCAGAATTTTCCTCCAATTTTCTTTGTAAGGCCTGCTCACATTTATGGACATTGCATGAAGTGTACATAGAAACTGCATTGAAACTAGATAAGATATTTTTCTCTTTTGTACTTTGAAATTTTAACTTCTCAACAAGATCTATGGAATTTCTTATGTAATATTTCTGTGTGCTGAAAAGAGGCTTAAAAATGGTTGCCAGGAACTTTCCTACACCTGTAGCTAGAGAACCATAATATGCTACGATAGGACGTAATGGATTATCTTTCTTATGGATTTTAGGCAGACCATAAAACTTTGGGGCTGAACATCCTTTGGGGTAGAATTTTTTGTACGTTTGAGGAGTAATTAGTCTACTGTCTTTTAAAGTTCCTAATTCTTTTCTCAACTGCTGTGTGTATTTGTCTGTAGGATCACTTTTTATTTCTTTGTAAGTTTTTTTATCCATTAAAAGGGTATTTGCTTTCATTTCATAATCTGCAAAATTCATAATTACTACCGTGTTACCTTTGTCTGCTCTTGTAATTATTGTGTCTTTATCTTTTTTAAGTTACGGAGGATTTTAATTTCTTCTTTTGACTGAGTTGAAAGCGACAAAGATGGCCTATAATCGAGAATACTCTTTACGATGTCACCTCTGAGTAGGTCTGGATTTTCAACCTCCCCATGAGAGCTGAAGATAGTAGACTCCACGCCCGTAATAATTTCTGACGTATTTACGGTTGTTTGAGCCATTGCAAATTTGGGTCCTTTTGAAAGAATACTTAACTCCTTGGATGTAAAAACCTTAGAGGATAGATTTTCCAAAGGAGGGTCAGGACAAAATCTAGGAAGGAAAATCTGTTTTTGTTGAAAGCGTTGAAATTCTAGTATTGAGAATTTCTCGAACTAGCGAGTTTTTGCTAAATGGAAAACGTGTCGGAAAGACCTTTGTGAGATATGTAAAATTTGGTGAAAATCTTGAACGAATAAAGTCTGATATAATAAAGATTTGAGATTAAATATTTTATTACTAAGGACGTATCTTTTGGTCTATGGTCTTTTAAAATATGTGTTAAAGTTTTGAAATCAATTCTCTGGATAAACGGGCCTTCAGATTGTGTGCCTAAATGTAGGTTGAAACGTAAAGAAGGTGGAAGAATTCAATGTCTTTTGCAAGTTTATAAAAAATTGAACTGACAAATAAGATTTGCATGTTTTTTAACAGAATTTAAAAAATCTAAAACAATATTGGTCCAATGATCCCCGTAAGCTTGACGTAAATAATTTCTTAGACCACACTGGCTATACATAACACATGAAGCTAAGAGAGGAAACGAAATAATAAATGAAAAACAAAACCAAAAAAGGGTGAGAAAACGAGGATTTTGTCAGCCAGTGGCAAAAACATGAAGACCAAAAACAAGCAAATATTTCGACAAGGACCTCCGCCAAGTCGTCCTCAGTGCTAAACAAAAAAAAAGAAAAGAAAAAAAAACAACAAAAATCTAACCTTTTGGAGTTTACTATGCAAGATACGAACAGACACTGAATGAAAGACCAAGCCGAAACCAATGAAAGACAATTTGTACCAAAGATATTGAGCAAGAATGTTTTCCTCGCGATACTTTTTGCTTGTCTGTAAATTCGGTTTTCATTAGGTATGCAAATAGGTTCTCTTAAATTTGACTTAGTTCAAACATCAATTGAGTCTTTTAGAATTAAATTGTTATAAGTTGGGTTTAATGAATTGTCTCCACTGTCTCTGTTTATAGCCACATTTCTGTTTATATATATATTTTTTTATCTCAATTCTCTCTTATCTCGGGGACTTATCTATTGAAATTTGTGTTCATGCAAACGTTCACCAAGTTGTTGATGGGTCCTACCAATTTAAAATTTTCCTCATGAACACGGGACTCTGTACACACCACTACCGAGTACATGGTCAGTTTTTATCTTTTCCTGAGTTGGAAAAATGTTCAACTTTTTGTTCACTTTTGAAAGAAACAGAGAGATTGTGTTTATTTAAAATTTTCCCAAGTTTATCACTAAGTATTGAAATGTATTGTAGTGGTGAAAGTTTTTTCCTCAATTGCCGGAACAACTGAATCAAGGGGGATGGGCCTATTTTCTTGTTTTATCTTTTTTAATCGTCTATCTATGATATTTTCAATAAGGTTTATGTGGTAGCCATTGCAGAAAAGAATATCTTCAATATAATTTAATTCAGAATTTATATGATTAAGTGAACAAATTTTTAAAACTCTGTCAACTAAAGATTATTACCCCTCTTTTAATAGAAGGAGGGTGATTTGAGGAGAAGAGCAGATACCGATCATTATGGGTCGGCTTCCTGTATATAGAAAATTCAAGGCTAGGAGTATTTTTTTTATAATCAGAACATCCAAGAAAGGCAGCTTTCCTGAATCTTCCAGTTCCATTGTGTATTGGAGATTCGAATCAAAAGAGTTTAAATGTACCAAAAAATCCTCAAGAGAGTCCTGTCCGTGTTCCCAAACAGAAAGGATATCACCAACGAAACAAAACCAGAGGGAGCGTTTTAAGTGGAAACTATTCAAAGCAGATTGTTCTATGAAATCCATGTAAAAACTTGCCAAATAAGGAGATAAAACATTGCCCGTGGATAGGCCCATGATTTGAAGTAAAAATTTGTCTTTGAACTTAAAATACGAAGAAAGCTTGTTGCAAAGACGAGCAAGCGTCATTATTGTGTCAATATCCAAAGTTTTGTAATCCGATCAAGCAGAATTTTCCTCCCATTTTCTTTGTAAGGCCTGCTCACATTTATAGACATCGCATGATGTGTACATAGAAACTGCATCGAAACTAGATAAGATAGTTTTCTCTGTTGTACCTTTAAATTTTAACTTCTGAACAAGATCTATGGAAATATTTATTAAAAGAGGCTTAAAAATGGTGGCCAAGAACTTTCCTACACCTGTAGCTGGAGAACTATAACATGCTACAATAGGACGTAATGGAATATCTTTCTTATAGATTTTAGGCAGACCATAAAACTTTACTACTACTACTAGTAACAACTCACCGCAGCACCAAGCCGCCTGAGGCCAACACAGCTACGCACGCTCCTCCTCCACCCCAATCTATCCAAAGCCTCCCTTTTTACACCCGCCCACGAAGTTCCCATTTCCTTTAAATCTTTCTTTATGACGACCTCCCACCCCAAATGGGGACGACCTGCTTTCCGTTTTGCCCTAGACGGTTGGCCGAAAAGAACAATCTTCGGCAATCTGTCATCCTTCATCCGCACAACGTGCCCTAACCACCTCAACCTTTCTTTCATTACAGCCCTAGAGAGCGGTAATGAACCACATTTTTCGTATAGCCTATTGTTTGAAATACGGTCAGTCAGCCGGATACCCAGAACAATCCTCAAGCAATTTCTCTGGAAAACATCTAGCAAATCTCATCCGCTTTTCGGAGCGTCCATGCTTCAGAGCCATATTTGACCACTATCATCACTGTAGCTTCTAATATTCTAATCTTGGCTTGCAGACTTATCTTCCTATCCTTGTAGACTTTTTTTTAACTGTGAAAAAACACCCTAAGCCTTGGCTATTCTACTTTTAATATCTTCACTGCTCCCACCATCTTTACTAATAATACTACCAAGGTAAGTGAAGCTGCCCACCTGATCAATCTTTTCATTACCCAACGTCACCTTTTCATCTTCACTTATTCCTAGCCTTAGTGACTTAGTCTTCCTAACATTAATTTTCAAACCGATTCTAGCACCATGAACTCGCAAAACCTCTAAAACTGCATTCATTTTGCTCACACTTTCATCTAGGATGCTTAAATCATCAGCATAATCCAAGTCCAGGAGATTTTTTCCTCCCCATTTGATTCCGTGGTCTCCCATTGCCTTTCCTGTGCTCCTTAAAGCAAAGTCCATCAAAATAATCCATATAAAGGGGGATAGAACACAGCCCTGCTTAACTCCTAATTTAATACAAAACCAGCAGCTAACCTCATTTCCTACCTCAACCGCAGCAGTGTTATTCTCGTATATAGCACTAATCACTTTAATGTATTTGTCTGGTATACCATACAAGGATAAAACCTTTACCAAAGCTCTTCTATCAACAGAATCGAACGCTTGCGCATAATCTATGAAACTGAGGACCAAAGGTGTTTGAAATTTCGTCAACACATCCTCTACCTTTTCTAAAACCGCACTGTTCTTCTCTTGAAACTTTGTCTACGGCATCTCTCTGTCTAAAAAGTATCATATTACTAAGTAATTTACTACCTACAGAGACCAGACTAATGCCTCGATAATTACCACACTGACTTTTTAACACCTTTCTTATAGAGTGGCTTAATTAAGGTTTTCCTGAAATCGTTAGGTACTTCCCCTTTTTCAAAAATCATATTCATAATTTTCAGTAACTTATTTCTAACCTCAGAGCCACCATATTTCAGAAACTCATTTACCACCCTATCAGCACCTGGAGCCATATTATTTTTTAATCCTTTGAGTACCGTTGCTAATTCTTCCTCACAAAACAAATCTCCTTTCACATCCAGGTATCGCAAACTTTTTCATTTCCCTCTATATCTTCTCCCGCAGCTCCATCTCGGTTAAGCAAATTCTCAAAATGTTCAGCCCATCTCTCTTTAGTTTTTTCCTTATCGCTAATTGCGGCCCCATTTCTATCTTTAACTGGGCCAAGTCCGGATTGACTACACCCTCTCAATTTGTTAACATGCCAGTACAATATTTTACTATTATGCCGTCTAGCGGCAATTTTATCCATGGCCTCCACTTCACATCTCCTTATTTCATATTTTTATGCTTTCTCCACTTTCTTTACATTCCTTTTGTTTTCATATGATCTATCACTCAGATAATTTTTTTACATGTCCTTTCTCCTTTCTATTAAACATAAAGCTTTTTCACTAATATTCTTAGCTGCAGTTCTAGCTTTCTTCCCTAATACACCTTCAGCAACTTCACAAATTATTTTTCTAAAATGATTCCAACCATCTTCCACATTATCAAATTTTAAACTCTCAAGTTTAGTATTCAACTGTTCCTGAAAAGTTTCTCTCAAATTCTCATCCTGGAGTCTACCAACATCATAACTCCCCGGGAGGTAGTTACCCTTTCCGATATTTCAGCTTTAAATTAACCCTTGACACTACTAGATGGTGATCTTTACTTTTAACATCAATAACGGCACCCCTATATACCCTAGTATCTTGTATTGATCCTGCCAATCTTCGGTTTACTGTAACATAATCAATAAGGTTTGCTGTGTTACCATCACGTGAATACCATGTTAACTTACGAGCCATTTTATGACCAAACACCGTATTGGTTATAACTAGATTATTATACCTACAAAAAAGCAAAATTCTGTATCCATTACTGTTTTCTTTTCCTACACACCCAAAATTACCAAGGCTAGGACACCATCCATCCCTATTTCTACCAACCGGGGCGTTAAAATCTCCCAGTGATAAAACCATATTTCTACCTGGGACCTGTCTATTTGCTCCTGTAACTGTAAGTAAAATTCATCTGAGTCACTAGTATCTCCGTCAGTCGGTTCTACAGGGGGCGTATACTACTATAACTGATACCCTAAACTTTTTAGTCATAAAATGAGCAATTAGTATTCTATTATTAATACCTTCCCAGCCTAAACAAGACTTACCAGCTTCCTTATTCATCATGAGCCCTACTCCCAGTCTATGTACCCCATCCTTCCTGCCTGAGTAAACAAATTCTATATCACCTAAATTCATGCTTCCTACCCCAGGGAATGAGTTTCTGAAACTCCTAATAAATCCAGTTCGAATCGTCTGAATCCGTCAGTCAAAATGTCGATACGAGTGTCATTTTTAACGTTGTAACATTCCAAGTTCCAATTTTCATGTTCTTTAAATCATTGAAATTATTTTCACCTCAGGAAAAGCAATGATCCCGGATACCAGTGCAGGACGGGGATCACATATCTTCTCAAGTCTACACCGAAGTGCCTAAGCCGGCTTAGAACCGGACAGCAAGAAATCCCTGGGACCTCCATGAATAGAGGCTTTGTGCAATCCTGGCCCACTTGGTCACAATATGGTTTTCAGCACTTGGCGATGCTCTTCTATCAACAAGAGTCGAAATCCTGCACAGACAATCTCAAGCCTATTACCTCAAACTCATTATATATTCATACCTACAAATATTATGCTACTACGGAGAGGCAGCCCATAATAGACAAATTAACCAGGAAGAGGTTTTTCAGCCCGAGGACGCCCATCAAAACAAACCAAGCCCAGAAGAATTGTCCATTAGTCAGAATCCCGTGCGAATGCTGTGTCGTTTACTAGGCTATAATTTCCTCGAGGGGCGCCACTCCTCAAGTGGGAATAGAGTTGACCGCTGGGGCTGAGGTTACTTCGGGGTAGAACTTTTAGTACATTTGAGGGGTAATTAGTCTACTGTCTTTTAAAGTTCGTAATTCTTTTCTCAACTGCTGTGTGTATTTGTCTGTGGGATCACTTTTTTTTCTTTGTAAGTATTTTTATCCATTAAAAGGGTATTTGCTTTCATTTCATAATCTGCAGAATTCATAATTACTGCTGTGTTACCTTTGTCTGCTCGTGTAATTACTGTGTTTTTATCTTTTTTTTAAGTTCCGGAGGATTTTAATTTCTTCTTTTGACTGAGTTGAAAGCGACAAAGATGGCCTATAATCGAGAATGCTCTACAATTTCACCTCTGAGTAGGTCTGAATTTTCAACCTCCCCATGAGAGCTAAAGATAGCAGACTCCACGCCCATAATAATTTCTGACGTACTTACGGTTGTTTGAGCCATTGCAAATTTTGGTCCTTTTGAAAGAATACTTAGCTCCTTGGATGTAAAAACCTTAGAGGATAGATTTTCCAAAGGAGGGCCAGGACAAAATCTAGGAAGGAAAATCCGTTTTTGCTGAAACTATTAAAATTCCAGTTTTGAGAATTTCTCCGACAAGCGAGTTTTTGCTAAATGGAAAACGTGTTGGAAAAACTTTTGTGAAATATGTAAAATTTGGTGAAAATCTTGAACGGATAAAGTCTGATATAATAAAGATTTGAGATTAAATATTTTATTACTAAGGAGGTAACTTTTGAGTCTATGGTCTTTTAAAATATGTGTTAAAGTTTTGAAACCCATTCTCTGGATAAACGGGTCTTCAGCTTCTGTGACATATGTAAGTTGAAAAGTAAAGAAGGTGGAAGAATTCGATGTCTTTTGCAAGTTTCTAAAAAATTGAACTGACAAATAAGATTTGCATGATTCAGTGTCTGTTCGTATCTTGTATAGTAAACTCCAAAAGGTTAGATTTTTTTTTCTTTTATTTTTTTTTGTTTAGCACTGAGGACGACTTTGCGGAGGTCCTTGTAGAAATATTTGCTTGTCTTTCTTCACGTTTATGCCACTGGCTGACAAAATCCTCGTTTTCTCACCCTTTTTTTTGATTTTATTTTTCATTTATTATTTCCTTTCCTCTGTTAGCTTCATATGCCATGTACATCCAGTGTGGTCTAAGAAAGTATTTACGTCAAGCTTACGGGGAGCATTGGACCAATATTGTTTTAGATTTTTTAAATTCTGTTAAAAAACATGCAAATCTTATTTGTCAGTTCCATTTTTTAGAAAATGGCAAAAGACATCGAATTCTTCCACCTTCTTTACGTTTCAACTTACATATGGCACAGAAGCTGAAGGCCCGTTTATCCAGAGAATGAGTTTCAAAACTTTAACACATATTTTAAAAGACCATAGACTCAAAAGATACGTCCTTAGTAATAAAATATTTAATCTCAAATCTTTATTATATCAGACTTTATCCGTTCAAGATTTTCACCAAATTTTACATATCTCACAAAGGTCTTTCCGACACGTTTTCCATTTAGCAAAAACTCGCTTGTCGGAGAAATTCTCAAAACTGGAATTTCAACAGTTTCAACAAAAACGGATTTTCCTTCCTAGATTTTGTCCTGGCCCTCCTTTGGAAAATCTATCCTCTAAGGTGTTTAAATCCCAGGAGCTAAGTATTCTTTCAAAAGGACCAAAATTTGCAATGGCTCAAACAACCGTAAATACGTCAGAAATTATTACGGATGTGGAGTCTGCTATCTTTAGCTCTCACGGGAGGTTGAAAATCCAGACCTACTCAGAGGTGAAATTATAAAGAGTATTCTCGATTATAGGCCATCTCTGCCGCTTTCAACTCAGTCACAAGAAAAAAATAAAATCCTCCGGAACTTAAAAAAAGATAAAGACAGTAATTATAAGAGCAGACAAAGGTAACGCAGTAGTAATTATGAATTCTGCAGATTACTTGCAAAGAAATAAAAAGTGATTCCACAGACAAATAAACACAGCAGTTGAGAAAAAGAATTAGGAACTTTAAAAGACAGTAAACTAATTACCCCTCCAATGTACAAAAAATGCTACCCCGAAGGATGTTCAGCCCCAAACTTTTATGGTCTGCCTAACATCCATAAGAAAGATATTCCATTACGGCCTTATGTAGCACGTTATAGTTCTCCAGTTACACGTGTAGGAAAGTTCTTGGCTACCATTTTTATGCCTCTTTTAAGCACAAAGAAATCTTATATATAAAAAATTCCATAGATCTTGTTCAGAAGTTAAAATTTCAAAGTACAACAGAGAAAACTATCTTATCTGGTTTCGATGCAGTTTCTATGTACACTTCATGCGATGTCCATAAATGTGAGCAGGCCTTACAAAGAAAATTGGAGGAAAATTCTGCTTGGTCGGATTACAAAACTTTGGATATTGACACAATAATACGCTTGTTCGTCTTTGCAACAAGTTTTCTTCGTATTTTAAGTTCCAAGACAAATTTTCCCTTCAAATCATGGGCCTATCCATGGGCACTGTTTTATCTCCTTATTTGGCAAGTTTTTACATGGATTTCATAGAACATCTGCTTTGAATTGTTTCCACTTAAAACACTCCCTCTGGTTTCGTTTCGTTGATGATATCCTTTCTGTTTGGGAACACAGACAGGACTCTCATGAGGATTTTTTGGTACATTTAAACTCTTTTGATTCGAATCTCCAATTCACAATGGAACTAGAAGATTCAAGAAAGCTGCCTTTCTTGGATTTTTGATTATAAAAAGTACTTCTATCCTTGAATTTTCTATATACAGGAAGCCGACCAATAATGATCGGTATCTGCACTTCTCGTCAAATCACCCTCCTTCTGTTAAAAGAGGGGTAATAATCTCGTTAGTCGACAGAGTTTTAAACATTTGTTCACTTTATCACGTAAATTCTGAATTAAATTATATCAAAGATATTCTTTTCTGCAATAGCCACTCAATAAACCTTATTGAAAATATCATAGATAGACGATTAAAAAAGATAAAACAAGAATATAGGAAACCCGCCCCCCTTGATTCAGTTGTTCCGGCAATTGAGGAAAAAAACTTACACCACTCTACCATACATTTCAAAACTTAGTGATAAACTTGGAAAATTTTTAAATTAACACAATCTCTCTGTTTCTTTCAAAAGTGAACAAAAAGTTGAACATTTTTTTCAACTCAGGAAAAGATAAAACTGACCATTTACTCGGTAGTGGTGTCTAGAGTCCCGTGTTCATGTGGGAAATTTTACATTGGTAGGACCCATCAACAACTTGGTGACGTTTGCATGAACACAAAATTTCAATAGATAAGTCCCTGAGATTGAAAAATAAAAATGACAACTTTGATTCCGCCTTGGGACAGCATATTTTCGACAATCCTACACATCTTGTTCTTTTTGAGGAGGCAATCTTAATATCTACTGCAAATGGCCTACCGCAATCTTTAAAAGAGGTAACTGAGATAAAAAAAAATATATAAACAGAAATGTGGCTATAAACAGACACCGGAGACATTTCATTAAGCCCAATTTATAATAATTTAATACTAAAAGACTCAATTGATATTTGCACTAAGTCAAATTTAAGAGAACCTATTAGCATACCTAATGAAAACCGAATTTGCAGACAAGCAAAAAGTATCGCGAGGCAAAACATTTTTGCTCAATCTCTTTGGTAAATATTGTCTTTCGTTGGTTTCGGCTTCGTCTTTCATTCAGTGTCTGTTCGTATCTTGTATAGTAAACTCCAAAAGGTTAGATTTTTTTTTTTCTTTTGTTTAGCACTGAGGACGACTTGGCGGAGGTCCTTGTCGAAATATTTGCTTGTTTTTTGTCTTCATGTTTTTGCCAGTGGGTGACAAAATCCTCGTTTTCTCACCCTTTTTTGGTTTTATTTTTCATTTATTATTTCCCTTCCTCTCTTAGCTTCATATGCGTTTAGAAGACAAGCGACAGTGAGAATCTATATATAGAAGTATGCAGCGTGACAGGGCCCGACGAAGAATTGCCGGCAAGTTCTATAATACCTATGAAATCTTTTTTAATAAGTAATCAACAAAAATCACCAACAAGCTTCAGCATTAATCATCTTGAATTAGAGATAAATCTTTCCAAGATATTATGAATAATTGGTTCTTGTTTGACTTTTATTCTGTCATTTCAGCTGTTTATTTCTAGCTTTTTCAACCATCTACCTTTTATCAACTGCTTTTTTTTAGCCATTTACCTTTTTTCAACTGCTTTTTCAACCTTCTGCTTTTCAGCCATATCTATTGTAAATTTGAAGTCCTAGAGGGGCAGCAGCCCCCTCCCCTCAGTACGCCCATGTATATACATATATATTTTTTTTTTTAGTTTAAACGGCCTTTGTGATTCAGGGGTTTGTGATTCGAACAAAATTCAAACTTTAGCGTAAAGAGCGAGGTATTGACTAGGGGATGGACCCCCTTATTTACGTAATAATTTCTGTTCGTTTTAAGTTTTAATCTTGCTCCTTGCTTTCAGTTGAAAACACATATATATATATATATATATATATATATATATATATATATTTATATTATAAAATATATATATATATATATATATATATATATATATATATATATATATATATATATATATATATATATATATATATATACATATATATATATATATATATATATATATATATATATATATATATATATATATATATATATATATATATATATATATATATATATATATATATATATATATATATATATATACATATATATATATATATATATATATATATTTGCTTCGGACAGTCTTTGATATACTGGCCATATGATAGGTTCAAACGCTAGAGGATCGATCAGAGCAAATAGAGGGCCGATAGAAATCAAAAGGCCTCAAAAGCAAAGGGAGTCATATATATATATATATATGTTTGATAGAGCAGAAAGAAAAACGGCTTAACTAAACATAAATTTATTCCCTGGAAATAAAAACGACAAGTATTATGTTAAATACTGAAAATTCATGAAAAAAATAAAATTCAGGCAAGATAAAAAATGCAAGATATAAATAGAAAAATTGTTGATATGGTCAAAAGTAACACAAGTCCCATAAAATCAAAGCTTTCAGGTGATAAATAACAAGTGAGCCATAAAGCTGACATTAGAGCTACAAGGAATGGCATTAATAAATGACCCATATCAACATCCAATTCAGCATTTCTTCTAACATTCCGATACAAATGGCGTAAACCTGGCCTTCCCGATTCATTTGTGCTTGATACTTCTGGATTGTCCACCTAAAAACAAGTAAAGTGAATAACGTACAAGAGAGAATTAGCCTAGTTTGATACAGTTAAATTCAGGAAGTTTGTTTCTGGTTTCAAAATAGACGAAGGGCTCTGTATCGAACAAAATGAAATAAAGAGAAACAAATGCCAAGATAATATTCCGGGAAGTTAAATGAATGGGGACAAAACGAATATTTCTTCTAATTGCAATACCCATCCTCATTCTAGAATCGTTTGAATATACTATGGCTTCAATATATAATAACCTATTACGGAATAATGGCGACAACCCTAGCAATACCTCACTTCCACTTGACAAATACTACCCAATTTCAAGACCATTTAGTTCTCCATCATCTGTGTAAATCTTTTGCTGAGTATCACATAATCAAATTAATCTTGTTTGTTTATAAGGTCCGGGACTACTGGGAGGGGGAGGGGGTATCAAGTAATTAAGTATACTGCTGCCCCCGAACTTTAAAAAAATTAAGTACAAAGTTAACAGTTTTGGACATCCGTGAAAATTTGTACACTTAACAAAGAACAATGTTTTTGCATCCCTTTGATTAAAGGGAATACAAACAATTTTTTTAGTTGAGTCATTCAGCAAAATATAGTCCAGGGGCGGTAAACTTAAACTTTCATCCGAAGAATGGATTTTTGGAACTTTTCAGTCCCTCTTTGAAAAGCTCAGATACTCCCCTCCCCCAGTACTAAATTTTGTTTGCATACACGCTGTAGACATTTGCAGCAACTTCACTGTACAAACTTGATGTTGTGCAAGAGGCTAAGGATTTTGTAAGTTTAAGAACAAACTCCAAATTTGCTAAAATTTAGTCAAAACACATATACTAAAAATTGTACAAAATAAGCACTGTTTAATAAATTTACTAGAAGTTTATATAGCCAAATTCCAAGGAATTTTTGGAAAACCACAAAAGATTTTAGAAAAAGAACCTTGAATAAGTTCATGCTGTTCTTCAAAAATGGTACAAACAAAAAACCCTGCATTGAATTTCAAATTGCAACACACACCTGCGCCCAAGGAAATACTGTATACAAACTTGAATTTCAGTCTATGGTTGTGCACTATATTTAAAACATGTTATACCTTATTTGGTTCTGAAAATGCGCAGTTTAAATCGAAATAAAATGATTTTACAGACCATTTTATAGCACTATTTTGTTTAGAAGAAATCTGCAGCTAAAGCACACAGGATTCTTGTTGAGACTTTTGGTGACAGCGCTCTGCAGACAATATGCAGATGCTGGGTTCAATGCAAAAAAAAAATGTTTGAAGTCAAAGAATTAGAAGTATTGCTTGATCAAAACCGATGTCACACGTTAGCAAAATTTTCAAAACATTATGATTATTGAAGTTGTTGAGCCAACAATTTCAAAGTCTCTTAGAGCACTTTAATGAACCTAGTGATTAGTGTTATGTACCAGAATAAATTGCTGCGGTTAAGTTACCAAATGAGGTTAGTACTGGTTTCGTATTAAATTAGGAGTTAAGTAGGGCTGTGTTCTATCCACACTTATATGGATAATTTTGATGGACATTATCTCAAGGAGCACAGGAAAGACAATGGGAGAACACGGAATTAAATGGAAAAAAATTCCTGGACCTAGATGATGCTGATAATTTAAGCAGCCTAGATGTAAGTGGGAGCAAAATGAATGAGCTTTCAGAGGTTTTTTTGAGTTGAGGGTGCTAGAATAGGTTTGAAAATTAATGTTAAGAAGGTGCTAAGGCTAGGAATAAGTGAAAATGAAAAGGGAAGGCTAGGTAAGGAAAAGATCGATCAAGCGAACAGCCTCACTTACCTTGGTAGTATCATAGGCAGCGTAATAGCACTGCCTAAGTAAAGAGAGATGTGGGTACAACGTATTATTTGTTTATTTATTATTATTATTATTTTTTTTTTAGACCAGGGCAATTCGTATAGAAAGATTTGTCGTAGAAACTTCAAAAAGGGCTCATTCGATTGGAAATTAAAAGGGCCAGTGCCCTTTTTAATAGTCGGAAGTGATTGGAGGCAACTAATCCCCCTCCCACGCCCATCACTTCCCCAAACACATCCAGTCAAAATCTTGAGACAGCCATTTTGTTTAGCACAGTTGAAAGGTCAGGAAATTATGTCTTTGAGGATAAGGCCCCCCCCCCCACCCACAACCCTCAGGGCAAGGTTTGTAAAGTTATGCCCTGGGGGCATATAAGGTTTCTATATTAAGGGTGGTCGTATAAGCTTCGAAGGGGGCTTACTGGATTGGTAATCAGAAGTTCTAGTGCCCTATTTAAGGGGCAAAGTGATCGGAGGGCAGCTATCTCCCCAATTCCCATCATTCCCCCAAACACATCCAATCAAAAAAATTTTAGACCAGGGCAATACGTATAGAAGGAGTTGTCGTAGAAACTTCAAAAAGGGCTGATTCGATTGGAAATTGAAAGGGCCATTGCCCTTTTTAATAGTCGAAAGTGACTGGAGGCAACTAATCCCCCTCCCACGCCCATCACTTCCTCAAACACATCCAGTCAAAATTTTGAGACAGCCATTTTGTTTAGCGCAGTTGAAAGGTCAGGAAATTATGTCTTTGAGGATAAGCCCCCCCCCCCCCCACAAACCCTCAGGGCAAGGTTTGTAAAGTTATCATTTTGTTCAGCGTAGTTGAAAGGTCCAATAATTGTGTAACTGAAGATGATAACCCACCCAACAGCCCTTAGGGCAATGGTTGTTAGATATTCCCGGGACATATAAGGTTTAAACGGAAAGGGTGGCGGTATAAACCTCGGAGGGGGCTCATTGGTTGGAAACAAGAAATTCTAGTGCCCTTTTTAAGAGCCAAAGTGATCGGAGGGCAACTAGCCCCCCCCCTAACAGTCTATTTTCCCCAAATGCATCCGATGGAAATTTTGAGATAGTCATTTGTTCAAAAGCAGTCCAAGGATCATAGGCAGTACAATAGCGCTGCCTAAGTAAAGAGCGATGTGGGCAAAATATATTATTATTCTTTTTTTTTATTTTTTTAGACCAGGGCACTTCGTATGGAAGGAGTTGTCATGAAAACTTCGAAAAAGGCTCATTCGATTGGAATTAAAAGGGCTAGTACCCTTTTTAATAGTAGAAAGTGATGAAGGGCAACCAGCCCCCCCCCCCTACGTCCATTATTTTCCAAAACACATCCAACCAAAAATTTGAGATGGCCATTTTGTTCAGCGTAGTAGAAAGGCCCGGAAGTTATGTCTTTGAGGATGCCGACCCCCCCCCCCCAACAGAGACCTCAGGGCAAGGGTTGTAAGTTATGCCCCAAGGGCATATAAGGTTATTCATGGAAAGGGTGGCAGTAAAAACTTCAGAAGAGGCTCATTGGGTTGGAAATCAGATGTTCTAGTTCCCTTTTTAAGAGTCAGTGATCGAAGGGCAGCTACCCCCAACATCGCATTTTCCCCAAATGCATCAAACAGAAATTTTTAGATACCCGTTTATTCAAAATAGTCCAAAGATCCCATAACAAGGCCTTTGAGTTCACACAATCCCCCAGAGTGTGGAGGTAAAGGTTGTAAGTATACCCCGGCGCCACGCCGGCGCATCGACCAAATGCCGCAAAAAAGGGGCCCGGTTTTACCGCCACCGAGCCGCCGCCAGTAGAGACGGCGGCGTTCGGCTGACTTTGAATTAATTTTGCGGCAATTTTTTTATTGCGTCAACCGCGAAGTCCGAGCTTTTCTTTTCTCGTGTGGTTAAGTATTTCAATTTTCCTGATCAGAAATACAGCAGGGCTTGCACTATCCCCGAATTTTCGGGGAATTCACGAAAATCTATGTCACCCCGAAACAAAATTTGGTTCCCCGAAAATCATCCAATCACGGTGCCACCCCTAGTGATTTATCACTAGTGACTATCCCTGCCAAATATTACTTGACATGCCATAATTTTTTACTACTTTCTTGTTCGTTAATTTTCGTCTCTTGTGTTACTTTGCATAAAAACAGGACAGATTACAATTGCAAATTTGCAATAAACACAGTTCTTCATATGTTGACAAAAGTATCGTCTGTATGAAATGATATTAAACCATTTCGAATGCAGTTTACTAATTGCTATAAATTCTTGCATAATTCGTAGTCACGAATTTTATTTTTTAAGTTAAACGGAACGCACACAATATACAGGTTCAGTTGGACTTTGAAAATTGATAGTCAACAGATTGTTGCGACAGCTGAATCGTAATTTTGCAGAATTTTGTTTTCTTTTGCTATTTTTAGATATATTTTCTTAATGTTTAATACACAAGTATTGAACACCTGATAGGTTAAAGAAAATACAATCTTCTTTCTGATTTTTTTTTTACCCTTCCCCCCCCCAAAAAAAAAAACTTTATATTTAGACAAGATTTAGCTATAGACTATGTACAAGGTTGGGGAATTGAAGATTGAAACGGAAGTAACCTCAAAAATAGATACATAAAAAATTGTATATTATTGCCTATAGGGGGGGGGGGGAATATGGGGCTATCATTTTAAATGATAAAACCTCAATTTTATTTTTTTTACTGAAAGCAGGGATGCCAAAAAGATAATTAATTATTTTTTTCATTTAAAGCGGAGACGGAAGAAGCGGAGACGGAGGAATTTTCATATTTAAATGATAGTACCTCGATTTTTTTTTTAATTGTAAGCAGGGACACCAAAAAGTTATTTTTATTAATTTAAAGCAGAGACGGTATCCTATCAAGGCAGTATCCAAAGCTGAGACGGATAGGGGGTTTCGTTTTTAAATAAAATTACCTTGATTTTTTTTTAATTAAAGGCAGGGATGCCAACAAAGTTATTCGTTTTCTTAATTTAAAACAGAGAGAGTATCCTATTAAGGCGGTATCCAGGGGGGCGTTTTTATGCAATTGGAAGTTCTTCTAGTATAAGGTATTTACAAGCAATTTACAAGTGAGAATTATAATTTTTATCAAATTATTTTTTTTCATTGTAATTGAAGTGTTTCAATTTGATAAATCATGTATTTTTCAATTTGATAAATTTACTCCTTTTAGGTGCAGTTTATAATTTAACTGATATAAGGTATTTATGAGTTTCCAATTTGGAATGAATCCCCAAAAGAAAAATGAATAATATCCAAAAGAGCAGCCAAAAGCAATCCAAAAAAGCAGCAGTTCAGCATTAGCCTACAGGATATATATTCTATAAGGAAGCCAAAAAAACTTAAAAATGTATTTTTTGTTTTTTTTTTTTAAAATTGTTATTAAAAACCAGTTTTTAATACAAGAAAGGCTTTTTAGGAATTCAAAAGAGCAAACAAAAATCAATATCAAAGTCATCCATTTCAACTGTTTTTAAAGGTGACAAAACAGATATAGGCAAAGAGCATTATGAAAAAATTTTGCTTCTAAGTTCAAACTTCTATTCAAAATTTTTACCCAAATAATTGACGAATTTTGTGATACGGTATTTGAACTTTTGTATGCAATAAGGGTCGATAAAAAAAAACTACTAATCTTGATAATTATTTATGTCAAGAATACATAGCTAATAGATACTTCAACTATTATGCAAGGGTTCTGAAACGCCACAGCCATTTCGTTTCTACTATATTTCTACTTTTCTTGATGAATAACGAACAAGACCAGCGTCTAGCCAGCAACTTGCGAAGTTTCTAACTCATGAATAGGCCCAAATCTTTTGTAAATTCAAGCTGGGATTTGAGAAAGACTGATGAAAACATTAATGTTTGCGGTCAACACTGATCGTACCGGCGGCGGCGCAGGAAATCATCGATAGCGCACCGGCGGCGCGTCACCGCTGTTTTTGGACCCGTCACCAGCCTTCCCTTATTGGCGCGGTGCCAGGGTCTAGTTGTAAGTTATACCCGGGGGGCACATAAGGTTTTTATGGAAGAGGTGGTTGTGTGAACTTTAGAGGAGGCTTATTTGATTGGAAATGTAAAGTTCTTGTTCCTTTTAAGAGTGAAACGTAATGGAGGTCAACCAGCCCTCCCCCCTGACATCATCTTTTCCCCATTTGTGAGATAGCCGTTTTGTTACCAATAGTCCATAGGGCATATAACCATGTCCTCAGGATGGATACAACCCTCCAGAGTCCAGGGGCAAAGGTTGTAAGTTATGTCCCGTGACTTTTAAGTTTTTTAAGGAACGGGTGGCCGCATAAACTTTGGATCGGATGGGGCTCATTTGTTTGGTTTAGCGCCTTTTTTAAGAGTCAAAAGTGAATTGAGGGCAATCAGCACCCCCCAAGCCTATCGTTCCCAAAAAAATCCAATTAAAAAATTCAAGAAAGCTATTTTGTTCAGGTTTGTTGAAAGGTCCAGTAATTATGTCTTTGGGGATGTCAGCCTCTCCACAGTTCTCAGGGCAAGGGCTGTAAGTTAGGCAATTCGTTCATTGTTTACATATAGTATATGTAATTGAGAAAGGTATGCATGTTTGAAATTTACTTTCCAAGAAAACAAAGGATATTCAGGTGAGCCTTTCAGAGGATGTTGAGGGGAGTGTTAAACTAAATGAAAATGCGTTATGTGTATACGGATTGTCAAAAGGGCGTAACTCACAAACGACTGAGTACATTAATTTGAAACTTTAAAGAAATGATAAGGGAGATGATCAAAAAGGCAATTTTTGCCAGCTACCAATACTACTACAACTACCACCACTACTACTAGAGCACTACTTCATTTACAATATTGAGGGGAAATTTGAACTAAATCAAAAGACGCTATGTACATACACATTGTCAAAAGAGCGTATTTCAAGAGTTGATTAGGGTTTTGGAACTTTCAGAGAATGCTTAAAGGGGAAGATCATCTGACCAAAAGGCAATAAGTGCATGGTACTTCTAATACTACTATCATTGCTACATTTACTGCTACAACTACTTCTATTGCAACTACTTGTAAGGTGAGAGTATTGAGATGAAAATTTCAAAAGAAGTATATGAACATACAGGTTATCAAAAGGACATACCAGCAATGTCATAGCAATGGCTAATTGTATTAACATGAAACTTCCAGGATTTGATGAGAGGGAAGTTCTACTGACCGAAAGGAAATATGTTAATACTACTGCTGCGACTAGTACTACCGCTATTATCAATGTATAACAGAGGTAGTACTATTAGCATCAATACTACTACTGTAATTAAAATTACAACTATACCTAAGGGTATGAAGGCGAAATTTTCAAGGAATTTTGAGGAGGGATGAACTGAATCACAACAAATCGTCTGTATGCAGATTGTCAAAAGGGTGTAACAGCAATATCTTAGGATGGGTTGGTGTGTGAAGTGGAAACTAACAGAGTTTGTTGTGAGGGATGTTGAAATAACCAAAAGAAAATATTTGCATCCTAATGCTACAGCTTCTACTTGTACCATTTCTACTGCTATTACTAAACCTAAGACTACTACTACTACTACTGCTAATAAAACTAATTACTATTTATATTATAAAAATTAAATTAACAAATACTATTTGTGTCAGGATTAAAAATTGTTAACGAAGTTTCTCCAACATACAAATATTAAGCCAAACTATGGATTCTTATAGAAAAAATATAAAACATTTTTTTCGATGAAATAACATATGTCAATAAAAAACTAAAAACAAACAGAAATTAATTTAAAAAAACTCTATCCACAACACAAGTTTTTCCAAGAAAAGTAAAGAGCTCCATTAAGCCAAAACTGAGCAGAAAAAAGTCAAATAATCTTCCAAGCGTAAAAGTACCACAAATCAATATCAATAAATAAATGAAACTCAAAACCAACAGAAATTACAATAAATAGCCGAGTCAAACTCAAAACAAGCAAAAATTAACATGTGTAGGGCTGATAATCCCCACGCCTTCTGAAGGCCAGAAAATAATTTGCACTTTACTAAAAAAAACCTTTTAAGTCTTTTTAATTTTTTTACTTTAATAAATAAAAATTATTAAAACTTGAGTTTTAAAAAACTTAGAAAACTTTAAAGAAATAAGTATTTCGGATATTTTAGCACATAGTTCTGCTCTCCCATCTTCAGTGGTAGAGAAAGAAAACAGATAAAAGAAAAAACCCTAGCTTAACAATGTGAACAAATAAAACAAGATTTAAAACAGCCAGTTTGGGCAACAGCATAAAGGTGCAAGGATGAATTTTATCTCAAGTATGCTCTCTACATGCAAAAGCCACCCAAAACAGAGTGGAAAGAGGAAGGATTTAAGTCATACCTGTGATTATGATTTGTGAAAACAACTATGTCAAACCTTTGTATAGCTTCTTTTTTCTCAACTGAGACCCATAGCAATGAAGATCTTAACAAATCCCAACCTAGACAAGAGTTCCTTTGGACGAATGATAGATAGATAGGGGAAGAATTTATCCCTTCATTCACAAAAGCTAAACTGAAACTGCTTAATAATTTACTGTGGGCCAAGTTGCTCTTTTTTGGTTCACTGACTCAAGATTTTCCCTTCTGACTGACATATATCAGTTTCTTTCTGGATCATACCTTCAATTTGTATGGGCTGCTTTTGTGATTCTTTGACCAGTAGTATTAGCTCAGCAATACAACTTGCTACAGTCATTCTTAAAATCAAAATTAATCTTTATTTTTTTTTTTTTTAATTTACTATTAAGGTAGCTCAGATTGTTGGTCATGCAAAAGAATAATATTGATGTGTATTGAGTTCCCCTGCCATGGCTGATCCTTGCTCAATGGAATATGCTGTATATATTATTAATAATATGGCAGGACTTACAAAGCTGAGTCAAAGCTCATGCTGCAAAGGCCCATTGCCTTTACATCCAAATACCTGATGGCTATTGGTGTCCCCTTGGGTGTAGCAGGGCTGACCCATTTTCCCCCTTTGTGGAAGAGCCTTCATTGGTAGTGTCAAGGTATCCACCATTTGTGTTCTCTCGTCCCAAAACCCCACCTGCCAGCTTCATACTAGCTTGAGCAGGCAACACTGGAGAGTAGAGTCACAAACCACTTACCAGCCAGTAGCAGCAAGCAGCACTTGATCCTCAGAGCTGATACATAATTGGATAGTAAGGGTTAGTGATTACAGAAAAGATTTGCTTCTGACTTCAAAACAATATTCTAAACAGGAGAAGGGATTACTTAAGATTCATTCAGACCTAAAAAGGTACATCAATACAAATCAATAGACGCATCAATATTCAATTACATTAAAAAAGTCATAGGCTGTATTTCTGTATAGCTGGCATTTTTTCTAGTAGGCAAAATGTGCAAGGAAATTCCCTGCATGCTCAAAAGTTCAATTCCCTTGAACAAAAACTTTAGTTGCTTAACCTAATCAACCAGATGATCCAAGTCAAATTAAAATTGAAATACAAAATAAAGTCAAGAAATGAAAAAAACTTACTAGATTTGAGTTGTCTTGTATATTATTATTTTGATGTATCAAGCAATGTAGGACACAGTTGTCAAACACTCTACAGTCTCTTAATGTTTGCGAGTCATTTGACAGAACTTTACCATTAAAGATCAACTTTACAATTTTTGTACTATCTGAAGCTTCAGGAAAATGTAAATTTTTAAAATCTCTAACACTTAATGTCTTTCTTGCTTTCACAATCTTCAATGTGTCATCCAAGAACCTAACTTTCACAGTAATTTCGCCATCTTCAATAACTGGGTCTGAAAGCCCATCTGAGGATCCAGGTGAACTTGAAATATTACTTGGAGCTTCTTGGTGGTCATGCCTACTCACATGATTTTGTTGAGGTGCTCCTAAAACCGAACTACCAGGATTTGCATTGATATTTGAACCTGATTCCATTCTGTTTGACACAGTTGGTGGCAATTCAATGGTAATGCCTCTAAAAACACTTAACACATGTATTTGTCCACTTCCAACAGATCCAACTGTTGAAACTATAATTCGCGTTTGGCGTGGTAATGCTGGTACTTCAGTGGACTTCCAAAGAAAAACAAGAAGAGCACAAAATATTAAACTCAATACTAGAGAGATTTCTATAAGAGGAACTACAACAATAACTTCTGTTCCTTCTAGACTCATGTCCTTTTAATAGCTTTGATAATAACCTAAAAAAAGATAGATTGTAAAAAATGTCTGCTTAGTACTTAGGAGAAAAATCATCTCATTGAAAGGCAGAGAAATAAATTATGTAGTAAGAAAATTGTAAAATACCTGTGAAAGGACTTCAAATCATTAAGGCAAAGTAGTAATATCAACTAACTTAGGGTTTTACCAATAGCAGAGACAGAAAGGTTGTATTTTGAAGGTGTAAGTCTTGGAAACTGGCTACATTTCAAGTCCTTTTAACATTTCCTTGTGAGGAAAAACTAGCCAAAAGTTTTGACCTACCAGCTCCAGCCCACTAAACAGCATCTAACTGTGAAGAAGTTTCAAGCCGCATTTCCGTAATTTGATTAAAAAAAGAACAACAAAGTTAATAAAAGATAAAAAAAAGGAAACTGTTTCTTATACAAAAATATCAAATACTCCAGAATTATCTCTAAGACCCTCTGTCAACAGTAGTAAGAAAACATAAGAAAAAGAGAAGAAATCTTAGATATGCCAAGGAAACTCTACAATTGCATAGATACTGTGGCCAAAGCTTTAGTGAAGGTTCTGTCCTTCTATGGTATACCAAATTAGTACATTTACGTCATTAGTCAAATGTATAATCTTTGGTGTGGATGGTTTGGTATTAAGTTGAGACTTTAAGCAGGGCTGTGTCCTGTACTCGTTTATCTTGATTATTTTTTATATCTAGGACATTGTCCTAAATAACCCAGCAAAAGCTATGGGAAACCATAAAAATCAAATATGAAGGTGAAACTTTTCTAGACTTAAATTATGCATTATGATTATTCAGGGTGCAAAACTAGGCTGAAGAACCTACGTTAAGAAGAAAATTGTGCTGACTAGGAATAAATAAGGGTCGAGAGAGGATGTTAGGGAACCGAAAAATCCATTAAGAGCACAACTATACTTAATAAAACAGCATTATTAGTAAACACAGTGGATGCAAAGAGGACGTAAAAAGTAGAAGAGGCAAGGTGCAGGGTGTGTTTTAATAGTTGAAAAAAAAAAAAAAAAAATGGAAGGATAGGAAGATAAGTCTGAGAACTAAGATTAGAATATTGAAAACTACAGCAACATCTGCACATATTCATCACCTACGATTCTTCAATTTGAACTTAAGGACTTTCCAGCCAAAGTTATTTAGCCTTCTTCCTCTTTCTTCATCTTAAATAGGACTGTCTTTCTATAACTGCTTGCTGCAGTTTATATGTCCTATAGCAGCTCTTTGGATTCCATGCCCTGGACTAACCTGGTCCAGGGCATGGTGTATACTAACCTGGTGTATATTTCAAGTTCAATACCTTTGCAAGAGTGCAATCAACCAGGCATTTAAATAAAGATGGTATTTTGTGGAATTTGAAGTCCTTTTAATAATTTATTTCCTGAATCAGTCTGAATTTAGAATGTGTGATATAAACAACTTATACTTAGATAAAAGCTCTTTCAACCTTTTGGATAAAAACTTGCTTTTCCTTGAGAGTGATTTTGCTAAGCATAATTATTAGGAGTTTACTCATAATGGCACATCTTTAGCTGGCTTTATTGGCAGTTGCAAATTCCCTGGGGAACATTCTAAATTATATTGCTGTTCTCCTTTTTTGTTGTTGAAAAGGCTAAGGGCATAAAGGTGAAACTTTTGAGTTGAGGGGTATGTTATGCTAAATCAAAAGGCACTATGTGCATTAAGTTTGTCAAAAAGGAGGATTTTCAATATTTTAGGCCACCAGCCCCCTCCCATGTCCTTTTTAGTTGCTTTCCCTCCAAAACAATTCAATAAAAATAAAAGATACACCTTAAAAAATAAATAAAAAGATATGCTTTTTTCATAACTTTGATGCAGATAGTTTCTTTTGATTTAGCTCAACATACTCAACATTTCCAGAAATTTTGCCTCAATATCCTTTGCATTTTTAGGGACACACAGGATATATAAACATTCCCTCCTTTCCAAATGACAGATCCTGCATGTAAAAAATGGACAAATTTCATAATTTACATTCCTTGTCCCAGGAACTGTGGGGCATGGCATCCCTAGAGGCGTAGCTATTAGACGTTGTGACTGTTTTGAAAAAAAATGTTTTTTTTTAGATCTCTATCAGTATTAAGGCGGGCATCTAAAAGGGCGAGAGGGGGCGGGGCTGGATGCTCTGCATTCCTTTTTTTTCAATATCCCTCTCACCCTCTCAAAATATTTTTAAAAATTTCCTTAGATATTGCTGTTGTGCCTTTTTCCCAATCCTCCTGCATATAGTGCGTTTTGACTTTTTGGGCATCCTCATCAATATTGTCTCAAAGTTTTACCTTAATACCCTCAGCTTTTTTGGAAACTCAGGATCAAACATGCACCCCTTTTTCCAGAAACCAGCCTTGTATAGAAACAATTGGCAACTTATATAGCAACCAACACTAGCCCCAGGGGCCATGGGGGTTATGTCATACCAGGGGGGTATGCATAGTTAGTTGACTTTTCAAATATTTGGAACAAGATGGTTATTCCAAAATTTTGATCAAATGTCTTTGGAGGGAGGGCTGTTAAAAAGGGAATGAGCAGGGGAATGTTTGCCCAACGCACTTTTAAAATCCTCCTCAACATGCCCTGAAAATTTAAATTTAGTAATGTTCTTAGCATATTGCAGATACACTTTTTTGATAAACTGGATGCATATAGTATCTTTTGATTTAGCTTAACATGCTCCTCAACATTCCCCAAAATTTCACACTAATAGACATTTTTGAACACACCTAGAATAAAAAATCCCCCCTTTTCCTAATGATATATCCTGCATATAAAAAAGGGCAAATTGCATAATTTACAATCCTTGTCCTGGAAGCTGTGAGGGACATTGCATTCCTGTAGGCATAGTTAATAGAGCTTTTGACTGTTTTGAACAAAATTGTTTTTTTTTAATTTTAATCAGTGATGATGAAAGGGAACATCTAAAAAGGGCAAGGGGGAATGGGTGCCCTCTGGTAGCTCTTCAACATCCAAATATACATCTTCTAAAATTTTCAACATAACACTCACAACTGTTCCTTGGATATTGATGATACGCCCTTCTGACAACAAGCAACATACAGTGTCTTTTATTGTGTTTGACACCCTTCTCCTAACTGGGATTTTTGCTGCTTATAACTTGCACTAGAACTCTAATTTTAATTTAAGCCATCACTCTTTTTTCAGATCAACATTTTCCAGGATCCTTATTTTGGTTCATTACTTTGGAGAAAGATCATAAGGTGGCCGTACCATATGATAGGAGGGGATGGTTCAAGGCAAATGATTGACTCTTTGGCAGAGGGGAGAGATTTAAGAGTTGTTGATAAGGAACTAAAATTTAACGAGCATGCTCAAACAGCAGTTGCCAAAGCATCCCAGACTCTGCCGTGCAAAAATGGGGTAGCAAAGTAACAATGCTACTTGGCAGTTTTTGTCTGAAAATTCCATTTTTTATATATAAAAATAATTTTTGCTCTAAGAAAAACTGTCAAAATACAAGTTGTGCTCCGCCATGCAAAAAGTGGGGTAACATAGCACCAATGCTACTTGGCTGTTTCCTTGGCCTAATAAAATTTGTTGGCAGATTTTGTCTGAAAATACCAGTGCTTCCACTATCCCTGAATTTTTGGAATTTCCCCAAAAATCTGTCTTCTTGAAAAAAAAAAATCAGGTCCCCAAAAATCTCCTTTCGTTCAGGGTTGCCACCCCTAGTGATTTATTACTAGTGCTAATCCACCCCTAGTAACTATCACTTTCACTTAACTTGAAATAATTTTTTTACTACTTTCCAAAGTATTGTCTCAATTATTTACTACACATCAAAAACCAGCAATAGATCATTGAATTACTGACCTTTCTTCCTATGCTAGTAAAAGCAAAATGTTTATAAGACTATACCATTTCACTGAACAGTTTCTTGTGACTTGTGGTAAAAAATTTCATTTGAACACATTTATGTTCAATGTAATTCTGGGCATCAATGCAAAGAGGGTTATTTTAGACAGCTGGACCATGAGTATAAATTTTATTTTCTTTTACTAAACTGTTTGATCTAAAAAAGTCTGAAAATATATGAGGGTTAGATTGATAAATTATTCAAAAATGAAAAAGGGAAAGCATGGTACCTATGTGGAGAGGAAGGAGAGGATTTTGTGATAAATTTGAGGGTATTTTCATTATTGAGCTATAAATTAGGTGAACATACCACTTGAGTCCTTTTTTATGCTCTTTCAAAATATAACCATTGTTTTACTCAGAAATTAAATAAGACCCTTTAAGATGATACTTTTTCCTCTTATTTTCTGCGATTTAGTTTTTTTCTTTTGCTCTAGGTTTAGGGCAAAATATATTAATCTTAAATACATAATAATTGAATGTGTGATAGATTAAAGGGTACTTATGTATTATACTACCAACACTCAAGTTTACACTGTGTAAAACTCGAGAACAAACTGATTTTATCTGTCTGTATTAAGAAACAATTAGCTTATGCTAAGTAGAAAACAAGTGATGGGTGACAGAATACATTGGAATTATATAATTTGGGCTATATATTTGCACATTAATTAGGGGGAGAGGGTTAGTTTAGTTTAGGTTACCCCCACCCAACCCTCTAATCTGCAAATATATAGCTCAAATTTGTTTCTGAAGCATTATATTTTCATCATGTTTTGGTATTTTTCATTAGGATTAGCCTAGCTTCACTTCTTAGGAGTTGGCAGTATAATACATAAGCACCAATTAAAGGAATTGTTTTTTTTTTTTCAGGAATCTTCACTGGTTAAAATTTGTTGAATTTTGCTTCATTTGGTATACAAAATTAAGTACTTTTGTTTTTTCCCTTGAGAATTTTATTTGCATATAACTTTTATATTCAAATGTATTCCCCTTCTCTTTCTCTCCTCACAATTGCTATTCTGGTGCCCTCTGCCTGCAATATTTTTGGTGGGCGTCCATGCTTCATTGAGTGGTTCAACTGTGGTCTAGGATCTGTTTATGGTCTAGGAAAGTTGTTAAGTAAATGAATGAAATTTTACAGAATAGATATTCTGCTCAAATTAGTGCATTCGATTTTTTTTAATACCTAGGCATACCTCCACAACTTCAAATGCTTGGGCAGTTATTAACCCTGCATGAGGCTAATCCTGAGATAAAAAGCAATAGAATAAAAAAAACTGTGGTAGAATTAGATTTGCTATTCCACTTTTCCTAAATAAGATGTCCTTACAGTAAAAATTGCAGCCCTTCCCCTCTGAACAAGACAAAATTAAGCTTATGATTATATTCGAATTCAGGGAATAGTTGATTCAAATGGAAATGACCGCAAAACCTGATTAATAAAAAAAATATAGCCTATACTATAGCCAAAAGTAAAAATTTGGTTATTATTTCCAGATTGCTTTCTTGTAGTTTTTTTTTCAGGTGATGTTTCTCTTCTGAGATATCTCTTCTCACGAGATGTATGTATATCTTCTCTTCTGCAAGAAGAGATGTATCTCTTTTCACACTGCTGCTTTTTAAAACTTGTTCAAACTAAAAGCTCATTGAGTTTCATTTCGCTATGTAAAAATTTACTTTTAAGTCATTGTTATCCTTCGTCCTTGTGGACAAGTTTTTACTTACTCCACTTCTCTTCAACTGAAAGTGAATATTTGTCCAAATCTTACACCAATAGCCAAATTTTCCATAACTATTTATTCATCAGTTGAAAGAATCTTAAAAGGGCTGGTAGCTATCAAGGTGTACATACAGTTAAAGCAGGTAATGGGAAAGGTGTGGAACATGGAAGATTAGTAGCCTAAAACATCCACACTACAATGTAGCAGAAATTTTCGGTTTATTTTGGGGATTAGATTTGGGCAAAACTAATATTACAGCTTCATAATACACACGACTGCCAGGCTGCCAATCAATATAGGTCTCCCAGAAAATCGAATGGTGCTTTTTATAGTTGTAGTATTGTGGTCAATGAGTACCAACCATGCAGTTGGGTATGCATTATTTTCATAATACCAATAGCATTGGAGTGTAAAACTGTAATAACAGCAGTAAGCTAACTCCAGACTTTGAATACTATGCTCCACTAGCAGTAGTGTAGTAAGTATGATACAGTACTTTTGCTAAAATGGTACTATAAAATTACAGAGTATAATATTTATGGCTAGTATATGGCTTGCCACTGAATTAGATTACATTGTTAATTGTGATTTAGAAAAATATTGATATTTGTAACTGTAAGCTATACCAAGTTACATTTGTTACTTTTCTGATTTATGTATAAAAATACTTTTTGCTCAAAGCAAAGTTGTCAAAACACAAGTTGTGCCTCTAAAGTGCTGGCAGCTTTGGAACTTTTTGCACAACTGCCCAGACCTCTGGCATAATCAAGCATACTGTACAGAGCAGATCATCCAATGTTATAACCAAACTGTACAAGGGTCTTGTGCAACCATTGCTAGAATAGGGATGTGTATTGCAACACCCCTGAACAGGTGTGATCAGCAAAAATAGAATATGTCTAAAGACAGGCAACAAAAGTTGTTGCTGGATGCAAGAATCTTAACTATCCATCTCAATTGAATAAACTGAAGCTTCCAACACTTGTGCACAGGCCTTGAAGAGAGGATGTCATAATGACTTATAACCTTTTGATTGCTGACTCCTCCTGTCAAAATCTATTTTGGTTTGATGAATCCTCCAGGACAATGGGGCATAGCAAGAAGTTGTCCCAGAAGAGCGCAGATACCATAGTCTGCAACCACTACATCTCCAATAGAGTGATTGGACCCATTGGTACTATCATCTTGATACTGCTGTAACTGCTCCCTCTGTTGACGCCTTTAAGATTGCTGTCAACAAGAGGGGGTCCATTAAACCCTGGAAGACAGAGTGGGATGCAATTGAGTGAATGGCTCCCATCATCACTAACCAGCAACTCTACAGGATTTTTCTTTTCCTAACTTCACTGGGCAATGCAATTTAAGGTAATATATGCAGAAAACCCAAAAAGCCATCTGTATGACTTTATTTAGGCTGCTCTATAATAGTAAAAGGTACAATAGCACAATTTGTTTTCTTTATAAGTTGGCCACATTGTTTTTTATTGTTTTATCTATGTAGAAGTGGGATGGTACAATGTCTTATGTATGACATTTATTGCATAATATATCATATCATTAATGTCTCTGTATGACATCCCTTGCTCTTTAAGTAAAAGTTTGACTGTTGTCCCAATTCTTCAAGAACAACTCCTGAAACACAAGGGTTGTTTCATTGGAATAAGTAGCTTTTTAAAAGAGCTAAAAATCTTCAGATCAACAAGCAAAAGGGGAAGAGAGAACAACCCCCCTCATATATGGAATAATTTCTGTTAATTTTAAACTTTAATATTGCTCCTTACTTCCAGTTGAAATAGATTGTTTTATTTACTCTATAAATAAAAGTTCAAATAGGGATTAAATCCTTTGAATAGAGTCATAACTTTCACAAACAGTGATAACATTTCACAAAAAATACTAGATATTTCGGTCACATATGCAGTGCCCATCATCAGTAGTAAAACTAATTATCACAATCTATTAAAAGGATTTTATCCTCATTTGAACTTTTATTTATTATCATGGAAAGGCAGTGTGGTCTCCAAAATTATTTACTTATTCTACAAATAAAACTATTTAATTTCAAACTTTAGCCTGTGAAGTAAGTACTGTTCAGCTCATGAATGGTTGTATCTACACATTGTAAACACAATAGTCAATAGGTATGTGACTGGGCTGTAAACACAGTCACAACTCTCTTTTTACATTTTGTGTAAAGTGTTTTGGTCACTATCTCAACAACAGAGTCAAACAGATCTAACATTGGACCTTTGTTTGTTATCAAAAATGCAGATTAAGCTAAGGTACTTAAAGTATCTATGCATTATGGATGGCAAATTTCAACTTTGATAGTAGCAAGCCTTCTATTTGGAAACTATAGCTTAGCCTATCTTTTACAAAGGCAAGTATATAAACATTGCAATTAATATTAAGCTATAGTAGCATTTAAATTAAACCAATAGCTAGCAGTTTTGTGTGATTAGAAGCAAAAAGAGGCCCTCTTGTCAAAGAAGGCCTGTGACCATTTAAATGATCTTTCCCAATGACTGAAGTTTTTGGACAAAGGTACATCTGACACCTCTTTTGAACTGGATAGCCCAGGCTATGTATAGCTTAGAATCAAGTTAAGTACATATTCCTGTTAGCCTATTTAGGAGAATATTTATTCCAAAAAGCCTATTTGAAAACAGTGTACAATTTAAACTTCTTATTAAAATGTCCATATTAAATTAGCTGCTGGGTTTCATTCACCCACCAACTTAAATGTTTTTATAAATCATTGTGCTTCTGATATCCATTTCTGTAAGCCTTTTCACAGTAAGAGAAGCCCTCTTCATGCAAGGGGGTCTTCACCTAAATTTTTCAATAAGAGGAAATAATTACAATTTTCTCTCTGAAAATGAGAATATATAATTACAAGCATAAAAGGTATAAAAAATCATCTATATGACTTTATTTAGGTAGCTCTATAATAGTATGATGAATAAAAAGTTGTCTGAATGACTTACTTGAATCATATTGAATGAATTGCAGCTAGGAGCAATCTAAGGATTTCTCCTAATGGAGCTCCAGAATGGTGACTTAAGTTGTACTTGAAGTTCTTTAAGTGACGAGGTTTTGTTTCATGATTAGTAGCATCCTAATTGACTTTACACTCACTGGAGGACCACTCAGCATCTAGCCTTGATTTGAAAACAGTCCCTTATATAGAAGACTGATGACTTTAGGAGAAGAAGGGAAAAGAGTATGCTCAATCAGCCACATACTTGAACTAGCACCAGTAGCAGACCTCTTAGCATGAGTGCTGAATTTTAGTTCATTGTGAATAGTGACACCAAGATCTTGCTCAATATTTACAGAGTACAGTGAGTGGCCTAAGAAAAAATAAGAGTGACAAAGATTGAGTTTACTAAACTGAATGATATGGCACTTGACAACATTGAATTCAAGAAGCCAAGCCTCAGCCCATTGCCAAGCAGTTGAAGATTATTTTGTAGAAGGGCATGATCTTCAAAGGACAAGGCTGATCCAAGAAGCTTCAGGTTGTCTACATAGAGTTAATTTACTGCTGATAATGGAAGGAGCATTATTGATGAAAATATTAAATAGTGTAGGACTCAAAACACTTCCCTGAGCAACTCCACTCAAAAAACATGCATAGAGAAAAAAGAATATGATTACCAGAGTCATCAAATAACTGAACACATTGAGACTGCAAATAAAGAAAATCAAGGATCCAGAGCAGGGATTTCTCTTCAAGCTTGACTGCACATAATTTAAGTGCAAGTTGCTTGTGACAAACTGTCAAAATTTCAGAATCAGGTCAGCAGGCACCCCCAAATCAAGCAATTTGGTGATGTGATCATAATTCAAGGATATTTGTATCAATAGATCTTCCTGAACAAAAGCTATGTTTGTGTACTGTGCAAAACATTATTTACTTCAAGATGTTTAACAACTACAGAATTGATTATTCTTTCTAGAACCTTAACCACTGCTGATGTCATGCTGCTGGGTCAATATTTTCTGTGAGGTCCTTCCTACCCTTTTTAAATATAGGAATGATATGTGCAACTATTTATTTTAGCCTTTAAGTTATTCAGGGCTAATATTCTCCCAGCATTATTCCCTGCTGTTAGCACCAATTCAAGAAGTAGAGGTCATCAACTGAAACTTGTCAAGCAGTCTACAACATCTAGAGTCTATACTCAATTCTTCTCAACACATATTGTCAACAATTGGAACAAATTATCTAATGAAACTCTTACTGCTGAATCCATTGATGTTTTTAAACAAAGGCTAGATGCTGAGTGGTCCTGGAAAGACTTAATGATAACTTGAACAGTAAGGAAAGAGATTGACACAAAACTATACAACATTCATGTAGGATATGCAAGTAAATGCCATCTGGACCAGCAGATTTATTCAGTTTCAGGATGTAAGTTCCTTTACAACTACTGCATCAGTAATAAGAATTGGTTCCATCTCATGTGATATATCATGTAAAGGAGGTGTGGGATAACCAATACTGGAATTGGAGGAAAAAAACAGACAAGAATTGTTGTTTGAAAATTTCAGCTCAGGATCAGCAACTGATTGACTATTGTGCAGGATATCTGGGACTGTGCATCTTGCTGCTGCATTTTTGACTGGCATAACACCAGACAGATATAGGGCTGTCCTTAACATTTTCAGCCAATTTTTTGTCAAACCTTCTCTTCAACTCCTTTAATTGGTTGGTTATCTGATAACAAAAAGTTTTGAAGACTTGATAATCTTCTGTGGTCTTATTTTTTCTATAGCAATTCTATGCTTGGTGTTTTTTTTTATTAGCTTACTTAGTTTGGTAGTTAAAAAAAAGGTGATTGTTTTGCCTGTTTTGTCCAAAAAATTCTGGTGCAAGATTTTTCAACATACAGAACTTCTTTTTTTACATTTGACCAACTCTCATCAATACTGTAAGTAATAAGCTCTTTCCAGTTTCATCATAGTTGACATTGCCAAGTCTTTCAGAGACTAGTTTGTAGTTAAAATATTTTTTATAATTGTAGCCTGTTTTGTAGTCCAAAAATTATTGCTGATGTAAATGAGAGGTAGCCTAACTTTAAACTTTACCAATGCCCCCCCCCCTAATGTGCAAATATATACCCTAAATTAGTATATATATACATATATATATATATAGAAATATATATATATATATATATATATATATATATATATATATATATATATATATATATATATATATATATATATATATATAGGGGTAAGGGTAAAACTCATTTCCAACAAAAATGATTATTATACTTGGGAAGAGCATGAAAAAGGGCATTGAGCAGTATGTTACTTTATTTGTGAGTCAAAAATATGAACTGCAAAAAATTACCTATTGTGGCTGGTCTATAACAATAGGCCTATGGTGTATAAATAGCCTAGGCCTAGATCATGTCAGACTTTTATTTTATTCTTCTTCATAATGCAAGAAAACATAATGTTGTCTTATATTTGATTTTATAATGCATTCTAAATAGTAGTAAATGACATTATACCATAGGCTAGTTCAGATATAAAGAAAATAAATTTTATGTCATCATATAGGGCCTAGCCTATAGGTAACCCCCATCACAGAGCTATCCCAAATGGGTACATAGGCTAGTATCTTTTAAAATATTTGATTTATTTTTCCTTCCCTACAATTGGGTCATGTTACCTGTAATCCTTCTTCAGTTAGGCAAATAATTGGGCTTTGCAGTCAAATACCTTTTGCATTGCATTTTCAGTGTTTCATATTTATCTTCATAGATATGGATTAGCAACGTTGCCAAGCACTCAGGGTTTCTGCTCTCGAATCTTAAAATTCGGGGACAAGTCTTAAAACATTTGGGGAGTTTTCAGGACAAGTCTTCAAGATTCAGGGAATTTTCAGGAATAAAAAACAAAATGGAACTTCATTGCTAAGCTTTGGCACCCAAAATTGGCTTTAGCTTCGTTTTCAGGCTCAAGTAGGGCTTGGATCTGCATGGTAAATCAAGCCTTTTGCAGAGTAGATTTAGAGCCAGAGCACAAGATTGGAAACCATAACTGAAAACGCGTATTGCTGATATTGCATCAAAAACTTCAAAAATGTATTCACATTAAAAAAAAAGTGAGCTGGAAATACCAGCAGCTTTTTTCATTAAGGCACTAGTCTCAGTAATTCATTAATAATATTTAAAAACAAAAACAAATATTGTTTGCAGTTTCTAGATGGGTAAATTAAGTAGAAAAAATTCAACCTTGCAGTATGGAACAATATAAAAACTTTCAACAAACAAGAACTAAATTAAAGAAGTAAATTTGAACTTACATTAAAAAGGGAATTTTGACAACAATTGACACATTATTGATTTTTCATGCTGATTTTAAGGGTTTAGGTGGTTACCCCCCTCGGAAAAACGAAAAATACCCTCCCCCTGGAAAGTACCCCTGTGGAAAATATCCCCCCTGGAAAGTCCCCCGCGGAAAAAAACACCTTCATCATATACATTTATTTCATTATTTGTTTCTACTATGCTTTCCCTTATATTGGTTACCTCATAATTACTGTATAGTCATTGATTAACCCCCAACCCTGCACCAATCTATGTTCCAAACATAGTACTTATTGCAGTCTCATTTTTATATCAGCCCATCTAATGCCTGGACATGATAGCTATAGGCTACAAATCTTGACTTGACTTAATTCCCATCGATCCTTGAAGGTCGTGTTGGGGCTCTCTTTGTAATGGTGTGGATGTGCCTTTTGTATGCTTCATGGTCTTGTGCTAGGTGAAAAAGGTCCGAGAGGCAGTGAGGTGCAAAGTTTTCCTTCCACCTTTTTGGGAGACAACCAAGAGGACAAGAACCATGAATTTGGCCTTCAAAGGTGATTTTCAGGGAGGCCTGACCAACTCATCCATCATATGTGACCAAGCCATTGATGTTGCTGGATCTTCATGAGAATTGTTTGTTGTACTTTAACGAGCTCATAAGTTCGAAATTTGAGATTCTATCAAGGTAAGTGATCCCAGCAATGCAGCAGAGGCACTTAGTTTCAGATGCTGTGAGTTGATGATTGTCATTTACCTTCAGCGTCCATGTTTCACATGACTAGATTGCAATGGGGATGATAGGGTATCAAAAAGTCATGTCTTAAGCCACAGAGACAAATCCTTGCTTTGCCATACGGGCATAAGGGCCTTGAAACTGGAACTCGCGAGGGCAAGACGTCTTTTAATGTATTTTGATAGACTGTTGTTGCTGGTAATAAGACTACCAAGGTAAGGGAACTCATCAACCCACTGGATACTCTCTCCATTAAGTTTCAGGTCTGGCTTAACTATATCCTGTGGCTTTTGTGAGCATCACATAGCCTTTGTTTTTGATACATTTATGATCATTCCAAAAGAACTAGTGGCTTCAAGGACATCATTAGCAATGGCTTGTAGATCCTTGGGTGTTTCAGCCATTTTGTTGATATTGTCAGCGTAGGCTAACTTATATGTCTGAACACCCCCTATACGTGTGCTGCAAGTTGTTTCCACCAGGGATAAGACTGCTGTAAGGAAAAGGTTGAACAGCTCTGGAGACAAGAGGTATCCTTGAAGGACACCTGCAGAAGTCTGAAAACTGTCTGTGAGACATTCACTAGTCATGACACAACTCCCAAATTTGGAGTACATATCTTTGATAAGATCTACTAGTTTTTGTGGGATTCTGTAATAGAAAAGGATATGCCATAGGCCATTTCTCCAAATAAGGTCAAATGACTGCCTAAAGACAATGAAGAGCTGGTACAGGTTGCGCCCAAATTCCAGATATTTCTCTAAAATTTGGCAAACAGTGAAAATTTGGTCAATAGTCAATCTTCCAGGGTGAAAACTGGCTTGGTTTTCTTTGATAACTAAGGATTTCACGGCTCTGATCTGTTGGCATAAAATTTGGGTAAAATATCTTGACAGTTTGACTTGTTAAGCTAATAGGACAGTAATTATCACATATTGCCTTTGACCCCTTCTTGTGTAGCAAGGTGTGGGATAACCAATACTGGAATTGGAGGAAAAAAACAGACAAGAATTGTTGTTTGAAAATTTCAGCTCAGGATCAGCAACTTATTGACCATTGTGAGGGATATCTGGGACTGTGCATCTGCTGCTGCATTTGTGACTGGCATAACACCAGACAGATTTAGGGTTGTCCTTAACATCCTCAGCCAATTTTTTGTCAGGTCTTCTCTTCAACTCCTTTATTTGGTTGGTTATCAGATTACAAAAAGTTTTGAAGACTTGATAATCTTCTGTGGTCTTATTTTCTATAGCAATTCTATGCTTGGTGTTTTTTTTTTTTTTTTTTTCTTTGATTAGCTTACTTAGTTTGGTAGTTAAACAAAGTGATTGTTTTGCCTGCTTTGTCCAAAAAATTCTGGTACAAGACTTTTCAACATGCAGAATTTCCATTTTTACATTTGACCAACTCTCATCAATACTGTCAGTAATAAGCTCTTTCCAGTTGACATTGCCAAGTCTTTCAGAGACTAGTTTGTAGTTAAAATATTTTTTTTATAATTGTAGCCTGTTTGTAGCCCAAATTATACATTTCAAATATATTCCACCATCCATCACTCTTGTTTTTTTGGTTCTTGTTTCATCATAGTGATTCAATTTATAGTTGCAAAGGTTGAAACAAGAGATATGCATTGGCACATTGCATGGGAAATGTATAATTTGGGAAATATATTTGCACATTAGGAGAAGCAGGGGTGAAGTATTTGGAGCTGTAGTCAAAATATGTTAGCTATAATTATTCTATATATTAGAAAGTAAGAATTATTTTCTTAACATGTTTTCTTCTTAATAGCCCCTAATCTAGACCTTCACCTCTATTTGCACATTTGGGGGAGGGGGTAAAGTATAGCGGAACTATATTCAAAATCTGCTTGTTAAAAGTATCCTTATGTTATGAAGTAGGCATAAAAATTGTTTTCTTAACATGTTTCTTTCTCAATAACCCCTATTCTGGGCTTAGGCTATACCAAATAAGATATTAAAAAGTTATCTGTATTACTTTATTTTGGCTGCTGCATATTGGTAAAAAAAATATAAAAAGTCATATGTATAACTTTATTGTTTGGTAAATTTTTCACAGTTCATATTACTGACTTACAAATAAAGTAAACATACCACTTGATGCCTTTTTTATGCTCTTTCTAAATATAATAATCATTTCTGTCACAAATGATTTTACCCACACCCATATATATACCAATTCAGGGTAGGGCCTAGCCTATATATTTGAACATTGAGGGGGGGGGGGGGGGGTAAATTTTATTTCTGATGTAAATGAGAGGTAAGTTTAAACTTTACCAATCCCCCCTTCCTAATGTGCAAATATTTACCCTAAATTAGTATATATATAGGGGTGAGGGTAAAACTCATTTCCAACAAAAATGATTATTATATTTGGTAAGAGCATGAAAAAGGGCATTGAGCAGTATGTTTACTTTATTTGTGAGCCAATAATATGAACTGCAAAAAAATTATCTATTGTGGCTGGTCTATAACAATAGGCCTATGGTGTATAAATAGCCTAGGCCTAGATCATGTCAGACTTTTATTTTATTCTTCTTCATAATGCAAGAAAACATAATGTTGTCTTATATTTGATTTTATAATGCATTCTAAATAGTAGTATACTAGTAAATTACAATATACCATAGGCTAGTTCAGATATAAAGAAAATAAATTTTACGTCATCATATATGGCCTAGCCTATAGGTAACCCCTATCACAGAGCTATCCCAAATGGGTACATAGGCTAGCATCTTTTAAAATATTTGATTTATTTTTCCTTCCCTACAATGGGTCATGTTACCTATAATTCATCTTCAGTTAGGCAAATAATTGAGCTTTGCAGTCAAAAACCTTTTGCAATGCATTTTCAGTATTTCATATTTTTCAGTGTTTCGTGTATAACTTTACGTTTGTAATTGTTTTGTTTTTAGTATTAATAAATTGATTGATTGTTTGATTGATTGACCTTCATAGATATGGATTAGACGACATTGCTAAGCACTCAGGGTTTCCGGTCTCGAATCTAAAAATTCGGGGACAAGTCTTAAAAATTCGGGAGTTTTCGGGGACAAGTCTTCAAGAGATTCGGGAAATTTTCAGGAATAAAAAACAAAATGAAACTTCGTTGCGAAACTTTGGCAGCCGAAATTGGTTTTGGCTTCGTTTTCAAGCTTAAGTAGGGCTTGGATCCGCATGGTAAATCAAGCCTTTTTCAGAGTAGATTTAGAGCCAGAGCACGGGATTGAAAACCATAACTAAAAACGCGTATTGCTGATATTGCGGCAAAACTTAAAAATTGTATTCACATTTAAAAAAAAAAGTGAATTGTAAATACCAGCAGCTGCTTTTCATTAAGGCACTAATCTCAGTAATTCATTAATAACATTTAAAAACAAAAACAAATATTGTTTCGCGGTTTCTAGATAGGTAAATTAAATAGAAAAAATTTAACTTAGCAATATGGAACAACATAAAAACTTTCTACAAACAAGAAATAAATTAAACAAGTAAATTTGAACTTACATTAAAAAGGGAATTTTGACGACAATTGAAACATTATGCATTTTTCATGCTTATTTTAAGGGTTTAGGTGGTTACCCCTTCGGAAAAACGGAAAATACCCTCCCCCCTGGAAAGTCCCCCCGCGGAAAATACCACCCCCCTCTGGAAAATACACCTTCGACATATACATTTATTTCATTATTTGTTTCTACTATGCTTTCCTTTATTTTGGTTACCTAATAATTACTATATAGTCACCGATTAACCCCCAACCCTCCTGCCAACCCTGTATCAATCCATGTTCCAAATATAGTACTTACTGCAGTCTCATTTTTATGTCAGCCCATCTAATGCCTGGACGTGATAGTTATAGGCTACAAATCTTGACTTGACTTAAGTCCCATCCGTCCTTGAAGGTCGTGTTGGAGCCTCTTTCTTCGTAATAGCGTGGATGTGCCTTTTGTATGCTTCACGGTCTTCTGCTAGGCAAAGAGGGTCCGAGAGGCGGTGAGGTGCAAAGTTTTCCTTCCACCTTTTTGGGGGACGACCACGAGGACGAGAACCCGTGAATTTGGCCTTCGACGGTGATTTTCGGGAGACGGGACCGACTCATCCGTTGAAAGTGACCGAGCCATCGAAATTGCTAGAGCTGGATCTACATGAGAATTGTTTGTTGTACTTTAAAGCGCTCGAGAAGTTCGACATTTGAGATTCTATCAAGGTAAGTGATCCCGGCGATGCGGCGGAAGCACTTAGTTTCAAATGCTATAAGTCGATGATTGTCATTTACCTTCAGCGTCCATGTTTCACATGAGTAGATTGCGATGGCGATGATCAGGGACGACCACGAGGACGAGAACCCGTGAATTTGGCCTTCGACGGTGATTTTCGGGAGACGGGACCGACTCATCCGTTGAACGTGACCGAGCCATCGAAATTGCTAGAGCTGGATCTTCATGAGAATTGTTTGTTGTACTTAAGGCGCTCGAGAAGTTCGGCATTTGAGATTCTATCAAGGTAAGTGATCCCGGCGATGTGGCGGAAGCACTTAGTTTCAAATGCTGCAAGTCGATGATTGTCATTTACCTTCAGCGTCCATGTTTCACATGAGTAGATTGCGATGGCGATGATTAGGGTATCGAAAAGTCGTGTCTTAAGCCGCAGAGACAAATCCTTGCTTCGCCATATGGGCATATGGGCCTTGAAACTGGAACTCGCGAGGGCGAGACGTCCTTTAATGTCTTTTGATAGAATGTTGTCACTGGTGATAAGACTACCGAGGTAAGGAAACTCGTCGAACAACTCGATACTCTCTCCATTAAGTTTCAGGTGTGGCTTAAGTGTGTCCTGCGGCTTTCGTGAGCAGCACATAGCCTTTGTTTTTGATACATTTATGATCATTCCAAAAGAACTAGTGGCTTCGAGGACGTCGTTAGCAACGGCTTGTAGATCCTCGGTTGTTTTAGCCATTTCGTCAATATCGTCAGCGTAGGCTAACTCATCTGTCTGAAAACCCCCTATATGTGCGCCGCAAGTGTTTCCACCAGGGATAAGACTGCTGTAAGGAAAAGGTTGAACAGCTCTGGAGACAAGAGGTATCCTTAAAGGACACCTGCAGAAATCTGAAACTGTCTGTGAGACATTCACTAGTCTTGACACAACTCCCAAATTTGGAGTACATATCTTTGATAAGATCTACTAGTTTTTGTGGGATTCTGTAATAGAGAAGGATATGCCATAGGCCATTTCTCCAAATAAGGTCAAATGATTGCCTAAAGACAATGAAGAGCTGGTACAGGTTGCACCCAAATTCAGATATTTCTCTAAAATTTGGCAAACAGTGAAAATTTTGGTCAATGGTCAATCTCCCAGGGCGAAAACCAGCTTGGTTTTCTTTGATGACTAAGGATGACATGGGTCTGATCCGTTGGAGTTAAATTCAGGTGAAGATCTTGACAGTTTGACTAGTTAGGCTAATAGGACGGTAATTATAACATATCGCCTTTGACCCCTTCTTGTGTAGCGTAAAAATTGTGGCTTCGCCCAAGAAGTTGGGAAATGACTCTTTTGCTAGGCAACAGATACAATCTTGTGGAAAAGATCTATAAGCGGTTCACACCGGACTTTCAGCAGTTCTGCCTCTATTCCGTCCGGGCCAGGGGCCTTGTTGGTCTTCAGCGCTTGGATGGCATTCTCGAACTCAGAACGGAGAGGAGTTGGGCTGGGGTCTGAGACAGTAACGGGAAACAGGTCCAGGACAGCAGGATTTAGAAGATTTCAGAATTAAGCTGTTCTTTGAAATTAAATAAAACAAAAATTACACAAAATAAGTTTTTCAAAGAAAAAGTAAAGAACTCCATTAAACAGTTACAAAAAAATGAGCAAAAATAAAATCAAATAATTTACCAAGCGTGAAACTACCACAAATCAGCATCGATAAATAAATGAAACCCAAAACGAACAGAAATTACAATAATTAACCGAATCAAACTCAAAGGCTTGGATACGCGCAGAATTAACATAAGTTTAAGGGCGAAAAACCCCTACGCCTTGCCAAGGCCAGAACAAAATTTGCACTTTACTGAAAAATATAAATGTTTTTACTTCTATAAACTTTAATAAATTAAATAATATTAACATTTTGAATACTAAATATCAGTATATGTATATTTAACTGACAATGCACATTCATTTGTATATGTTTCATTTATTTATCGATACTGATTTGTGGTAGTTTCACGCTTTGACTGGATGCGTTTGGGAAATGGTGGGCGCGAGAGGGGCGGTAGTCGCTCTCCAATCAGTTTCAGCTATTAAAAATGGCCCTAGCCCTTTCAATTTCCAATCAAATGAGCCATTTGAAGTTTCTACGACAAAACTTTCAGTATAAATGTTACATGCCCCCAGGGCATGACTTACAACCCTTGCCCTGAGTGCTTGGGGGGGGTGTCATTCTCAAACTTTACTTAATTTCCAGAACTTTATACTACTTTGAACAAAATGGGTATCTGATAATTTTGATTGGATTTGTTTCGAGGAATGGTGGGCGTGAGAGGGGGGCTAGTTACCCTCCAATCACTTTCGAGTATTACAAGGGGCACTAGCCCTCTCAATTTCGAATTGAATGAACCCCTTTTGAAGTTTTACGACAATTCTATTTATAAAAACCTTATATGTCCCCAGGGCAGAACTTGCAACCTTTGCCCTTGGGCTCTGGGGGGTTTGTCATCCTTAAATACATAATTTCCAGAACTTTCAACTACGCTGAACAAAATGGCTATCTCTAAACTTTGATTGAATGTTTTTGGGGAAATGGTTGGCGTAAAGAGAGGGGTTAATTACTCTCCACTCACTTTCGACTATTAAAAAGGGCAATTTCAATTTCCAATCAAATGAGCCCTTTTTGAAATTTCAAATAATTTTACCAAGCGTATAACAACTTTCTATATAAACTTTATATGCCCCGAGGGCATAATTTACAACCCTTGCAATGAGGGCTCTGAGGGGGTTATCATCCTAAAAGACCTAATTTCAAGAACTTTCAACTACGTTGAACAAAAGGGATATCTCAAAATTTTGATTAAATGTGCTTGGGAAAATGGTGGGCGTGAGAGGGGTGTTAGTCGCTCTCCAATCACTTTCAACTATTAAAAAAAGCACTAGCCTTTCAATTTCCAATTGAATGAGCCCTTTTGAAGTTTCTACGACAAAGATTTCAATAAAAACCTTATATGCCCTCAGGGCATAACTTTTAACCCTAGTCCTGGAGACTGTGGGGGGAGTGTCCTGCTCAAAGGTATAATTTCCTGAACTTTGAACTGCGTGGAACAAACTGGCTACCTCAAAATCTTTATTGGATGTGTTTGACCCTTTTTTAAAAACAAAAATTTCAAAATGGTAATGGTGGGCGTGGAAGGGGTGTTAGTTGCTTTCCAATCACTTTCGACTATTAAAAAGGGCACTAGCCATTTCAATTTCCAATCGAACGAGCCCTTTTTGAAGTTTCTACGACAACACGTTACAAAACCTTATATGCCCCCTGGGCATCATTTACAACCCTTGCCCTGAGAGCTGTGGGGGGGTTGTTATCCTCAAAGACCTAATTGCCAGAACTTAAAACTACGTTGAATAAAATGGCTATCTCAAAGTTTTGATTAGATGTGTTTGGGGAAAAAGTGGGCGTGAGAGGCGGGATAGTTCCCTCTAATCACTTTCGAATATTAAAAAGGGCAATAGTCCTTTGGATTTCCAATCCAATGAGCCTCTTTTAAAGTTTTCTACGACAACGCCTTCTATAAATAAAAACCTTATATGCCCCCAGGGCATAACTTACAACCCTTGCCCTAAGGGCTGTGGGGGACTGTCCTCAAAAACATAATTTCTATCTGGAAATCAACTTCCCTGAACAAAATGGCTACCTCAAAATTTTGATTGGATATGTTTCGGGAAATGGTGGGCGTGGAAGGGTTGTTAGTCGCCTTCCAATCACTTTCGACTATTAAAAAGGGCACAAGCCACTCCAATTTCAAATTTAATGAGCGCTTTTTGAAGTTTCTACGACAACTTATTCGATACGAAGTGCGCTGCTCTAAAGGAAAAAATTAGTAAATAATGCATTGTGCAACATCATTCTTATATGCCCCCAGGGCACAACTTCAAACCCTTGCCCTGAAGGTTGTGGGGCAGCGTCCGCCTCTTTACTTAGTCCCCATTTATTGTCTCGTTCTCCAGTGTCCCCGCTCTTTACTTAGGTAGTGCGATCGGGCTGCCTATGATTTATACAACAACTTTCTATATAAACCTTATATGCCCCCAGGGAAAAACTTACAACCCTTGCACTGAGGGCTCTGAGGGGTTATCATCCTAAAAGACCTAATTTCTAGAACGTTCATCTACGTTGAACAAAATGGATATCTAAAAATTTTGATTGGATGTGTTTTGGAAAATGGTGGGCGTGAGAGGGGCGTTAGTCGCTATCCAATCCCTTTCAACTATTAAAAAGGCACTAGCCCTTTCAGTTTCTAATTGTATGAGCCCTTTTAAAGTTTCTACGACAACGCTTTCAATAAAAAACTTTATATGCCCCAGGCCATAACTTACAATCCTTGCCCTGAGGGCTATGGGGGGGGGAGGGGCTATCATCCTTAAAGACTTAATTTTCAAAACTTTCTACTGCGTTGAACAAAATGGGTATCTGAAAATTTTGATTGGATGTGTTTCGAGGAATGGTGGGCGTGAGAGGGGGGCTAGTTACCCTCCAATCACTTTTGACTATTACAAAGGGCACTAGCCCTCTCAATTTCAAATTGAATGAGCCCCTTTTGAAGTTTTACGACAATTCTATTTATAAAAACCTTATATGTCCCCAGGGCAGAACTTGCAACCTTTGCCCTTGGGGCTCTGGGGGGTTTGTTATCCTTAAATACATAATTTCAAGAACTTTCAACTACGTTGAACAAAATGGCTATCTCTAAACTTTGATTGAGTATTTTTGGGGAAATGTTGGGTGTAAGAGGGGGTTAATTACTCTCCACTCACTTTCGACTATTAAAAAGGGCAATTTCAATTTCCAATCAAATGAGCCCCTTTTTGAAATTTCTATAACAACTTTCTATATAAACTTTATATGCCCCCAGGGCATAATTTACTACCCTTGCAATGAGGGCTCTGACGGGGTTATCATCCTAAAAGACCTAATTTCAAGAACTTTCAACTACGTTGAACAAAAAAGATATCTCAAAATTTTGATTGGATGTGTTTGGGGAAAATGGTTGGGCGTGAGAGGGGCGTTAGTCGCTCTTCAATCACTTTCAACTATTAAAAAAAGGCACTAGCTCTTTCAATTTCCAGTTGAATAAGCACTTTTGAAGTTCCTACGCTTTCAATAAAATCCTTATACGCCCCAGAGCAAAACTTACAACCCTTGCCCTGAGGGCTGGGGGGGAGGGGTTTTCATCCTTAAAGACCTAATTTCTAAAAGTTTCAACTACATTGAATAAAATGACTATCTAAAATACCGATTGGATGTGTTTGGAGAAAAGATGGGCGTGAGAGGGGGGTTAGTTGCCTCCAAGTCACTTTTGACTATTAAAATGGGCACTAGCCCTTTGAATTTTCAATCGAATAAGCCCTTTTTAAAGTTTCTACGACAAAGATTTCAGTAAAAACCTTATATGCCCCCAGGGCATAACTTTTAACCCTAGCCCTGGAGACTTTGGGGGGAGTGTCCTGCTCAAAGGTATAATTTCCTGAACTTTGAACTACATGGAACAAAATGGCTACCACAAAATCTTTATTGGATGTGTTTGGGGTAATGGTGGTTGTGGAAGGGGTGTTAGTTGTGGACTATTAAAAAGGGCACTATCCATTTCAACTTCCAATCGTATGAGCCCTTTTTGAAGTTTCTACGACAACACGTTGTATAAAAACCTTATATGCCCCCTGGGCATAATTTACAACCCTTGCCCTGAGGATTGTTGGGGGGGCTGTTGAAAATTCAATAGGGTACATCGCTAGTACCCTATTAAAAAGGGTACTAGCCCTTTGAATTTCCAATCGAATGAGCCTGTTTTGAAGTTTCTACGACAACGCCTTCTATAAAGACCTTATATGCCCCCAGGACATAACTTAAAACCCTTGCCCTGAGGGTTGTGGGGGAGTGTCCTCCTCAAAAAATATATTTTCTATCTGGAATCAACTACGCTGAACAAAATGGCTATCTCAAAACTTTGATTGGATGTATTTGGGGGAATGATGGGCATGGGAGGGGGGCTAGTTCCCCTCCAGTCACTTTCGACAATTAAAAAGGGCACTAGAACTCTCAATTTCCAATCGAATGAGCCCCTTTTGAAGTTTCTACGACGACCCCTTCAATATGAGTGCCCTGCTCTAAAGGAAATAATAATAAATAGTACATTGTGCCAACATCGCTCGTATTTGTCCTCAAGGAATAACTTAAAACCCTTGCCCCGAGGGTTGTGGGGGAGTGTCCTCCTCAAAAACATATTATCTATCTAGAAACAACTACACTGAACAAAATGGCTATCTTAAAAATTTTATTGGATGTGTTTTTGGAATGATGGGCGTGGGGGGGGGGGGCTAGTTGCCCTCCAATTAGTTTTTAGACTATTGAGAAGGGCACTAGCCACTCCATTTTCCAATCGAATGAGCCCTTTTTGAAGTTTCTACGACAACTCCTTCGATACGAAGTGCCCGGGTAAGGAGAAAAAAAAACACACATTGTGCCCACATCGTTCTTTACTTAGGCAGTGCTAGCGCGCTGCCTATGATGAAATGCTCCATCCATCTTGATCGGATACCTTCTGTGCTTTGTATCTGGGAGCCGTTTTTATATAGCAGTGCACAAGAACTGTGGTTTTTCTTGCTTGTTAACTCACAAACTCTCTTATGCATGAAGTATGAGTCGGCTTTCTTAAAATCAGACTCACACTGTTCGCATTTGTCTTTAACGTAGGTGCGATTTTACACAGGGCTTCGCAACTACGGGTGGCTTTTTCTACAGCACGCTTCAACTACTTATATCTGTCCCTGCTCTCTCTGTCTGACCTGTTATTGTGTTTTCGTTTCTCAGCACATAATAAAATAATTTCGTTGGTTATCCAAGACTATTTATCACCCTTTTTGGTTCCTAGGGTGGACATCGCTACTTTGCTGATGATCTTAAAGGAGACTGTGACCAGTTTATCGATATCCTCTTTATATAGAGTTATAGGAATATTACAAAGAAGGTCCTATATTTGAGTAGACAGTTCATCGATGTAGGTCCGGCGGGTTGGAGGGTCTTCGAGAAGATGTGTGTTGAAACGAGCGGGTCTCTTATTCAGCTTTGCGGAAGATTTCAGGCGTATCTTTAGTGCAGACATGACCAGGGAATGGTCGCTGTAGAAATCCCCACCTGCGAGGATGACAGTATCTAGCACAGACGATTTCCACCGTCTAGAGACGAGCACGTAATCAATAAGATTACGGATTTTTCCATCCGGCGAGGTCCATGTCGCCTTGCGACGTTCTCTGTGTTTGAAGAGAGCATTGGTAATGGCTAGATCACTGTCACTGCAAAATTCAATGAGGCGTTCTCCCCTCTTGTTAAGTCGTCCAAGGCCAAATTTACCCATAACATCTTCGTTCCAGCAGAAGCGTCACCAACAATAGCATTGAAGTCGCCAATGGCAACAACAAGGTCTTTTTTGGGAACTACGTCAATTAGGCCTTGCAGTTGAAGGTAGAAATTGTCAGACTCTTCATCTGGTTTGCTGCAGTCAGGAACGTAGACTTGTATGATCGTGATGTTGATCGGTGATCCTTCCATTCGTTTCATAATCAACCGTTCTGACACAGGCGTTACGGAAATCAGGGATCTTCGTGCCTTACTCGACATCAAAAAGACACCAAACACCTGGCGATGGACGCCATCGGTTCTCAAAGACACTATCAGACTAGTTTTGCCGACGATTTCTTCGCCAGTGCTAGGGAGGTGTGTTTCTGAAGGTCCCACAATATCCCATTTATATCGGTTTAGTTCATTTAGGACAAGATCTATTTTTGCCTTGTTTAGCAAGCGTCCTAACGTTCAGGGTTCCAATAAATAGAACCAGTTTAGGGGAAAGCATAGCCTCCGGGTTCGGAGTTGTAAACATTGTTAAAGCGTCTCCGTTCACGAGATTCTCGGTCGTCAGATCGTCAGTTGCCCCGGACGCGGTAACTCGTCGGTTGCCCCGGACGCGGTAGTATTGGTTCCCGCTCTTGATTATTTGTACTTCATACATATAAAAGTTACTTATTCTTTTTCTTCACAGTAACATTATTTAGCATTATTAACCAACAATTCGTGATAAATAAGTCCGAAAATAGTACAAAACTTGACAAGAAAACAATATGAGCCAAATAATCAAATTTTTGTTTTGATGTAATGGCAATTTTCTTATGAATAATATTTTTGGGATCACTTCCGTTTAGATCCCCTATTCCCCGATTTTGTATATAGTCCATAGCTAAACTTTACCTCATTAGGAGGGGTATGGGTGGTGCATTTTTTATGGTAAGAACATTATATTTAGGGATCTTTCTCAAAAAGTAATAAATAGTACCACAATTTCTTTAAATTAGTTTGTTTTTATCTCAGAATTAGCCTTTTAATTTCCTTTAAAATTTTAATTTCCATCGCCTAACAGCTTCTTAAAACCGTAAAAAGATCTCAAAACTGCAGTTTAAAATATTACGCCAGTAGGAACCTATCATGAGTTCCGGTACGAACACCGTGCTGCCATCTATAATCGAGTCTAACGCTGACAGGACATAATTTATGTATGTTTTCATGGTTTTTCTCACTGAGAATATTTTTTCATGGTTTTCCTCACTGTTTGATGGATGTCAACATAAGTTCAACAACAACTGATGGATGTAGACATCTGGTTATTGTTTGACGGTTATGTGTGTTGGTCAATTTATTTGTTGTTTTCTTGGATGTCAACGTAAGTCCAACAACAACTTGGATGTTTCTTGGATTTCAACATAAGTTCACATCAACAATTGCTGGATTATCGAGGGGAGCTAGATTTCTGAGAATTGATTTGCATAGTCGGCGAGCAATTATTGATTAACGAAGGGGAATTAAGAAATAATATGGCTTCTTTGTCCAAGTATTGATTAACGAAGGGGCTATTAGAACGTAATTATGGCTTCTTTGGTCTTTAGGTCTGAGAGATAAATGGTCTTTAGTGACAGAGATAAATTAATATTCTATTTCTAAATACGGCTTCTCTGATCTTTAGGCTTAGCGATAAATTCGAGAATTAATATTCTTTCGAAGTCTTAATAAAATGTATAATTTTGTATTCTTTGAAGAAAGATCACGGATGCGTGTTTATTTTTTTTTTCCCAGGGGTGATTGTATCCATCCAGTGGTCCTAGAATATAGCGAGAGGGCGAATTGTAAGGTCCCGTACCCCAACCCCAAAGGGCCCCCTCCCCCCGTCCCCCAAAGGACCCCGTCACCCCCAAGCCCCGAAAGGGCCCCCCCTCCCCCCAGGGCCCCCAAAGAGCGCCCCTCCCCCCGGGCCCCCAAAAGGGCCCCCTTCCCCCGGGCCCCCAAAGTTCCCCCTCCCCCGGGGCCCCCAAGGCCCTTTTGGGGGGCCCGGGGGGAGGGGCGCTCTTTGGGGGCCCTGGGGGGAGGGGCTCTTTCGGGGGATTGGGGGTGAGGGGGACCTTTGGGGGACGGGGGGAGGGGGCCCTTTGGGGTTCGGGTACGGGACCTTACAACAATGTTGGCCACCTTCCCCCGTGTCCCCCAAAGGCCCCCATCCACCCGGGCCCTCAAAAAGCCCCCCCCCCCTAGTTTAGAGTTTTAGTTTGATATTAGCTTACAGTTTTAGTTAGAGTTATTCCCCCTCTGTATCTGTTATAGTTTAGTTTAGTTGTAGTTCAGAGTCTAGAGTTTCAAGTTAGACTCTCAGCACTTAGAGTTTTAGTTAGAGTTATATTTTATTTTGGTTTTAGTTAAGTGTTTTTGAACTCGTAGTTTAGTTTTAGCTAAACGTTTTAGTTTAGAATTTTAGCCTAGAGTCTTAGCTTAGAGTTTTTCGTTGCACTTTTAGTTTAGTTTAGTATTAGTTAAGAGAACTCAAATTTTTAGTTTAGAGTTGTAGTTTCGTTTGAGTAAAGAATTTTAGTTTAGAGTTGTAGTTTAGAAATTTTTAGTTAAGAGTTTTAGTTTAGAGTTTTAGCTTAGAGTCTTAGCTTAGAGTTTTAGTTAGAGTTATAGTTTAGTTTAATTTTAGTTAAGAGTTTTAGTTTAGACTTTAGAGTTTTAGTTTAGAGTTTAGAGTTTTGGTTAGAGTTATAGTTTAGTTTAATTTTTGTTAAGAGTTGTAGTTCAGAGTTAGCGTAAAGACCGAGGTATTGACTAGGGGGTGAACCCCCTCATATACTTAATAATTTCTGTTGGTTTTAAGTTTTAATGTTGCTACTTATTTTCAGTGGAAAAAACTTTTTTTTTGTTTTTTTTTTAAATTTAATTTCTGATCGTTTTTTAAATAATGTGGGAAAATCCGACACCTAGTTCATAGAAGTGTCCCTCCCCCCATGAAAACATCCTCCATGGAAAGATCATCAAACATAACCCCCTCCTCCAACCCCACTCCATAAAAAAAAATCCCTCCTCAAAACGTCTGTGTACTTCCCAATAACTAATACTATATGTAAACAAGGGGCAAAGTTCATAACTTTCAGACCTTCCCCCGGGGACTATTGGGAATCAAGTCATCCTCGAAGACATTTTTTATTACATTTTCGACTATTTTGAACTAAATGGCTATCTCAAAATTTTGATCGGGTGACTTTGGGGAAAAATGAGCGTGGTAGGGGGCCTAGTTACCCTCCAGTTTTTTTGTTAATTAAAAAGGGTACTAGAACTTTCGAATTCCGTTCAAATTAGCCCTCTCGCGATATTCTAGGACCACTGGATCGATACAATCACCCCTGGGAAAAAAACTAATAAACACGCATCCGTGATCTTTCTTCAAAGAACACAAAATTCTACATTTTTGCAGATAGGAGCTTGAAACCTATAAAGTATGGGTTTCTGGCATGCTGAATCTGATGGTTTGATTTTTATATTAAGATTCTATCGCTTTTAACAGGTGTTTTTCACCTTTTTTCCAAAATAAGACGATTTTTTCAGGTTCGTAATTTTTGATGGGTAAAATTAAACTTGATGAAACTTATATACTTGAAATCAGCATAGAAATATCATTTCTTTGATGTATCTACTGGTATCTAAATTCTGTTTTTTAGAGTTTCGGTTACTATTAAGCCGGTTTGCTCCTTACTTACAATTCGTTATCACGAACTGTTTGATTATGCGGTCAATCATTAAGTATTAAACATTAATACAGTTTTTTCATAACCAAAATTAGTAAAAGAAAACAAAATTTAAACTTAAGATTCGGCTTGCAAAAAAATTATCCTTCTTTAGAAGTTCAATGTCAAAACCAAAAATCCAACTGAGCGTTCCGTTAAACAACTTCAAGTATAATTCTTAGCTAATTTTGTCAAGATCGTCTTGACCGCGAATGATGTAAATGTAAGAATCTTATATCATTGGAACACTGCATTCGAAATGATTTAATCTAAATATGGGAAAATGATACTTTTGTGAACATATGAAGAACCGTCTATACTTAAATTGTAATGGTCTGGTTTTTATGCAAAGTAACACAGGAGACGAAAATTAAAGAACAAGACAGTAGTGAAAAATTATGGTATGTAAAGTAATGTTCGCTACGGATAGTCACTAAGAGTGACACCTTGATTGGGGGATCATCTGGGATTCGGGGAACCAAATTTTTTTTTCGGGGAGACACATAAATTTTCGGGGAAATCCTTGAAAATTCGTGGATGGTGGAAGCCCTGCAAGCACTCTTTTTAAGCTCTAGGTTGTGTTCCCCATAGCCAGAGGATTAAATATTCGACCGATTCAGGACTAAAACAAGATTAAAAGAAAAGAAGACAAAATTGGAGAACAGGTGTACTGTTTCAGCTAAACAATGGGAAAAAGTATAAAATTTTTTTACATTAACGACAATTAACTCCAGATATTTTAGCTTCGAATTTATAAACCAATATCAGCGATAAGAAAGAAGAAGAAAAAAAAAACTAAAATAAACAAAGCATAAAAGTATAAAGGTATAATTACATTTTACATTAACGACAACTAACTCCAGATATTTTAGCTTCGAGTTCATAAGCCAGTATCAGCGATAAGAAAGAAAAAGAAAAAAAAAAAATAAACAAAAAATAAAAAAAATCAAAAGAGAGACGCAAAACCTATACAACAATTAAAAAAACGCTCGTTTCAATTGCAAACAAAACTATAATCCAACTTATAATACAGAATGCAACACGACGTATATATAATAATACAGAATGCAGCACGACGGGACAAAGCTGTATGTCTTCCTAATAATGGAATTTAGCAAATTGAACTAGTATATTTGTTGGAAAAAATTATCTATACCCTTACTTAAAATAATGTAAACTAAATACAGGTCAAGAAAACTTATATTATATTACCTTAGACCTTATATCCTCCTTTGCCTCCGCAGGCGCTTAGGGCATCCAACAAAAGTCGCCAGTCATCTCTCATCGCTGCTGCCGCCCAGTCATCTCCCCATTTGGGTTGTATTAAAGCATTGAGATTTGTGAGGTCAGCCTGGTAGCTGCGTCGTAGTGTCTTTTCGGGGCGTCTTCTTTTTCTGGTAGCACGTGGCTGCCACTAAAGGACGACCTTCGGTGGTTGAGTTTCGGACATGTGGATCATATGACCGAGTAATCTCTACTTCCTATATTTGATCACTGCGGTTATCAGTGGCTGAGACGTCTTCCGTCGTAAAGTAGCGTTCGTTACTTCTTGGGACCAGGGTGCCACTAAGGGGGGGGGGGGTTATTGGGGACTACCCGCTAAAGCTACTCAGAAAGGACTTTTTGTCGGGCGGAACCCGACAAAAGTCGCTATTTTTTCGGCGCATAGTAAAGCTTCTGGAAAGGATTTCGTCAGACGAAGCCCGACGAAACTTATTACTTTATGTGCGTGGAGTCGATAGAAACCTCCTGGCCCCCTAAGAAACAAATAGCCGAGCAGAGCCATGCAAAATTTGGTACTTTGCCAGTCCAATGTAATGTCTTAAAAGACTTTTGTCGGGCGAAGAGCAGCAAAATTTACTGCTTCATCTGAGCCAAGTTGACAGAAACCAATTGCCCCCTAGAAAACGACTTGTTAAGCCGAGCCCTACAAAGCTTGATATATAATCGGCCCAATCTGATGACATTAGACTTCCGTCGGGTGAAGGATTACGAAATTTACTTCTTCATCGGCAATAAGTCAACAAAAACTTAACATTTTGCTGGTCTATTACTATTTTATAAAAGGCTTCCGCCGGGCAAAAACGACGAAATTGACTCTCCATCTACGCGGAGCTGAGAAAAACCAATTTGCCACCAAGAAAACGACTTTTCGGGTGGAGCCTTTCAAAACTTGATATTTTTCAATGCGTCGGTTAGTCCGGACAATTCTAGCCGCTCTAATGAGAAAAAACTTGTTGGGGAACATTGCTGTTTTTTTCTCAAAATATCGGAAACAGCTAACATGTTTTACTAATACAGGAGCCCATAAAATTGAAAGGTTTTACGAAGCTTATTTAGAACTAGACCTCTTCCGCTTATTCTGGAAAGCCCTATGACAAATCACATAGCCGAGGGTATGAATAATTAAAACTGCAAGGAAAACATTTTTTTTTCTAGATCCGAAAATTTTGCAGCTTTGCGACATTATACCTATTTTAAGACTTATTTAACAAAAAATAAAATAAACAAAAGAAGGCAGGAAGCCCAGTAACCTGGCTTGAACTGCTACTCCAAAAGAAAATTCTGTTATATATACACACGTCAAAATGAATTCAAACCGCACCAGTTTGTCAAGAGTGAGGAAAGCTTATAGGGAATGAAGTTTCTCAGTTATCTAGGAATTGTAATTTGAACTAGTGCGATTCTACATTTAAACCTAAAAGTTAGCTTGGAGCACCATTTTATTTGTTTAGATCATCAGTACATGAAAATGTTTTTCACGAAACAGGAAGAGATCCAGAATTAGAATAAAGCTTATTTACGTTTTCACCTAATTTAATTTTGTTTTTGTGCGTTAGAGGACAGTCCTGGTAATTGTTCTTTCCTACAGGATTGGAGTATTGGAGTCGCGTGAGTTTTAGGGATATTGAATTATACTTAAATGTCATAAGCAGCGCAATCACGCTGCCTAATTAAAGAACGATGTTGGCACAATGTATTATTTTTTTTTTCTTTAGACAAGGGCACTTCGTATCGGAGGAATGGTCGCAGAAACTTCGAAAAGGGCTCATTCGATTGAAAATTGGAGTGGCTTGTGCCCTTTTTAATAGTCGAAAGTGATTGGAGGGCAAATAACACCCCTTCCACGCCCACCATTCCCCAAATACATCCAATCAAAATTTTGAGATAGCCATTTTGTTCAGCGTAGTTTATTTCCAGATATAAATTATGTTTTTGAGGAGGAAACTCCTCCACAGCCCTCAGGGCAAGGGTTGTAAGTTATGCCCTGGGGACATGTATGGTTTTTATAGACAGCGTTGTTGTAGAAACTTCAAAAAAGGCTCATTCGATTGGAAATTCAAAGGGCTTGTGCCCTTTTTAATAGTCAAAAGTGATTGGAAAGCAACTAACCCTCCTCTCACGCCCAACTTTCCCCCAAACACATCCAATCAAAATTTTGAGATAGCCATTTTGTTCAACATAGTTGAATGTTCTGAAAATTAGGTCTTTGAGGATGACAACTCCCCCCCAGCCCTCAAGGCAAGGGTTTTAAGTTATGCCCTGGGGGCATATATGGTTTTTATTGAAAACATTGTCGTAGAAACTTCAAAGGGGCTCATTCGATTGGAAATTGAAAGCGCTAGTGCCTTTTTTAATAGTTGAAGTCATTGGAGAGCAACTGACGCCCCTCTCACGCCCACCGTTTCCCCAAACACATCCAATCAAAATTTTGAGATAGCCATTTTGTTTAACGTAGTTGAAAGTTCTGGAAATTAGATCTTTGAGGATGACAACCCTCTCACAGCCCTTAGGGAAAGGTTTGTAATTTATGCCCTGGGGGCATATAAGGTGTTTATAGAAACCGCTGTCGTAGAAGCTCAAAAAGGGAGGGCTAGTGCCCTTTTCAATAGTCGAAAGTGATTGGAAGGCTTGACATTTTATAGTAAAGATCAATGTGGGTACAATGTATTATACTTTTTTTGTTTAGACCAGGGCACTTCGTATCGAAGGAGTTGTCGTAGGAACTTCGAAAAGGGCCCATTCGATTGGAAATAGCAAAGGGCTAATGCCCTTTTAATAGTCGAAAAGGATTGGATGGCAACTGGTCCCCCTCCAACGCCAACCCTCCCATTTGTCCATTATATTTAAAAAAAAATGTTGCCTCAAGATTAATTCAAAATGCACTGTGTTATTGCCAATTCCCAATAAGGCATCTTAGCAGTATCCCAAGAACGACTGAGGGTATTGTTTTTTCGGGGCTACTCCCAAGAACCACTGAGGGTAAACTTTCGGGGCTACTTCTGCTCTTAAAATTTAACCAAATCAAAAGAGCTTAAGTGTATCCAAGCTATCAAAGAAAGTAAACATATTTTTTTGCGAATGGTATCAAGTTTTCTATTTCAGGTCAACTAGAGGAGGTATGAAACTAAATTAAACACTACTATTTGTCGCCAGATTTTTAAAAGGGTGTATGTTGTTAAAAATTGCTAAAAAAAATTTTCTCCAGCATACAAATAGCAGGTTAAACTATAAAGTTTTAAAAAAACGAAAAAGATTTGAAGTATTATTTTCAATTTCCTTGAAAAGACTATGTTAATATAAAACGAACAGAAATTAACTAAAAAAAACTTTTTCCACAAATAAGATTTTGAAAGAAAAGTAAAGAACTTTATTAAACCAAAAATGAGGAAAAATAAAATCAAATAATCTACCAAGCATGAAACTACCACAAATCAGCATAAATAAATAAATAAAACGCAAAACGAACAGAAGTTACAATAAATACCCGAGTCAAAGTCAAAACGAGCAGAAATTAACATGAGTAGGGCTCGAAACCCCTATGCCTTCCCAAGGCCAGAACATAATTTGCACTTTACTGAAAAAAAAAATACCAATGAATGCGCATTGTCAGTTTAATATACATCTACTGATATTTAGTAATCAATATGTTAATATTATTTATTTATTAAAGTTATGAAAGTAAAAACATTTATATTTTTTTCAGTAAAGTGCAAATTTTGTTCTGGCCTTGGGAAAGCATAGGGGTTTTTGCGCCCAACTTATGTTAATTTCTGCTCGTTTTGAGTTTGACTCGGTTATTTATTGTAATTTCTGTTCGTTTTGGGGTTTATTTATTTAGTTATCGATGCTGATTTGCGGTAGTTTCACGCTTGGTAGATTATTTGATTTTATTTTTGCTCATTTTTGGTTTAATGGAGTTCTTTACTTTTCTTTCAAAAATTTATTTTGTCGAAAAAGTTTTTTTAATTAATATATACAAAATAGCGGTATTACTATGCAGTGAATCTTTACACGTTTCAGTTTGCTCTTTACTTTTGGGGTTCTAACTCTCTTTTCTTTCGAGGTATGCTTTAAAATGGAACTGAACTGAAGTGAACTAAGGCGCACCAAATTGACTGCAGGAAGGAAAGAAGAATATAGCTTAAATTGCCTTTTAAATTTAATAGGTTTTGGTTAGGTTTCCTTATATAAGTTTTTGAATTCGTTTCGAGCTATTCTGTTTTTTCGACTGTGTCAAATAAATACAGACAAACAACTGTGGTGAAATCGAAGTAAAATTTCAGACATCAATTGAGGAAGTTTGTCTTAGTCCATCCTTGACAAATATCGGAGTCTGAATAGAAGACCCTGTTGCTGAAAAAAAAAAAAAATTGAAGTTACTTATCCTTTCAGGTCTTACACTGTGGAAGTTGGTAAAGAAAAAACATATTGGAAGAAGTTCACTGTTCAGAAATTGATGACAAAGAAACGGCAGGAATCAGCAATGCATTCGCTATTTCTTCCTTGCATTATTGACTGTACCGAGGTAGAAAAAAAAAAAACTGACACTTGAAGTTAAGTTGGATTCCGTCACTATCGAATCAGACACTGCAATACAAGCGCTAGATATAGGACGATCAATAAGCGATATATGGAACTGGGCTTACTAGTCAGTCAGAGAAATTCATTTCTCAGAAAGTGTCAAGAATGGAAGGAGTAGAAACAGAACCCGAAAGTTTACCGCAAGCTGGAATCGCAAGTCGAGCACAATCCGGGGCTCAAGAAAAAAAAAAAAAAAATCAAACTCAGAAAAGCTGAAGCTTATCAAAGTAGGACCATTTCAGCTAAAAAAATCAATTTTCTCAAAAACCAGGAAATCCAATCCCAGGGTTCCAAACACCAATTGCGGTTTGTTAGAAACTGGTACAATGAGTACCCGTACCTAGAGTACAGTGTCGAGAAAGATTTAGCCTACTGCTTTGCTTGTTCGTTGTTTCGTTGTTTCCAACTAGACCTGGCCGCGAATACAGAAACAAAAATTCTTCACTTATAACCTGAACTAAAAACTGGCACAAAATGCGAAGCACAGGTGCCAAGGCTAAAATGCTCTTCACTCACTTCCCACCAAATGGTCGCAAAGATTCTGTAGGTGGTATTATTTGTTTTATAGAGAGAGATAAATCATTGCCAAGCTTAGTTAATAAAGAGAAACAAATAAAATATATAGAGTCAGAAAAAGAAAGGAAAAGAGGGTGTTGCCTTATATATATATACATGCTACTAGATGTTACCAACACTCTAGGTAAACAAGGGCTGGAATTTCATCGGAAGAATCATGACGGGGAAATTCACTTTAAGCTAGCCAATCTTCTTTCGAGGCACAACATTGAAATGGACCATTGAATAAAAACCAGATGAAATTGATTGTCACTAGCTATCTGTCGGATAATAGCCAAAATAAATTAATTGCGATTGTTCGAACAGAGCTAGTTCGAAAATCGTAGCAGAAAATAATGAAGCTGACTTCTTTGGCATCTTCGCAGACAAAACACCCCCTGCCAGCCATGAAGAATGTTTAGCTGTAGATGTACGGTACATTGATATATAGGGAGCCACTAAAGAGCGTTTACTCGTCATTGTAGATTCTGATTCAAAGAAAGGAGCCGATACGAGTTTTGTGAAAGGCTCATATCAATGAAGAAAAACTGGCATTTCAATGCTACGGTTTTGCAAGTAAAATGAGTGGGCGCGGCGACGGAACACAAGCTCACATTTTTTAAAAGTTAGGAAGAAACATTTAATACCTCAGATGCTTAGCCCACAGAGGCAACATTGTCATTCTTTTTGCAGAGATTTGCAAAATCTCTGGAAGTATCATTAAGTTTGTCGACTTGTTCTCTCTAGCAAATTGGAAAAGACGAGGGTTGCCTTTAGTTTATAGAGCATTCACTTTTGCAAAAACCATTGCAGTGACATTGACCGAGGGTGTACGAATATTTAGCAAGATAAAATCGTCAAGAACAGATTGAGGTCAGGTCAACTATAAGAAACGATCGACTTGACCATCTCATGCTCATGATGGCAGAAAAAGACCTGCTTGAAAAAATTGGCCTCAACCTACTTGTAGAAAAGTGGAAAGTTGAAAAGCCGCGCAGCCTTAAAGTTCAGCTTATTTTCTTTGTCTTGATTTTGCTTTTATACCTGAGTTTTTCTCTACATTATATGACAATATTCCGCCACTAATAAAGATTATTTTAACACCTAAAAAACGAAGTAACAAATACCGGTTGTCATCGGCACCTACCCAAATTCGTTGGCACATTTAGGACGCCCCCCCCAAAGGTAAAAGGCTAGTGAAACCCCTGTTTGGGACCAGTGGATAATTAGAATGTTCCTTAAACACATGCTTTCGAGCGTGAGGAGCTGTTTTTTTTTTTAAGTTGTTGATCTATATGCCCAAGCTTCAGAACCATAGCAAAATGTTAAAAGGACGTTGCTGTTAGAAGAGCCTCAACTTGAGAAGGAAAGAGTACTTCTTTCTGCGCCAAATTTGAGACAGTTTCCTGAAGGATGCATTAGCCTGGCCGATTCTTAGCCTAACTTCTCGCTGACACGATCCTAAATTGTGGATGGTACTTCTTAAATGCTTGAACTACACAACTTCCTCTATTGTCTGGTTATTGCATCGTAGGTTGATCCAATATTTGCCATACTTTTTGTTTTGTTGGCATTTATCTTAAAGCCAAAAGATTCGGCAGCGTCTCTGACATGGTCAAGATGTTGGTGGAGCTTTTGTTGTTTGCATTACTCTAGGAGGCTGATAGCGTCAGCAAAATCAACATCTCCGGGTCTCTTATTATCCAACTGGATTCCATGTCCATCGCAGGTCCTGAGAATATAGTCAATGATGAGAATAAATAGCAGTGATGATAGCACAAAGCCTTGATTCACCCCTGCCATGATGCGAAAGTAACGGTTACCCCCGTCACTTGTCTTCACGCAGCATTCTGTGTCTTTGAAGAAGGCTTCAATGATTTGGACGAGCTTATAAGGAATACCATAGTATCAGAAAATCTGCCAAATTGTTTGACGATCTACCGAGTCTTAAGCTTTATCGAAGTCTAAGAAGACCAAGTACAAGTAGTAAGGGTGTGCACAGTATCACCAGTGATAGCGTAATATGCCTTACCACGGGTCAGCCACCTATGGATCCGACGAGTGATTGCGTAATAATATGCCTTACCACGGGTCAGTCACCTATTTACTACGAACGGTACATGCCTTGCCAGACGGGTTTCTGAGGTAACACCCATTTTTAACAGTTTCAATTGCACAAGGAGACAGGTTTCTGGTGGGTATAGAATTTGAGAGTTGATAAAGTGAAATTATGTCACTATTTTAGTTTTTTTTCTAAACCGGTATTTCCTGTAACTTAATAAAGGGTTAAGGTGATTAGCGATTACGAGCGAGGATAGTACGAATTGCTTGTGAAAAACCCGGATGAATAAGTTGAAAATAAAGTTTTAAGAAGAAATGTCTGAAAAGTAACGATAGAATGACATTGTGACTTGACCTCGCTTTACCTCTCCGATGTGGTCTGTATAATACACACGTAACGTTTGAAAAGTATTGTCAATTTAAAAAGAAATGGCTGAAAAGTGTTTTGAGGGAGATGGGTTGCATGGGGTTGAGTTGCACGAGGGTTCAGTTAAAGGGGGTACAGTTACACGGGGGTTTAGTTAAATTGGGATTGAGTTGCACGAGGGTTCAGTTAAAGGGGGTATAGATACACAGGGGTTTAATTAAATTAGGTCGAGTTGCACGAGGGTTCAGTAACATGGGGATTCAGTTGTACAGGGTTTCGGTTATACAGGGGTTCAGTTACATGGAGGGTTCAGTTGCACGAGGGGGGATTTGCGAATTGGAGGAGATGGTATGATAGTGTACTGTATAATACACAAGTGATGTTTTGGAGAGTATTGTCAATTTGATATAGTTTAGAAGTAAAAAAAAATTTAACAAGAAATGGCTGAAAAGTGTTTTGAGGGAGATGGGATTGCATGGAGGGTTGAGTTGCACGAGGGTTCAGTTAAAGGGGGTACAGTTACACGGGGGCTTAGTTAAATTGGGTTGAGTTGCACGAGGGTTCAGTAGCATGGGAGTTCAGTAGCACGGGGGTTCAGTTGTACAGGATTTCGGTTATACAGGGGTTCAGTTACATGGAGTGTTCACTTGCACGGGGGTTTAGTTAAATGGGGCTTGAGTTGCACGGGAGTTGAGTTGCACGAGGGTTCAGTAGCACGATGGTTCAGTAGCACGGGGGGTTCAGTTGTACGGGGTTTCGGTTATACAGGGGTTCAGTTACATGGGGGGGTTCAGTTGCACGGGGGTTTAGTTAAATGGGGGTTGAGTTGCACGAGAGTTGAGTTGCACGAGGGTTCAGTTGCACGGGGTTCAGTTACATGCGGATTCAGTTACACGGGGATTAGTTAAATGCGGTTGAGTTGCATAGTCTCGTTGGAAAAAATTGGAGTTCATACTTAAAGAGTTCGATTAAGAGCTATTGCTATGGTAATGATTCATTTTTTGAATCGAAACTATGCTTTTCTGACTGAAGATACACATTTGAATCAGAAAATGTGAAAATGTACACAATTGGAACAGAGAAGTGTGTTTTGACGATATTTTCTATAATTTCGTCTGAAAAATAGGAGTTCACGCTTAAAAAGTTCTATTAAGAGCTATTTTTATGGAAATGCTTTTACAATCGGAAATGTTTGATTAACATTTGCAAAAAAGGGGTAATGGGATTTGCGAATTGGAGGAGATGGGGTGATTGTGTACTGTATAATCACAAGTGATGTTTTGGAGAGTATTGTCAATTTAAAATAGTTTAGAAATAAAAAAAAATTAACAAGAAATGACTGAAAAGTGTTTTGAGCGGATTGAGTTGCACGAGGGTTGAGTTGCACGAGGGTTCAGTTAAGGGGTACAGTTACACGGGGGTTTAGTTAAATGGGGGTCGAGTTGCACGAGGGTTCAGTAGCACGATGTTCAGTAGCACGGGGGGTTCAGTTGTACGGGGTTTCGGTTATACAGGGGTTCAGTTACATGGGGGGTTCAGTTGCACGGGGGTTTAGTTAAATTGGGCTTGAGTTGCACGGGAGTTGAGTTGCACGAGGGTTCAGTTGCACGGGGGTTCAGTTACATGCGGATTCAGTTACACGGGGATTAGTTAAATGCGGTTGAGTTGCATAGTCTCGTTGGAAAAAATTGGAGTTCATACTTAAACAATTCTATTAAGAGCTATTGCTATGGTAATGATTCATTTTTGAATCGAAACTATGCTTTTCTGACTGAAGATACACATTTGAATCAGAAAATGTGAAAATGTACACAATTGAAACAGAGAAGTGTGTTTTGACGATATTTTTCTATAATTTCGTCTGAAAAATAGGAGTTCACGCTTAAAAGTTCTATTAAGAGTTATTTTTATGGAAATGCTTTTACAATCGGAAATGTTTGATTAACATTTGCAAAAAGGGGTAATGGGATTTGCGAATTGGAGGAGATGGGGTGATTGTGTACTGTATAATACACAAGTGATGTTTCGGAGAGTATTGTCAATTTAAAATAGTTTAGAAATAAAAAAAAATTAACAAGAAATGGCTGAAAAGTGTTTTGAGGGAGATTAGTTGCATGGAGGGTTGAGTTGCACGAGGGTTCAGTTAAAGGGGGTACAGTTACACGGGGGTTTAGTTAAATGGGGTCGAGTTGCACGAGGGTTTAGTAGTACGAGGGTTCAGTAGCACGGGGGTTCAGTTGTACGGGTTTCGGTTATACAGGGGTTCAGTTACATGGGGGGGTTCAGTTGCACGGGGGTTTAGTTAAATGGGGGTTGAGTTGCACGGGAGTTGAGTTGCACGAGGGTTCAGTTGCATGGGGGTTCAGTTACATGCGGATTCAGTTACACGGGGATTAGTTAAATGCGGTTGAGTTGCATAGTCTCGTTGGAAAAAATTGGTGTTCATACTTAAACAGATGGAAAAATGGTACTTGTTAAATATTCGGGTAGACATACGACTAAGAAACGCTTCACTATAAATAAGGCTATCGTGTTTTTCCGAACTTTCTAGGGCGGGTGTAACTATTTAGTTTAAATAATTCTAGGAGGAATTGAGTTTTGTGGCTGGTGTGGAAAAATGGTACCTGTTAAATATTCGGGTAGACATACGACTAAGAAACGCTTCACTATAAATAAGGCTATTGTGTTTTTTCTGAACTTTCTAGGGCGAGGGTAAGTATTTAGTTTAAATAATTCTAGAAACAGGTGACTTGAAATGCTTCATTAGAAATAGTTTATTGCTAATGATACCTCCTCGACAGATATTTGTTTTTTTTGTATTTTATAGCTATTAGCCAAACGTTGCTCTGTGTTTGTCACACCAACTAGTAAATATTTATCGGGGTTTTATTTTTTCTGTTCAATTATTTTCAGTGTGAGCCAATATAATTACCTCATTCTTTTATTCTAACTTAACTTGTAGGAATAGGACTTCTAGAATAAGGATTCATTCCCATGATTAAATCAGTTTTTATTCATGTATAATGGTGAACAAAAGACTATTAATTCTCCGTATTTTTCTTCTTCTTATCTAGCTAAACGTTGCGCTGTGTTTGTCACACCAACTAGTAAATACTTATCGGGCTTTTATTTTTTTCCCGTTCAATTATTTTCAGTGTAAGCCAATATAATGCTAGGGGGAGTAAAAATGGTAGTTATTTAGTACCCGGTAAACAGGTGACTTGATATGCTTCATTAGAAGTAGATTATTGCTAATGATACCTCCTCGACAGATATTTTAATGGCTCTAACAATTGTACTCTATGCTTGCCCAGAGACACGATTTGGCTTTTTCCCACTATTGCTCTATGGCCGGTTATCAACACTACCTAGTTTATTGCATGTATTAAATCAGTATTTTTAAAATGCAAGAGTTGGAATATTTCAGTAGTGCTTCGTTGTGCATTACATTGTCACAGTTACATTCTGTTGATTTTTATAGTTGATTTTGAATTTCTTTCATTGAAGTGCAAGAGTTGGAATATTTCAGTAGTGTTTTGTGTTGTGCTTTACCTTGTCACAGTTACATTCTCTTAATTTTTCAAAGTTCATTTTGAATTTCTTTCGCGAAATGCAAGAATTGGAATATTTCAGTAGTGTCTTGTCGTGGTTTACCTTGTCAGAGCTACATTCTCATGATTTTTCAAAGTTCATTTTGGATTTCTTTCGTTGAAATGCAAGACTTGGAATATTTCAGTAGTGACTTGTGGTGCTTTACCTTGTCACAGTTACATTCTCTTGATTTTTCGAAATTCATTTTGAATTTCTGTCGTGAAATGCAAGAGTTGGAATATTTCAGTAGTGTTTTGTTGTGCTTTACCTTGTCACAGTTACATTCTGTTGATTTTCATAGTTCATTTTGAATTTCTTTCATTGAAATGCAAGAGTTGGAATATTTCAGTAGTGTTTTGTTGTGCTTTACCTTGTCACAGTTACATTCTCTTAATTTTTCAAAGTTCATTTTGAATTTCTTTGTGAAATGCAAGAATTGGAATATTTCAGTAGTGTCATGTCGTGGTTTGCCTTGTCACAGCTACATTCTCATGATTTTTCAAAGTTCATTTTGAATTTTTGTCGTGAAATGCAAGAGTTGGAATATTTCAGTAGTGACTTGTTGTGCTTTACCTTGTCACAGTTACATTCTCTTGATTTTTCGAAGTTCATTTTGAATTTCTGTCGTGAAATGCAGGAGTTGGAATATTTCAGTAGTGTTTTGTTGTGCTTTACCTTGTCACAGTTACATTCTGTTGATTTTCATAGTTCATTTTGAATTTCTTTCATTGAAATGCAAGAGTTGAATATTTCAGTAATGTTTTGTTGTGCTTTACCTTGTCACAGTTACATTCTCTTAATTTTTCAAAGTTCATTTTGAATTTCTTTCGTGAAATGCAAGAATTGGAATATTTCAGTAGTGTCTTGTCGTGGTTTACCTTGTCACAGCTACATTCTCATGATTTTTCAAAGTTCATCTTGAATTTCTGTCGTGAAATGCAAGAGTTGGAATATTTCAGAAGTGACTTGTTGTGCTTTACCTTGTCGCAGTTACATTCTCTTGATTTTTCAAAGTTCATTTTGAATTTCTGTCGTGAAATGCAAGAGTTGGAATATTTCAGTAGTGCTTTGTTGTGCTTTACCTTGTCACAGTTACATTCTGTTGATTTTCATAGTTCATTTTGAATTTCTTTCATTGAAATGCAAAGAGTTGGAATATTTCAGTAGTGTTTGGTTGTGGTTTACCTTGTCACAGTTACATTTTCTTGATTTTTCAAAGTTCATTTTGAATTTCTTTCGTTGAAATGCAAGAGTTGGAATATTTCAGTAGTGACTTGTTGTGCTTTACCTTGTCACAGTTACATTCTCTTGATTTTTTTTCGAAGTTCATTTTGAATTTCTGTCGTGAAATGCAAGAGTTGGAATATTTCAGTAGTGAAACTTTTTGTTGTGCTTTACCTTGTCACAGTTACATTCTGTTGATTTTCATAGTTCATTTTGAATTTCTTTCATTGAAATGCAAGAGTTGGAATATTTCAGTAATGTTTTTGTTGTGCTTTACCTTGTCATAGTTACATTCTCTTAATTTTTTCAAAGTTCATTTTGAATTTCTTTCGTGAAATGCAAGAATTGGAATATTTCAGTAGTGTCTTGTCGTGGTTTACCTTGTCACAGCTACATTCTCATGATTTTTCAAAGTTCATCTTGAATTTCTGTCGTGAAATGCAAGAGTTGGAATATTTCAGAAGTGACTTGTTGTGCTTAACCTTGTAGCAGTTACATTCTCTTGATTTTTCGAAGTTCATTTTGAATTTCTGTCGTGAAATGCAAGAGTTGGAATATTTCAGTAGTGCTTTGTTGTGCTTTACCTTGTCACAGTTACATTCTGTTGATTTTCATAGTTCATTTTGAATTTCTTTCATTGAAATGCAAGAGTTGGAATATTTCAGTAGTGTTTTGTTGTGCTTTACCTTGTCACAGTTACATTCTCTTAATTTTTCAAAGTTCATTTTGAATTTCTTTTGTGAAATGCAAGAATTGGAATATTTCAGTAGTGTCTTGTCGTGTTTACCTTGTCACAGCTACATTCTCATGATTTTTCAAAGTTCATTTTGGATTTCTTTCATTGATATGCAAGAGTTGGAATATTTCAGTAGTGACTTGTTGTGCTTTACCTTGTCACAGTTACATTCTCTTGGTTTTTCGAAGTTCATTTTGAATTTCTGTCGTGAAATGCAAGAGTTGGGAATATTTCAGTAGAGTTTTTGTTGTGCTTTACCTTGTCACAGTTACATTCTGTTGATTTTCATAGACCTTTTCATTTTGAATTTCTTTCATTGAAATGCAAGAGTTGGAATATTTCAGTAGTGTTTTTGTTGTGCTTTACCTTGTCACAGTTACATTATCTTAATTTTTCAAAGTTCATTTTGAATTTCTTTCTTGAAATGCAAGAATTGGAATATTTCAGTAGTGTCTTGTCGTGGTTTACCTTGTCACAGCTACATTCTCATGATTTTTCAAAGTTCATTTTGAAATTCTGTCGTGAAATGCAAGAGTTGGAATATTTCAGTAGTGACTTGTTGTGCTTTACCTTGTCATAGGGGTAGCTCTCCTCATGTACAGAATATTTCTCTTCGTTTTAAGTCTTAATGTTGCTACTTACTTTCAGTTGGAAAACTTTTTTTATTTAATACAATTGAAGAGGTGATTGGGATTCCTCCATGCAATCCCATCTCCCTCAAAACACTTTTCAGCCATTTCTTGTTAAATTTTTTTTTATTTCTAAACTATTTAAATTGACAATACTCTCCAAAACATCACCTGTGTATTATGAACCCTGAACCCTCGTGCTACTGAACCCTCGTGCAACTCAACCCAATTTAATTAAACCCCTGTGTATCTATACCCCCTTTAAACTGAACCCTCGTGCAACTCAATCCCAATTTAACTAAACCCCCGTGTAACTGTACCCCCTTTAACTGAACCCTCGTGCAACTCAACCCTCCATGCAACCCATCTCCCTCAAAACACTTTTCAGCCATTTCTTTTTAAATTGACAATACTTTTCAAACGTTACGTGTGTATTATACAGACCACATTGGAGAGGTAAAGCGAGGTCAAGTCACAATGTCATTCTATCGTTACTTTTCAGACATTTCTTCTTTAAAACTTTTTTTTCAACTAAGTCATCCGGGTTTTTCACAAGCAATTCGTACTATCCTCGCTCGTAATCGCTAATCACCTTAACCCTTTATTAAGTTATAGGAAATACCGGTTTAGAAAAAAACAAGAATAGTGACATTATTTCACTTTATCAACTCTCAAATTCTATACCCACCAGAAACCTGTCTCCTTGTGCAATTGAAACTGTTAAAAATGGGTGTTACCTCAGAAACCCGTCTGGTAAGAAATGTACCGTTCGTAGTAATAGGTGACTGACCCGTGGTAAGGCATATTACGCAATCACTCGTTGGATCCATAGGTGACTGACCCGTGGTAAGGCATATTACGCAATCACTGGTGATACTGTGCACACCCTTACTACTAGTACAGCTTATTACACCATTCATTCGTTTGTTCTAGCAGCATTCTAAGAGTAATTACAAGGCCGGGGCACGATCGGTTTGGCCTGAATCCGTGCTGTTCCCTCCGGAGATGTTCGTTCCACGCTGATTGTATTCTCCTAAGGAGTACAGTCGCCAGTAGTTTGCTAGCTATTGAGACAAGGTAGACACATCTCCAGTTTTTAAAAACTAGAAAAAAAATATAACAATTAAAGTTGTATTTACAATTTAGAAAAATTACAGAAAATTAAAATTGCAAATAATTAAATTGATCCTTCTCATCAATTGATTTTGACCTTGTTATTAATACTTGACCTAGTAATCAATTTATTTCTAATTTCAGCCCGAATTCCTGTTGGCCACACAATTATGATGCAATTGGAGTGTGTTCGTACTAAAAAAAAACGCATTCCTCTTCTCAGTCCTTTTGTCCAATCTGTTTTCTTTTATAAAAAAAATATAAATATTTTTACTTTTATAACTTTAATAAATCAAATAATATTATCATTTTGATTACAAAATATCAGTATATTTATATTAAACTGACAATGTATATTCATTTGTATTTTTTTTCAATAAAGTGAAAATCATGTTCTGGTCTTGGGAAGGCATAGGGGTTTTGAGCCCAACTTATGTCAATTTCTGCTCGTTTTGAGTTTGACTCGGTTACTTATTGTAATTTCTGTTTGTTTTGGGTTTCATTTATTTATCGATGCTGATTTGTGATAGTTTCACGCTTGGTGGATTATTTGATTTTATTTTTGCTCATTTTTGGTTTAATGGAGTTCTTCACTTTTCTTTGAAAAACTTATTTTGTGAAAAAGTTTTTTAATTAATTTCTGTTCGTTATATATTGACATAGTCTTTTTCAGGGAAAAAACAAAATAATACTTTGAATCTTTTCGTTTTTTTTAGGAATTTACAGTTTGGCCTGCTTTTTGTATGCTGGAGAAAAATTTTCAGGAATTTTTAACAACATACACCCTTTTAAAAATCTGGCCACAAATAGTAGTGTTTAGTTTAGTTTCATACCTCCTCTAGTCGACCAGAAATCGAAAATTTGATACCACTCGCAAAAAATCTGTTTACTTTCTTTGATAGCTTGGATACACTTACACTATTTTGAATTGGTTAAAATTTTAAGAGCAGATGTAGCGTTGAAAGTTTGAACATAATACCCTCAGTCGTTCTTGGGATACTGCTGAGATGCCTTATTGGGAATTAGCATTAACACAGTGCATTTTGGTTTAATCTTAAGGCAACATTTAGTTTTTAAACATAAAGGCAAATGGGACTAATGGGAGGGTGTGCATGGGAGGGGGATTAGTTTCCACTCCAATAACTTTCGGCTATTAAAAAGGGCATTAGCCCTTTTTATTTTCACTAGAATGAGCCCTTTTCGAAGTTCCTACTACAACTCCTTTGATACGAAGTGCCCTGGTCTAAAGAACAACAACAAAAAAAATAATACATTATACCCACATCGATATTTACTATAAAAATTTCAAGCCTTCCAATTACTTTCGACTATTAAAAAGGGCACTAGGCTTTTCAATTTCCAATCGAATGAGCCCTTTTTGAGTTTCTACGACAATCCTTTCTACAAACACCTTATATGCCCCCAGGGCATAAATTACAACCCTTACACTAAGGGCTGTGAGGGTGGTTGTCATCCTCTAAGAACTTATTTCCAGAACTCTCAACTATGTTAAACAAAATGGCTATCTCAAAATTTTGAGTGGATGTGTCTGGGAAAATGGTGGGCGTGAGAGGGGCGTTAGTTGCTCTCTGATCCCTTTCAACTATTAAGAAAGGCACTAGCCCTGTCAATTTCCAATCAAATGAACCCTTTTGAAGTTTCTAAGACAACACTTTCAATGAAAACCTTATATGCCCCCAGGGCATAACTTACAACACTTGCCCTGAGGGAGGGGGGGGGGGGGTTGTCATCCTCAAAAACCTAATTTCCAGAACTTTCTGCAACGTTGAACAAAATGGCTATCTGAAAATTTTGATTGGGTGTGTTTGGGGAAATGGTGGGCGTGAGAGGGGGGGTTAGTTACCCTCCAATCACTTTCAACTATTAAAAAAGGGCACTAGCCCTTTCAATTTCCAATTGAACTAGCCCCTTTTCAAGTTATTACGACAACTCTATCTATAAAAAACCTTCAATGCCCCTCAGGGCATAACTTACAACCTTTGCCCTGGGGGATCTGGGGTTTGTCATTCTTAAATACATAATTTCCAGAACTTTGAACTACGTTGAACAAAATGACTATCTCTAAACTCTGATTGAATGTGTTTGGGGAAATGATCGGCGTGAGAGTGGGGTTAAATACTCTCCACTCACTTTCGACTGTTAAAAAGGGCAATTTCAATTTCCAATAAAATGAATCCTTTTTGCAATTTCTACAACATATTTCTATATAAACCTTACATGCCCCCAGGGCATAACTTACAATCCTTGCACTGAGGGCTCTGATAGAGTTATCCTCCCAAAAGACCTAATTTCCAGAACTTTTGACTACGTTGAACAAAATGGATGTCTCAAAATATTGATTGGATGTGTTTGGGAAAATGGTGGGCGTGAGAGGGGGGTTAGTTGCCCTTCAATCAGTTTCGACTATTAAAAGGGCACTAGCCCTTTCAATTTCCAATTGAATGAGCCCTTTTTGAAGTTTCTACAACATCACTTTCTGTAAAAACCTTATATGCCCCCAGGGCATAACTTACGACCCGTGCTCTGAGGGCTGTGGGGGTGGAGGGCTTGTCATCCTTAATGACCTCATTTCCAAAACTTTCAACTACGTTGAATAAAATGACTATCTAAAAATTTTGATTGGATGTCTTTGGGGAAAAGGTGGGCGTGAGAGGGGGGTTAGTTGCCCTCAAATCACTTTCAAGACTGTTAAAAAGGGCACTAGCCCTTTGAATTTCCAATCGAAAAAGCCATTTTTCAAGTTTCTACAACAAAGATTTCAGTAAAAACTTATGTGCCCCCAGGGCATAACTTATAAACCTCGCCCAGAAGACTGTGGGTGAGTGTTCTAATCAAAGGTATAATTTCCTGAACTTTAAACAGCGTGGAACAAAATGGCTATCCCAAAATTTCGATTGGATATTTTTGAGAAATGGTGGGCGTGGAAGGAGTGTTAGTTGCCTTCCAATCACTTTCAACTATGATAAAGGGCACTAGCCATTTCAGTTTCCATTCGAATGAGCTCTTTTTGAAGTTTCTACGACAACGCGTTCTATAAAAACCTTATATGCCCCAAGGGCATAACTTACAACCCTTGCCCTGAAGGCTGGGGGGGTTGTCATCCTCAAAGCCATAATTTCCAGAACTCTCAACTACGTTAAACAAAATGGCAATCTTAAAATTTTAATTGGATATGTTTGGGGAAAAGTTGGGCGTGAGAGGGGGTTAGTTGCCCTCCAATCACTTTCGGCTATTAAAAAGGGCACTAGCCCTTTGAATTTCCAGTCGAATGAGCCATTTTTGAAGTTTTTTTTCGACAACGCTTTCTATAACAACCTTATATGCCCCCAGGGCATAACTTACAACCCTCGCCCTGAGGGCTGTGGGGGAGTGTCCTCCTCAAAAACATAATTTTTTATATGGAAATCAACTACGCTGAACAAAATGACTATTTAAAAACTTTAATTGGATGTGTTTGGATAAATGGTAGGCGTGGAAGGGGTGTTAGTTGCCTTCAAATCAGTTTCGACTATTAGAAAAGGCATTAGCCATTTCAATTTCCAGTCAAATGAGTCCTTTTTTGAAGGTTCTACGACAACGCGTTCTATAAAAACCTTGTATGCCCCCAGGGCATAACTTACAACCCTTGCTTTGAGGGATGTGGGGGGCTGTCATTCTCAAAGACCTAATTTCCAGAACTTTCAACTACGTTGAACAAAAGGGCTATCTTAAAATTCTGATTAGATGTGAAAGGGGAAAATTTAGGCGTGATAGGGGGGTTAGTTGCCCTCAAATCACTTTTTACTATTAAAAAGGGCACTAGCCCTTTGTATTTCCAATCGAATGAGCCTTTTTTGAAGTTTCTACGACAAAGCCTTCTATAAAAACCTTATATACCCCCAGGGCATAACTTACAACCCTGCCCTTTGGCAGCCCCCTCATCTTGCCCCCCCCCCCGAGGGCTGTGGGGGATTGTCATCCTCAAAAACAAAATTTCTATATGGAAATCAACTACGCTGAACAAAATGGATATCTCAAAATTTTTATTGGATGTGTTTCGGGAAAGGGTGGGCGTGGAAGGGGTGTTAGTTGCCTTCTATTCACTTTCGACTATTAGAAAGGGTACTAGCCACTCCGATTTCCAATTGAATAAGCCCTTTTCGAAGTTTCTACGACAACTTCTTTGATACGAAGTGCCCTGGTCTAAAGGAAAAAAATAATAAATAATACATTGTGCCAACATCGTTCTTATATGCCCCAAGGGCAAAACCTAAAACCCTTGCCCTGAGGATTGTGGGGGAGTGACCTCCTCAGAAATATATTTCCTATCTGGAAATCAACTACGCTGAACAAAATGGCTATCTCAAAATTTTGATTGGATATGTTTCGGGAAATGGTGGGCGTGGAAGGGGTGTCAGTTGCCTTATATTCACTTTAGACTATTAAAAAGGGCACAAGCCACTCAAATTTCCAATTGAATAAGCCCTTTTCGAAGTTTCTACGACAATTTCTTCGATACGAAGTGCCCTGGTCTAAAGGAAAAAAATAATAAATAATATATTGTGCCAACATTGTTCTTATATGCCCCCACGGTATAACTCAAAACCCTTGCCCTGAGGGTTGTGGGGGGGAGTTCCCTCCTCAAAAAACATATTTTCTATTTAGAAATAAACTACGCTGAATAAAATGGCTATCTCAAAATTTTGATTGGATGTGTTTGGGGGAATGATGAGCGTCGGGGGGGGGGGGCTAGTTGTCCTCCAATCACTTTCGACTATTAAAAAGGGCACTAGCCACACCAATTTCCAATCGAATGAGCCCTTTTCCAAGTTTGTACGACAGCTCCTTCGATACGAAGTGCCCTGATCTAAGACCACGAAATAAAAAATAAATAAGTAAATAATACATTGTGCCAACATCGTTCTTTACTTAGGCAGCGCTTTTGCGCTGCCTATGATATGTTATTTTTCATAGCTGATAGCCGGTAGCTGCTTCATAGTGTGTTTTAGAGGCGTCCTATTCTTCTGGTACGCGTGGCTGCCACTGAAAGACGACCTTCGGTAGTCGAGTTTCGGGCATACAGATCACCTGACCGAGGTATTGCCACTTTCTACATTTGATCACGTCGATTATCAGCGGCACAGACGTCTTCCATCGTACAATAGCGTTTGTTAGTTTTTGGGAACAGTGAATATTTAGAATGAGCCTTAAACACATTTTTTCGAACACGAGGAGTTTTTTTTTTAAAGTTGTTGATCTATGTGAAAGGTTTCAGAACAGTAGCAAAGCGTTGAAAGGACTTTGCTGTTGAAGTACCTCAACTTGAGTAGGAGAGAGTACTTCTGGCTGTGCCAAATTTGGGACAGCTTCCTGAAGGATGTATAAGCCTGGCCGATTCTTAGCTTAATTTTTTGCTGACACGATCCTGAACAGTGGATGCTACTTCTTAAGTATCTGAACTACACGACTTGCTCTATTGTCTGGTAGATCGTAGATTGAGTGGAGATCCAAATGTTTGCCATACTTTTTGTTTTGTTGGCATTTATCTTAAGGCCAAAAAGTTCGGCAGCGTCTCTGACTTGGTCAAGGTATTGCTGGAGCCTTTGTTTGTAGGACCCTAAGAGGCTGATATCATCAGCAAAATCAGCATCTTCGAGTCGCGTATTACCCAAGCAGATTCCATATCCATCGCAGGTCCTGAGAATATAGTCAATGATGAGGATAAATTAAGCGGTGATCGCACACAACCTTGCTTCACCCCTGTCATGATGCAAAAGTAACAGATACTCCCGTCACTTGTCTTCACGTAGCGCTGTGTGTCTTTTTAGAAGGCTTCAATGATCTAGACGAGCTTTCCAGGAATACCGTAGTATCGGAGAACCTTCCTAAGCGTTTGGCGATCTACCGAGTCGAAAGCTTCTTGAAGTCTATGAAGACCAAGTACAGCCTATTACACCATTCATTTGCTTGTTCCAGCAGCATTCTTAGAGTAAATACAGAACGGGCGCACGATCGGTTTGGCCGGAATCCATGCTGTTCCTCTCAGAGATGTTCCTTCAACGCTGATTGTATTCTGTTAAGGAGTATAGTCAACAATAGTTTGCTAGATATTGAGACAAGGCTGACACCTCTCCATTTTTGCATTTTGCAGCGTCGTCTTTTTGGAATATTTTAACGAGAGTAATTTTTTATCCAATCTTTAGGATTTTTTCTGTTCTCCCAATTATAGAGAAAATTTTTATCCATGCACTTATGCATTTAGCTACTAAGTATTAAATCATTTCAGCCGCAATTCGGTCTTCCCCGAGGGACTTTCCAGACTTCAGTTTCTCAACCGCTTTTATTATCTCCCCACCAGAGAGCGCTTAGATTTCAACGGTAAGGCTTAGACATGACGTGTCTTGTATATCTGGAGGATCAGCAGGTGATGGTCTGCTTATCAGCTTTTTTAAATGTGTCGCCGAGGCTTCGTTCACTTTATCAAGGTCAGTAACAAATCATTTAGACTCATCTTGACGGGTCCATCTGTCTTCAAACGTTTTCCAAATATCTCATTGGTGATAGAGTATAATGACAGAGAGTCTTCCCGTCTAGCAGCTTTTTCAGCCTTTTCAGCTTTTTGTTCAAGGCTGGGACCTTTATCAGTGCGGGCACTCTTCTTTATAGCATTAATAGGTATAGTATACACTAGTTCATAGGCGTGGCTCCCATCAGGGGACAGAGTATTGAGAAGTGCTTCCTTCTTGTCAACCCTCTTCTCGATCAGATCCCACGATTCAACGGAGATCCATCCTTCTTTTTAGCGATTTTTCATACCGAGCGTTTCGTAGGCAGTATCATTATAGGTTTGTCTGATAGCAGTCCAAGCTGCCTCCAGAGTTTCACCTCTCAGTAGATTGAGAATTTCAAACCTGTTGGTCAGTTTTAGCACAAACTGTGACCTGATTTCTCAATCATTAAGTTTTTCACAGTCATAGGACCGTTGCCTAGTGGTCCTCATCTTTCTCAGGCCGTCAACTTTACTCTGATTTCGGCAACCATCAGGCTGTGGTCAGAGAAGATAATATCAGTACCTCTAAATTCGCATGCATCAAACAGCGACGTCTGCCACTTCTTACTAATAAGAAAGTGGTCGCTCTGGTTTTTTTTGCCTCCATCAAGTGAAGTCCAGTAATATTTGTGTATATCTTCACGGGCAAAGAGAGAACCACCAACAATCAAGCCGAAGGACTGAGCCATTTCCATAAGCAGCTCTCCCTTTTCGTTGCGTTGTCCAAGACCGTGGTTGCCCAAGACATTGACACAATAATCCTCTTCGTTACCAACCTTCGCGATGAAATCCCCATGGCATATAGGATGCCATGTCTGGGTACATCCTTAAGGTAAGATGCCAGTTCATGATAGAACGTCTTTTCTGTGGCTTTTTTGTTAGTGTGGCTCCGATTGCGTGCATAGCACGCAATCAGAGTCATTTTGGTATGCTTCCTATGAAAAACCGAGCAGTCATAAAGCCTTTGCTCACGGGTGTCCAACTAATCAGTGATTTTTCCACAGGTTTTAAAATAAATACGGCAACTCCAGTTTCGCGCCGTGTTTCGTGGTCGCTGAAGATTGAGGTGTTTCCACCGCTGAGCAGTTGCTTTCCGCTTCTCAGCCATCACATTTCGAGAGGACCATGATGTCTAGCAAATAGCGGATCATCTCCTTCTCTAGCTGCTCTACTTTCGACAGCTGTGCTAGCGTTCGAACATTCCAAAATCGGACTCAGTGGTATTTTTGAACTCAAAAATATTGTCCGTTGGGTGGGTGCAGGGTGTCGTCATTGAAAAGGGAATTCCGTTATTTTTTCTAGAATGTTTCTTTTGCAAACTGTTTTTTCCCAGGGAGTTTAGTGCATGATTCTGGTGGTGGGCTGCAATCCCACTGCGTTTCCTCCCCCTTTGCATGATTGGGACTGTACAGCCGAAATTAGGTTCGAGCTGCAGATGGAGTTGTATTCTATAGTGCTGTATTCTATAGCATTTGACAAATTGGAAGAATCTTCTGTTTGATATCTTAGCTGAAGCTCATCGACTTTTTCGGAAGTTCATTTCATTTCAGTCTTTATTGATAATTAATTAAAAAAACTTTTCACAAAATAAGTTTTTCAAAGAAAAGTAAAGAACTCCATTAAACAAAAATGAGCAAAAATAAAATCAAATAATCTACCAAGCGTCAAACTACCACAAATCAGCATCGATGAATAAATGAAACCCAAAACGAACAGAAATTACAATATATAACCGAGTCAAACTCAAAACGAACAGAAATTAACACAAATTGGGCTCAAAACCCATATGCCTTCCCAAGGCCAGAACATAATTTGCACTTTACTGAAAAAATATAGATGTTTTTACTTTTATAACTTTAATAAATCAAATAATATTAACATTTTGATTATTAAATATCAGTATATGTATATTAATCTGATAATGCACATTCGTTTGTATTTTTTTTCAGTAAAGTGCAAATTATGCTTAATTATAAACAAAATGGCAGAATGGGAAGGGGGGTTAATTACTCTCCACTCACTTTCGACAATTGAAAAGGGCAATTTCAATTTCCAATCAAGTGACCCCTTTTTGAAATTTCTACAACAATTTTCTGTATAAACCTTATATGCCCCAAGGGCATAACTTACAACCCTTGCACTGAGGGCTCTGATGGGGTTATCATCCTAAAAGACCCAATTTCCAGAACTTTCGACTACGTTGAACAAAATGGATATCTCAAAATTTTGATTGGATGTGTTTGGGAAAATGGTGGGCGTGAGAGGGGGGTTAGTTGCCCCTCCAATCACTTTCGTCTATTAAGAAAGGCAGTAGCCCTTTGAATTTCCATTTGAATGAGCCCTTTTTGAAGTTTCTACGGCAACACTTTCAATAAAACCCTTATATGCGCCCACGGCATAAATTACAAACCTTACAGAGGACTGTGAGGGGAGTGTCCTCGTCAAAGACATAATCTCTAGATCTTTCAACTACGCTGAACAAAATAGCTATCTCAAAATTTTGATTGGATGTGTTTGGGGAAATGGTGGGCGTGAAAGGGGGTTAGTTGCCTTTCAATCACTTTCGACTAGTAAAAACGGCACAAGCCATTCCAATTTCCAATCGAATGAGTCCTTTTCGAAGTTTCTCTACGACACCTCCTTCGGTGCGAAGTGCCCTGGTCTAAGACCAACCAAAAAAATAATAATAATAAATAATACATTGTGCCAACATCGTTCTTTACTTAGGCAGCGCTATTGCGCTGCCTATTATAAAAGAAACCCCGAAGTTGTTAGGCTTTAGGCAGTATGAAACCCAATACTGTTTTGCGTTTTGAGTAAAGCGCTTATTTAGCGTAATCCAACGTACTTAAGGAAGTACCATAGCCTAAGTAAGTTTTTTTGTTAGTATAGATATAGATTGCGTAGGCTCATAATCGATTCTTTTTGTTCATTAGAAGTTTCAATTTCAATCTCTATGTTCATCCGACAACCGGTCTTTTGTTGTTGTTCTTTTTTGTCATTGATAGAAACTACAAAGTCGGAATTTCGCAGCAAAGTTTTATTTAGAAAATTATGGATTGGTCTTATAATTTGTAGAGATTTAATAACGGCACCCTATACGTTATTGAATTCTCCCCTACTTATCCTAAGTATAAAATTATCTAAGAACCTGAATGCCCATTTTTATAACAGGAATTTTAATAGTAGTTCTAAAATTAAACTTAGCTAATGCAGGGCAATTTTCAGTTTGGAAAGGTGAATGGTAATGTTAAAACCAGCTAAAACCAAATCTTTCTTTCATAATATCAGTCCTCGCTAAAACCAGTTCTTTGGTACCTGGGTCGGTACTCTTCGGGATCCAAAATCTGGACAGTAGTTTGATAAATGTCGGTCTTACTTTTTCTCTTTGTTTAGGCAATTAGGTGAAATCTCAGGGTTACCTCAACCATAATGACAACATCCTTTTACTTTTCACTGTTTACTAATACATAATTTGCTAAATATTAAACTAAGACAGATCCTTCACATTTGAGCAAATTAAAGATTTTTTCTTCTGCAGTTTGGACGGAAGTTGTTTCGATTCTTATGATAAATAACTATTCAAATGCAATAATAACTTACGCAATATTCCGTTTATTTCGCAAACAGTTTTACCGAAGCTATCGTTTCGTATAACCAGGATAAGTCATAATTTCAGAATGTCTACAAAACCAAATGAAACTTTTACTTGTGTTTTAGGCCCTTGTTTAGCCAACCGTCTAAAACTTGGGAAGTAATCTGAGAGGAACAAGAGTACCAAACTCGGTGCCTAGCTCTCCACCCAAGCTCCAAAAACTCATTAAACGTCTCCTAATAACAGCAACTACTATTCAAAGATGGGGTGAAGGTGTAGATTAGGGGCTATTTGATATAAAAATCATTTTTTTCATGTCTTATCTCTTCCCCTCCATAGGAACCTCTTGGGCGTTTCCCTTTCAAAAACATAAAAGGTTATTTTGCCCAAACTTTTTGCAATTCAATTCTGTCCAAATTCAATAAAAATGATTCTGTAAAAAAAACTATCAACTAAAACAGCCTGATACAATTCTTAAGGCTGTCCTGAACCTATTTGAAAACATGGCCATAAACTGACAAATTTTTGACCATTCCCTCAATAATATAGTCAAAGCTTTATAAAATAGTGAAAACTTTTTTTCCTAAAACCAGAACCAAATAAAAAATTAGCATAAGAGATTAAGTTCTCTCAACCAAAAAACACCGATTCTTACTTTGGAGGAAGGAAATGTGGATTCCTTAGCAATACCACTTTGCTAGGTTGAGGTCAAAACAACTTAATGTCAAAAATAATCACTGAGCTTGATATAATCAAAATATGGCGCAACATTTTTTGCCCCCCCCCATCTGGATTGTAAAAGATAACTTTTATTGGTATTTAATAAAAAATGGCTTTTTTTTCTGGTACCTTTATTGCGAAAATTAATCCTCCCCCTCCCTCTAGATCTTGAAAAAAATCACTTTGCCCCCCCCCTTCCGCAATTTCCGTGAATTGACGCCACTGTGTAACGAGCAGCTCAAATTATTTTTAATCAAATGTGTTTAAGAAACAGTTTGCCTTTTCAGCACCTATACGCATCTAAAGCCGGGGTATCTGTTTTGCTAACACCAGTACCTATATTTATATTGAACCTACTAATAGGGCATATAAACCACATTGAATTTATATATATATACATATATATATATATATATATCTATATATATATATATTATATATATATATATATATATATATATATATATATATATATATATATATATATATATATATATATATATATATATATATATATATATATATATATATATATATATATATACATATATATATATCTATATATATATATATATATATATCTATATATATATATATATATATATATATATATATATATATATATATATATATATATATATATATATATATATATATATATATATATATATATATATATATATAGATAATATATATATATCTATATATATATATCTAATATATATATATATATATATATAATATGTATATATATATATATATATAAACTTGGGCGTAAAAACGCATTATATGAGGTTTCAAGCCCCCTTCCCTTCAATTTTCCCTTTAATGCTTATGACTTCACATTTTTTGGATCTTGGGAGGGTTAGAATTAGTGAATCAAAAAAAAACATTTATTATTATAATTGTTCATATACACGCAGAGGAACTGTCATGCAATCTGTATCATTTTATTGGTCTTTCTCAGCTATAAAAGTGATTATCGCACCGACGCCTGCATTTTTTTACAGGATAATACCACGTTATCTACGTTACCTTAGTGAGTTTCCGAAGCACTGAAGCTAGCAATCCATGTCTCCGTTTTTAGGTACTGTTAAAATTTGCACATACATTTACACTTTTAAAATTCGCAGGAATCGAAACTAGCCAACCGCTGCCCCGACTTTGGATAGTAGAAGCGCGACCCCAGGTGTGGGAGAACCAACTCTTGTTTTACCGAATTGAAAGACGAGTACTTTTACTGGTGTGATTAAGCATTTCATGAAACAGAAAATGCTATGAAAAAAACTTGATCTACCAGGCTTTACAAATATTGAAAAGAGATTTTTAGTGTCTAAGTCAAATGAAACAGTTATTCCACTTGAATTTCTCCAGGATTCGGTTTGATCATGGTCTGTTTTATCTTCTGCTGGGAGTCTATTCTAGAGTTCTGTGATCACCGAACGAAGTAATTTGACAGATATTAGCATATTCTTGCCTTTAAGCATCCTAAAAACAGAACTCACAAGGTTAGGACGATTGACCTTCTCTATGTCCGCTTGGACAACAACATAACGATAAATAAAAGTTCAAATAGGGATAAAATCCTTTAATAGACAGTGATTTTTCGCAAACAGTGATAAAATTTCACAAGAAATACTAGATATCTCGGTCACATATGCAGTGACCGTCATTCTCTCTCCAAAATTTTTTGAGGAGGAGTTGTCTTTTCTAAGAAAAATACTAATAAGTAACATGTATCCAGAGTCACTAATTAACCAGAATTTTTTCAAAAAGAAGGAAAAAGTTTCTAGAGATGTCTAAGGAAGTGTTTGAGGCTACTCGGGAGAAGGATGTTTTTTGTACCCTACCATATGTGCCCGAGCTAAGTGAAAAACTTAAAAGAATTTTACAGAGTAATGGTCTAAAGGTAACTTTAAAGAGTAATAATACTTAGGGTAGTATTCTAAATTGTGGTAAGGTCTAGCTTCATTGGGGCAACAAAGTGGGGTCTATCGGATCCCATGTACTTGCGGAAGCTCATATGTGGGACGTACTAACCAGAATTTGAAGAAAATAAGATTAACAGCATAAAGATTCATTTTCATAGGTGAAAGCAGGATTCTAAGTCTGAAGAATTAAGCCCTTTTCGGAACATATTTTTAATCTTACAGACCATTTTATTTTGTTCGATAATCTCTCTTTGATTTCTAGGGACCGGGGTTTAAAGCAAAATTTTCGTGAAACTCTTGAAATTAAGGAATATTTATTCAAGAATATAGCTTTAGATCGTGACACAAGTGAATTTGGTTTGAACACTAAACGATAATTTATTAAAATCTGATAAAGTAAAGTTCAATTCACCCAATGTAGTTAACCTCTGTCCAAGTGTTAGTTCATTCAACGCTAATAAACCAGATCCAAGAAGGTCAAGGAGACTAGCTTCCGCTTTTGCATTGAAAAGAATTAGATTATTAAACAATATGTAGTTTTATTTTATTTCGTATACAAACTATTGTTTCTAATCGTTTTAGTTTAGTTTTATTACTGATGACGGTCACTGCATATGTGACCGAAATATCTAGTATTTTTTGTGAAATTTTTATCACTGTTTGTGAAAATCACTGTCTATTAAAAAGATTTTATCTCTATTTGAACTTTTATTTGTCGTCACGGAAAGGCAGTTAGGTCTCTGAAATTATCTACAACAACAGAAATAGCTTGATAATACCACGAGGTAATACCTACAGGCTTAAAGTACCGGCGTCATTACTAGTTGGTGTAAAGACACAATTTAGTTTACAACCCCACAAATTGCATAAAAATCAGATTATAAGAAGGCAGCCGAAGATCTATTTTTTTTCCACAATATTTCTCTCCTTCCTCATAGCTTCTTTCTAAAAAAAAGAATCTGTCAAACTCTTCCAGGAAAAGAATTTATTTGAATTTTGTTTGGACAACTTATTTAGAAAGCAGGGTTACATCTGAAAATTTGAAAATATCCCAAGATTCTCATGAACATTTCCCCCGTTTAGAGAAATAAATTCCAAAACAAATACTAAAAATACACATTTGATAGTATTTTTAATATAGTTGCTGTCACGACTGAAAATGGATTCTGACACTTTTATAGTTCCCAGGTAATTCCTAGAAATTGTCTACTAAGCTGCAGGAAAATTTAAAGATCAGTTTATGTTCAAATGCATTTTGGTTCTCTTGATTAATATTGTTTTCTGATTCTTCTTTTGTGAACATATTTGAAACAGTTTTTCGCAATAGTCTTAAAAGAGTGAAAATATCACATATGACTCTTAGGCATGACAGCGACGATGTATTTTTCTTTTCTATAGATCCCAAACATTGAGCTAAAGTCTCAGGATATTGGGAAAAATCCAAGGAGTGGCAGCCCTGTTACAAATTAGCAATCACAAAAAAGTTCCTGTGCTCCTCCGGGAGTTTCTTCTTTAGTGGGAAATGAAACCTGGGTCCCAGGTTTTTGAACACTGAAAGCAGCAACTTGACAAGACCTTTCAACCATGATTTGCAAAGGTAACTTGGGGTAGTAAGCCATGTAATATGCCAAAGCTCCAATGAAAGAGTCTCCAGCACCCTGAAAGACATCACCATTCCGTATTCAAATTAAAACCCAGTTACAATAATAATAACAAAAGCTTCATTTAGGAAAAACAAATAAATACATTAACCATAGAAAGTAAACCTTGGTAAGGCAACAGACCTTTTCTTAGAAAAACAACAAAAAAAACAATAGTAACACTTACTGTCAACTAGGAAAAAGAAATAGAAAAAAAATAGCAAAAAAAAGCGAAAAGAAAAAAAAATATCATGAAAGAAAATAACTTATCTCAGCTTTTTTTCAACCTAGTATAAAACATCAATTAACAAAAATTATAGATTATAAATAATTCTTCTAAAATTGGTTTTGAACAATGCAGAAAAACGATGAATTTGAATAATAGAAAACTGATTTTGTATAGCAATCACTAGAAGTTAAAAATTGAAAGCAATTTCATTAATCATTCTGTGTAAATATATCATACGTTTTCTCTTGTATAGTAAAAAACTTGATATTCAGTTTCATTGTGCCTTATTCAAAAAAAAAAAAAAAAAAAAAAAAAAAAAAAAAAAAAAAAAAAAAAAAAAAAAAAAAAAAAAAAAAAAAAACGTGTGGAGTTTCTAGAAGGTTTTATAATAAAAAAAAATGAGGTGAGAATTACAAATATCCAATTAAATTTCAAATAGACATCCCGTGAATACTTAAATTGTTTTCTTCATACAAATTTTTTGTAGGCAGTTTGTTTTATTCAGATGCTATATTATAATTAGTTTCAAGAAAAAAATCTAAACAGAAGCTTTTCAAAGAAAAGTAAAACAGGTACATTAAGCCAAAGATGAGCAGAAATACAGTCAAATAATTGTTCTAGCGCGAAACTACCACAAATCATCACCAAAAACGGTCAAACTAAAAAAAGCAGAAATTACAATAAATAACCAAGTGAAACTCAAAACAAGCAAAAACTACCACAAAGCGAAATAGGGATAACGCTATCCCGTGCCTTTTAAAGACTAGAGAATAATTTGCCCTTTACTGAAAACAATTTGATTTATGGTAGTCTAATGTTGGTAATATTATTTTACTTTATTTCTGCTCATGTTTGGGTTAACGTAGCACATTACTTCTCTCTGAAAAACCTATTTTTGCTAATTTCTTTTTTATTATTTTCTGTTCGTTTTTAATTGACATAGTTTTTCCATGGGTTTGGAACAGAATATTCTAAATATTGCTAGTCAATTTTTAACAATAGTTGTACTATACTGCTTTAGATCGATAGGTACGGGGAAACAAATTAAAAAAGGGCGTAGAAAATCTACATAATCTTTGGGATTTTATAGAACTGACAGAATTCTAACCCACGTGATATTACAAGCTCGAGAACGGATAAATATTAATTAACTATCCCCATCCACATACCTCACAGGTTTCAACTGAATTTCCTTAACCTTTCCTGAGATATGCCAGATACACCCTTTTGACAACGCTAGATGTACATAATCTGTTTTGATTTAGTTTAATTTCCAATCAACATGTCCTGATAAGTTTAACTTAAGATCCGCAGCCGTTCCGGAGAAATCGCAGGTATGCCCTTTGGACAAAATTGGATGCACATTATGTCCTATTTTTTTCGTTTAACATCTCCAAAAATACCCTGAAGATCGAACATAATTTCACGAGTTTTTCCTGGGATATTCCACAGACATCCTTTTTGCAATCTGGATACACATAGTCTATTTTCATTTATTTTTACATATCCCTCAAATTTCCCAGAAAAGTTTCAAAGTAATATCCTTTTCCATTCCTGTGACATTGCATCTCTGTCATTTCAACCTGGATTCATTTAAACTCTTTGGATTTAGTTAAATATTAGTGGTAGTACAGTAGTAGCAGTGGCAGTAGCAGTAGCAACTGCTACTGCTACTGCTAAGAATTTCATGAAAGTTTACCCTTAATATCCAAGGTCAACATCCTCCCACAACATGCCCTATAAGCTTCAACTTGATACCCCAATCCCAAGATTTTGATATTACTGATACACCCTTTTGACAACCTGCATGCATATGGGGTGTTTTTATTTAATTGCAATTCCCCTCGATATTCCCTATAATTGTCATCTTTATATTCAACATTGCAGTAAAATTTTCAATTAAATGCTCAAAGTTGTTGCTGATACATAATGATACACCTTTTTGACAACCTACCTACACATGGTGCATTTTGATTTAGTTCAACATCCACCTAAACATTCCTTGAAAGCTTCACATTAATATCCTTACCGTCAGTAGTAGTAATAGTCGTAGCAGTAAGAGTAGTAGTAGTAGCATGTTTTTTTCAACATGCCCCCTCTACATACTCTGGAAGTTGCGACCTAATACCCTACGCAGTTCCAGGGATATTGCGGATACGTCCTTTTGACAACATGCATGCAAATAGTCTGTTTTGATTTAGTTCCACATCCTCACAACATTCACTGAACTTCTCACCTTAATAAACTTAGCTTTAGCCTAGTAGTAGTAGCAATAGCAGTAGTGACAATAGTAGCGGTAGAAGCCGGAGTAGTAACAGTAGTAGTAGTAATGGTATCAGAGGCAACGCTATAATGTTGCCTATAGTAAAGGTCATGCGACTCCAATGTTCTATTATTTACTTATTATTTCTTCCCAGAGGCACTTCATATGGAAAGGGTCGTCGCGGTTCACTTCGGAGGGGACTCATTCGATTGGGAACCGGAGTTCTAGTTCCCTTTTTAAGAGTCAAAAATGACCCTGAGTACAACTAGCCCCCCCCCCCAAATCCATTTTTTTTTCCCAAATACACCAAAAAAAAATTTTGAGATTGTCATTTTGTTAAAAATAGTTCAAAGATCATATAACAAAAAACCTTGGTGTCGACACAACCCCCCAGGGCCCGAAGGCAGGCATTGTAAGTTATGCCCTGGGGGCAAATATGGTTCCTATAGAAGGGATGCTTGTATAAACTTCAGAGAGGGCTCATTTGATTGGCAAATAAAAGTTCTAGTTCACTTTTTAACAGTCAAAAGAGATCGGAGGGAAACTACCCCCCTGCCCTTTTTTCCCGAAATGCATCAGATAAAAATTTTGAGATAGACATTTTGTTCAAAATTGTTCAAAGATCATATAAAAAAAAAACACCGGGATCGACACAACCTCCCAGGACCCGGGGGCGAGCGTTGTAAGTCATGCCCTGGGGGCACATATGGTTCTTATAGAAGGGATGCTCGTATGAACTTCAGAGAAGGCTCATTTAATTGGAAATTAAGAGTTCTAGTTCACTTTTTCAGAGTCAAAAGTGATCAAGGGCAGCTAGCATCCTCCCCTCCCATAAGGCGGGGGACAAGAGATTGGAGGGAAAATACCCCCCCCCCCCTACGCCCTTTTTCCCAAATACATCAAATAAAAAAAATTTGAGAAAGTAATTTTGTTAAAAATAGTTCAAAGATCATATAACAAAAAGTCCAGTGTCTACACAACCATCTAGGGATGCTCGTATAAATTTCACAGAGAGCTCATCTGATTGGAAATTAAAAGTTCTAGTTCACTTTTTAAGAGTCAAAAGAGATCGGAGGGAAAATACCCCCCCCCCCCCCCCACGCCCTCTTTCCCCAAATGCATCAGATAAAAATTTTGATTTAGACATTTTCTTTAAAATAGTTCAAAGGTCAGATAAAAAAAAACTCTGACGACGACACAACTGTCCAGGGCCCTGGGGCAGGCGTTGTAAGTTATGCCCTGGGGGCATATGAGGTACTTATGGAAGGATGTTCGTATGAACTTCTGAGAGGGCTCATTTGATTGGAAATTGAAAATTCTATTTCACTTTTTAAGAGTCAAAAGTGATCAAAGGGCAGCTAGCACCCCCTCCCTCTCCCATGCACCTTTTACCCCAAATACATCAGATGAAAATTTTGAGGTAGTCATTTTGTTAAAAATAGTTCAAAGATCATATAACAAAAACTCCAGGTCGACACAAGCCTCCAGGGCCCGGGGGCAGGCATTGTAAGTTATGCCCTGAGGGCAACTATGGTTCTGATAGAAGGGATGCTCGTATAAACTTCAGAGAGGCCTCTTTTGATCGGAAATTAAAATTTATAGTTCGGTTTTTCAGAATCAAAAGAGATCGGAGGGCAACTACCCCCCCCCCCCGCTCTCTTTTACCCAAATGAATCAGATAAAAATTTTGAGATAGACATTTTGTTAAAACAGTTCAAAGATCATACAAAAAAAACTCCAGGATCGACACAACCTCCCAGGGTCAGGGAGCAAGCGTTGTAAGTTATACCCTGGGGGCAAATATGGTTCTTATAGAAGGGATGCTCGTATAAACTTCAGAGAGGGCTCATTTGATTGGAAATTAAGAGTTCTAGTTCAATTTTTCAGAGTCAAAAGTGATCAAAGGGCAGATAGCAACCCCCCACCCCCTCCCATAAGGCGCGGGACAAGAGACTGGAGGAAAACTACCCCCCCCCCCCCCCCTACGCCCTTTTCCCCAAATACATCAAATAAAAATTTTGAGAAAGCCATTTTGTTAAAAATAGTTCAAAGATCATATAACAAAAAGTCCAGTGTCTACACAACCATCTAGGGCCCGGGGGCAGGCGCTGTAAGTTATAGCCTGGGGGCATATAAGGTTCTTATGGAAGGGATGCTCGTATAAGCTTAACAGAGGGCTCATCTGATTGGAAATTAAAAAGTTCTAGTTCACTTTCTAAGAGTCAAAAGAGATCGGAGGGCAACTACCGCCCCCCCCCCACACACGCCCTCTTTTCACCAAATGCATGAGATAAAAATTTTGTCATTTTCTTTAAAATAGTTCAAAGGCCAGATAAAAAAAATCTGATGACGACAAAACTACCCAGGGCCCTGGGGCAGACGTTGTAAGTTATGCCCTGGGGGCATGTAAGGTTCTTATGGAAGGGATTTTCGTATAAACTTCAGAGAGGGCCCATTTAATTGGAAATTGAAAATTCTATTTCACTTTTTAAGAGTCAAAAGTAATCAAAGGGCAGCTAGCACCCCCTCCCCCCTCCCGTGCTCCTTTTCCCCCAAATACATCAGATAAAAATTTTGAGGTAGTCATTTTGTTAAAATAGTTCAAAGATCATATATCAAAAACTCCAGGGTCGACACAACCCTACAGGGCCCGGGGACAGGCATTGTAAGTTATGCCCTGGGGGCAACTATGGTTCTGAAAGAAGGGATGCTCGTACAAACTTCAGAGAGGGCTCTTTTGATCGGAAATTAAAATTTATAGTTCGCGTTTTCAGAGTCAAAAGAGATCGGAGGGCAACTACCCCCCCCCCCCCGCTCTCTTTTCCCCAAATGAATCAGATAAAAATTTTGAGATAGACATTTCGTTAAAAACAGTTCAAGGATCATACAAGAAAAACTCCAGGATCAACACAACCTCCCAGGGTCCGGGAGTATGTAAGTTATAAGTTATGTTACGCCCGTTGTAAGTTATGCCCTGGGGCAATATGGTTCTTATAGAAGGGATGCTCGCATAAACTTCAGAGGGGGCTCATTTGATTGGAAATTAAGAGTTCTAGTTCTCTTTTTCAGAGTCAAAAAAGATTTGGGGACAACTAGCCTCCCCCCCCCGCCCCCTACGCCCTTTTTCCCAAATACATCAAATAAAAATTTTGATAGCCATTTTGTTATAAATAGTTCAAAGATAATATAACAAAAACCCCAGTGTCTACACAATCAACTAGGGCCCGAAGGCGGGCGTTGTAAGTTATGCCATGGGAGCATATAAGGTTCTTATGGAAGGAATGCTCGTATAAACTTCACAGAGGGCTCATTTGATTGGGAATTGAAAGTTCTAGTTCAGTTTTTAAGAGTCAAAAGAGATCGGAGGGCAACTACCTACCCCCTCCCCACACACACCCTCTTTTCCCCAAATGCTTTAGATAAAAATTTTGAGATAGAAATTTTATTAAAACAGTTCAAAGGTCAGATAAAAAACGCCGATGATGACATAGCTGCCCAGGGCCCTGGGAACGGCGTTGTAAGTTATACCCTCACGCAAATGAGGCTCTTATGGAAGGATGCTCGCATAAACATCAGAGAGGGCTCATTTGATTGGAAATTGAAAGTTCTATTTCAATTTTTAAGAGTCCGGGGTCGACACAACGGTCAGATAACAAAACTCCGATGACGACACAACTGCCCAGTGCCATGGGGCAGACGTTGTAAGTTATGCCTTCGGGGCAAATATAGTTCTTATAGAAGGGATTTTCGTATAAACTTCAGAGAGCGCTCAGTTGATTGGAAATTAATAGTTCTAGTTCACTTTTTCAGAGTAAAAAAAGATTGGAAGGCAACTAGCCTCCCCCTACGTCCTTTTTTCCCAAATACATCAAATAAAAATTTTGAGATAGCCATTTTGTTAAAAATAGCTCAAAGAACAGATAACAAAACTCCGATGTCGACACAACCAACTAGGGCCCGGGGGCAGGCGTTGTAAGTTATGCCCTGGGGGCATGTAAGGTTCTTATGGAAGGGATGCCCGTAAAAACTTCACAGAGGGCTCATTTGATTGGTAATTGAAAGTTCTAGTTCAAATTTTAAGAGTAAAAAATGATCGGAGGGCAGATAGCCCCCCGGCCCTTTTTTTTTCCCCAAATGGATCAGATAAAATTTTTTAGATAGACATTTAAAAAAAAAAAAATAGTTCAAGTCTGATAACAAAATTTCTGGTGTCGACACAGCCCCCAGGGCCCAGGGGCAGTTGTTGTAATTTATGCCCTACGGGAATATATGCCCCTGGGGTTGTAAGTTATGCCCTGTGGACAAATCTGGTTCTTTTAGAAGGGATGCTTGTATAAACTTCAGAGAGGGTTCATTTGATTGGAAATTAAAAGTTCTAGTTCATAGTTTAAGATTCAAAAGAGATCGGAGGGGGAACTACCCCCCCCCCCACACACGCCTTCTTTTCCCCAAATACATCAAATAAAAATTTTGAGATAGACATTTTGTTGAAAATAGTTTTTAAAGGTCAGTAAACAAAACTCCGATGACGACACAACTGCACAGGGCCCTGGGGCAGGCGTTGTAAGTTATGCCCCGGGGGTATATAAGGTTTTTATGGAAAGGATGCTCGTATAAACTTCAGAGAGGACTCATTTGATTGGAAATTGAAAGTTCTATTTCAATTTTTAAGAGTCAAAAGTGATCAAAGGTCAGCTAGCCCTTCGATCCCTTTTCACCCCCCCCAAAAGAGATAGGAGGGCAACTAGCCCCCCTACGCCCTCTTTTCCCCAAATGCATTAAATGAAAATTTTAAGATAGCCATTTTGTTAAAAATAGTACAAAGATCATATAAGAAAAGCACCAGGATCGACACAACCTCCCAGGGACTGGGGGTAAGTGTTGTAAGTTATCCCCTGGAGGCAAATATGGTTCCTATGGAAGGGTTGCTCGTATAAACTTAAGAGAGGGCTCATTTGATTGGAAATTAAAAGTTATAGTTCACTTTTTAGAGTCAAAAGAGATTGGAGGGTAACTAGCCCCCCGAACGCTTTTTCCCAAATACATCAAACAAAAATTTTGAGATAGCCATTTTGGTGAAAATAGTTCAAAGTTCAGATAACAAAACTCCTATGTCGATACAACCCACTAGGGCCCGGGGACAGGCATTGTAAGTTATGAAAGGGATGCTCGCATAAACTTCAGAGAGGGCTTATTTGATTGGGAATTGAAAGTACTAGTTCACTTTAAAGAGTCAAATGTGATCGGAGGGCAGATAGCCCACCCCACCCTTTTCTCCCCAAATGTATCAGATAAAAAATTTTGAGATAGACATTTAAAAAAAATGTTCAAGTCTGATAACAAAAACTCTGGTGTCAACACAATCCCTAGTGCCCGGAGGCAGTCGTTGTAATTTATGCCCTGGGGGTATATATGGTTCTTATGGAAGGGATGCTCGTATAAACTTCAAAGAGGGCTCATTCTATTGGAAATTGAGATTTATAGTTCCCTTTTTGAGAGTCAAAAGTGATCAGAGAGCAGCTATCCTCCCTCCCCAAAGCCCCTTCCCCCCATATGCATCAGATAAAAACTTAAGATAGCTATTTTCTTAAAAATAGTTCAAGGGTCAGATAACAAAATTTCCTGTGTCGACACAACCCCCCAGGGCCCAGGGGCAGGCTCTGTAAGTTATGCCCTCGGGGCATACACGGTTCTTATGGAAAGGATGCTCGTATAAGCTTCAAAGAGGGCTCATTTAGTTGGAAATTGAAAGTTTTAGTTGGGTTTTTAAAAGTCAAAAGAGATCCAAGGCAAATATTCCCCTCCCCATGCCCTTTTTTTCCCCAAACCCATTACAATAAATTTTAAATAGCCATTTTTTTTTAAATATTTCAAAAATCAGATTACAAAAACTCCGGTGTCGACACAACCCCCCAGTGTCCGGGGGAGGCGTTGTAAGTTGTACCCTTGGGGCATATGGGGCATATGGTTCTTGTGGAAGGGATGCTCGTATAAACTTATGAGAGGGCTTAATTGATTGGAAATTGAAAGTTGTAGTTCACTTTTTAAGGGTCTATAGTGATCGCAGGGCAACTAGCCCCTCCCCTCTCTACGCCTTTTTTTTCCCCAAACCCATCCGATAGAATTTTTGAGATAAACCATTTCGATAAAATAGTTCAAATGTCAGATAAAAAAAATCCGGTGTCGACAAAACCCCAGGGTCCGGGGTAGGCGTTGTAAGTTACACCCTGGGGGCCAATATGGTTCTTATAGATGGATGCGTGTATGAACTTCAGAGAGGGCTTATTTGTTTAGAAATTTAAAGTTCTAGTTCACTTTTTCAGAGTCAAAAGACATGACGATTTTGTTAAAAAATAGTTCAAACATCAGATAATTAAACTCAAGGGTCAAACCCCCTCCCCCCGCAGCCCGGGGACAGGCGTTGTAAGTTATACCCTGGGGGCATACATGGTTCTTAATGAAGGGATACTCGTATGAACTTCACAAAGGGCTCATTTGATTGAAAATTGAAAGATCTAGCTCACTTTTAAAGAGTCAAAAGAGATCGAAGGGCAATTAGCTCCCCCCCCACGGCATTTTCCTCCAAACCCATCCGATAAAAATTTTGAGATATCCATTTTGTTAAAAATAGCTCAAACATCAGATAATAAAAACTCCAAGGCTGAAACAAACTCCCAGAGCCTGGGGGCAAGTGTTTTAAGTTACGCCCCTTGGCATATAAGGTTTTTATGTAAAGAGAGGTCGTATAAACTTCGCAAGTGGCTCATTTGATTTGAAACTTAAAGTTCTAGTTACCTTTTTATGAGTCAAAATGTATTGGAGGGCATCTACGCCCCCCCCCCCCCCACACACACACCCTTTTTTCCAAATGCATCCGATCAAATTTTGAGATTGCTAGTTTTTTTTTTTTTTTAAGTAGTCCAACGATCAGATAGCAAAACTTGGGGTCAACATTAGCGCTTCACTGAAAATCAATTATATTACAAATATTTTCTTCTCCAGTTCTTACAGCGTTGAAAATGAAAATAAAATTACAGTGAAATAAAATCTTGAGGTGATGGATCTTTCAACAATCAATATCATTATATATCAAATATTTAATTTGATTTTGCTTATACTTTCCAGGACTGTTCAAGACATATATTTTTCAGTAGAGCGCCAATGACGCAGTAGGTTTTAGACTTTTACAAAGTGAGAAGGAAGCGATACCAAAATCTTGTTTGCAGTGACTTTTCTTCGTTTCAAGCTTGATATGCATATTGAATTTAAGTTTCACTCGTTTTAAGATTTATTTATGCATTTATATTAGTATCTATGGTTTGTTTGTTTGTATTGATTGTTTATTTAATTTCTGTTCGTTTTGGGTTTCATTTATACTTCTACCGCAAAATATTTTTCTTCGTTTTCTTGATTTGCATATTCCATTTAAGCATTACTCGCTTTAAAATTGAATTATTCATTTATATTATTACTTGTATGTTTTTTTGCTATGATTGTTTATTTACTCTCTATTCGTTTTGGGTTTCATTTATTATTTAAGAGAATAAATTAACTTCTGGTCATTTTGAGTTGAATTTTAACAGGTATTTGTATCTGCTGATCTTAAGTTTAAAATGGCTTTTACTTTTCTTTGAAAAACTTCTTTTTCGGAAAGTTTTTTTTTTAACTAATAGCATTAAAATTAGTAGTGTAAGCATACAAATATTACCTTTGATTAGTTCAAACATCCCCCACAACATGACCTATAAGTTTCAACTTAATTCTCCAGCCCTAGGATACGATATTACTGATACGCCCTTTGGACATCCAGCATACACATGGGGTGTTTCGATTTAATTGAAATCCCCCTCAATATTCCCTATAATTTTCGGCTTTATACCTTTAGCCTTAGTAGTAGTAGTAGTTGTAGTACTGGTAGTTCACCCTCAACATTCCCTGAAGTTACCCTCTTCATACCAAGATGATAAAAGAACAGATAACAGAAACATCCAATAAATCCTTTACCTCTACAACGCTAGGGTGAAGTTACATATATTAGGTCTTGCTAAAGTTGGGTTCATGCTTACCCAGAAAGCAACAATCCCACTTCTTTAGTTGCACCAGTCACAAAGGCTTACAACAGATTGATTTAGGGGCAATTCCAAAAACATTACCTATTAGCAGAATCTACACCCTGACTAGACACGTACCCGATTACATAAATAAAGGCTTTTATCAGAGAATTGGGATTACCATGAGAGCTATCCCAAAAAGAGATCTAATCATAATAGGCAGAGACTTTAATAAAGATATCAGGTGGAAATGATCATCAGAGGAGAAAGATACCGAGGGGGGGGGGGATCCTGTCCCCCATATTTTAAGAATTACATTATTGGTGTTTTTCATGGGAAAAAGGAAAAACAAACAAAATTGCGTCTTCCCTTTGATCCTGAAAACAAGGGTGCCTAAAAAGGAACGCCAGATTTGAATCTACTATTAATCGAATTTATTTTTGAAATACGTAAACAAAACCCAACATTCTCTTCAGGAGATGTTATGATTATACGTGAGACGCAATACCCGGCATACAAATCCCCATAAAAAAAAAAAAAACAAAAACCAAAAGAAAAAAAATCCCCATTCTAGCATTACAAGCATTCGTTCTGTCAATGAAATTGACAGAATTTAGGCCCTAGGGATCATTGATCAGTCCCTGGAGTTGTGTTTTATTTGTGTATTTATATTGAATAAACTCAAATTTGAAGTTCAAGTTCAAGAAACTAACCATCGCTTGCTCATACATTTCCCCATAAACTTTGTTGAGAATCCGTTGAATTTCTTGTTTGAGCTCCAACAGATTATGGGGTTTCTTTTTGAAAAGTCGTGACTTAGTGCACCCGTACAGGAAAAAGTCAAAAGGTGTCAGGTCACAAGATCGAGGTAGATAAGTTTGGCCTCCGTTCTAACAATATTAGTCTGCCTCGAAACTTCTCACGTATTAGGGCAATTGTGCCTCCTGAGTGTGGCAAGTTGCACTGTCTTGTTGGAACCAGAATTTTTTGTATTGATTTTATGGAACTGAGGCCAAAGGAAATTTGTGATTATCACAGGGTAGCGGACTCGATTCACTGTGACCACCCTTCCTTGGTCATCTTCATAAAAATAAAGACCGATTAAACCCCACTCTAGATTTCCCATCATTGCCCGTAAGTCAAGATTTTGATGTGTTATGTTGAACCGGATTTTTTCATATTTCCTGATCATCAGATTCATTAAATGCAACAATGCGTCCCATACTCGTATATAGTTTTCAAACGGTTTCCACAAAACTTCACCATTTTTGAAGTAAATTTTTACGATCAAGACTCATTGTTCTGTACAGTATCCTTCCATGATTATTAATGAAAGTTCTTAAGCCGAACTATCAGGCGAAATATCCGCGTTGTTTTAGTCTTTCATCTTTTCTCTCTACTGGCCGCAGTCTCGTTTGTTGTCTTTTCATTGAGTTTTACCTCTCTTTGTTGTTTCCTTCCGTGGTTATACACAACAAATATTAAGCTGGAAAACAAAAGGACAGGGTCAGAATGACAAAACATGCAAAAGCAATGTTGCCAACAACAAGAAATAAAAATAATAGGCTTTTCATATCCGACGTTCATTTTGAGACACCCTATATTATTTTTATATCTATCGTCATAAATAGAGAATTAAAAAAATTAATGTCCCCCCCCCCGTTCAGAACCCCCCCTGCAGCAAGTAGCTGACAAAGGGCACAATATACAGCTCGGTAACTTGATGCCGTAGATAGCTATTGTTTAGTTTCTATATAAATTCTATTAGCTTAATTGTTTTGAATCTTTTTGACAGGTTGATTTATGTCTGACCAGTCTTTTTTTCTGACCAATCTGATCATATTTGTTGCTTTTCGTTGCATTAATTTTAGCTTTGTTGCATTAATTTCAGCTTTGAAATGCATTTAGGAAACTAAACTTATACTGACAGGACATAATTTTTAAGATGCACAACGTTAATACAATTCATTTCTCTGACCGGGCAGCCTGCTTGATTCAAGGTTAATGTTGTCATCATATGTTTTGTTTCTTTACTTTTATGTTTCTGTACAATCAGATATTTTCATAAAATTTGCTTACGGTTGTATCAACAGCTTTCACAGGAGGAGCTGATATCAATATTCCCTTGTTGGCTTCATCTTTAAGATAGGCTCCACGACTACCCAAGGTTATTAAGACAACTTTGCATCCTCTTTCTTGCAATATATGAGCTGATCGATCTGCTGATTCAATACTATCAACTTTTTCACCAGTCAACATTTCAGCCTGCAAAATTTACGTGCTTAAGATTTTCGATGTACCCATAAACATAGTGTCAAAAATAGCCATGCTCAATTAAAGAGTGGCGATTCAAAGTAGTTTCTAATCTTTTATGATAACTACTTTTTATAAGAAATGAGCCAAATAAAGAGGCGCATCAGGATTGCCTGCATTACAAGCTGACTTCTGACTGCATTAAAAAATAATAAAATAAAACATGCAATGCAAAATCTGTCATAAATAAATTTAAATAGTTCCAAGAAAAGGATAAAAGTGAAAAAAAAATTATCAGCATCCAAGAAGTATCTTTGCAAAAAGAATAACATAAAACTAGAAGTGTTTTAAGAATTAATAATGGATCAAATCCATTTGCTAATACGGGTAAAAAGAATGGGTAAGTAACAAATAGCCACTCTATAAATGTTCCTTTTAGCCACCGCTTCATATAGTCAGATAAAGTCTGAGGCAAACTAAAATATAAAACAGTTTGTGGTAACGAACTGTAAGTAAGAGCGGCTCAGCCCAATAGTCATTGAAACTTTGAAAAACGAAATTTTAATAAAAGAGAAGATACATAAAAGAATTGAGTTTTTATCCTAATTCAAAATATGTCACCCATCAAAAGGTGCGAGCCTGAGAAAATTTGCCTGATTCTCAAACAAGAAGGGAATCACCCCAAAAAACTATAGGAATCTTAACAAAAATCACACCATCAGATACTGCGTATCGGAAAACCCTGTTGTAGATATTTCAAGTTCCCATCTGCAAAAATTTGGAATTTTGTATTTTTTTTTCTAGAAAAAAGATCATGGATGCATGATTATTTGTTGTTGATATTTTGTCTTTCTTTGATTTTATCAAGGGTAAACTGATCAAACCAGTGACCCTAGAAGATCAGGAGGGCTCAACCAAACGGAAATCAAAAGTTCTAGCGAAATTTTAAGTGATAAAAAAGAATGGAGGGCAGCTAGCCCCCTCCCATGCCCACGTTTCCCCAAGTCATCCAATCAAAATTTTGAGATAGCCATTTTTCTAAGCATAGTTGAAAGGTATAGTTAGCATGGCTCTGGAAATTAAAGGGCCCCCTACAGCCTCCGGGGAAAAATTTTCTAGAAGTAATTGTGATTTCCTGGACCCAAAGAGAGTCAAAAGTCGGGATAGCAGTAGAATGCATCTATTGAATTCTACAAGACACATAGGAAAACATTTCTACAAGGCATATACACCTTTTCAAAGAGAGTGAGTATCCTCTCACACTAATGTTCCTTGGTACTTTCCAAGGAAAGAGATCAAACACGTCTTTAGCAACTTCGTTCATCATAATGTGTTTTTTTTAACCAAAAACTAGACATTGTCAAATTGCGTATTTAGGAATGATTTTGTAGGAAAAGCTGTCTATCACCCATGCATCATCCACTGTTCCATTTCTTTGAAGTATGTGCTATCAAACTGGTTTCTGATTTTTTGGACAATTTGGCTTTAGTCAAGACTAGTTTGTTAGGAATGTGTCGCTACTAATTAAAGAAATAGGATGCTACACTCAGAATTGATAGATTGGCATATGGTTTTACATCATTTTGCTTAAAAGCTAACTCTAATTGCAAAAAAGGGTATAGCATTTGCGAATTGGACTATACGAACGATATTAATTGAATAATAGGGAAAAAAAACAGAGCTAGATAGCATTTGCGAATTGGATCGTATGAAGGTGGAGAGAAAAGGGTTAAACTGATTATCAGTTAAGGTAACCCTCGGGTTGTTAACTCATAGCTTATTTATTATAAATTTGTAACAATATCAATCTATGAAAATGGTTAACAATGATAAAATGGTGTTGTGACTTGACCAAGCTTTACTTCATCGATGTGTTCTGTATAATACACAAGTGGCGTTTGAACAGTGTTGTCAATTTAAAATAGGCTCTAACGTTATAATATACTATAAAAGCTGATACTAATAGAGATATAGATGTCAAGAAAAGAATTTTAATAATGAAATTCAGATCAATCCATAATTAGTGAACGGATCATATGAAGGTGGAGAAAAAAGGGTTAAACTAATGACCAGTTAAGGTAAGCCCGAAGGGCTTGTTAACTCAGGCAATTTCTTATAAATTTGGAACAATATCAATCTATGAAAATGGTTAACAATGATAAAATGGTCTTGTGACTTGACATAGCTTTACTTCTTCGATGTGTTCTGTATAATACACAAGTGGCGTTTGAACAGTGTTGTCAATTTAAAATAGAGTCTAACGTTATAGTATACTAAAAAGTTGATACTAAGAGAGAGATGTAGATGGCAAGAAAAGAATTTTAATAAAGAAATTCAGAACAATCCATAAAAATCCTAACAAATCAAGTAGTGAGGTGCATACGAGTACGAACTATCAAGGATCATAAGCACTAATGACCCTAACCACCAGGGGCCTTAACCCCCAATCGTCCCCTATGCCCAAACTCCAAAGGACCCCTCCCCCAACTTTTTTGGGCCCCCTCCCCCCCATTTTTTTCTGAAGTTTTTTAAACTTTTTTTTATTTTTTTTTTAACATGATATATTTTTTTCAACTTTTTTTTACATGTCTTCGAATGAGATGTGACATACTTAAAAAAAATCATATTTAATATTTTCCAAACTAAAAATGAGAATGGTATAGATATGTTAGTCATGACTATTAGAAAAATAATGTTTGTAGTAGCACTTTTTTTTATTGGACTAAAATTTTTTTTTTGACTTAGAAATTATTCAACTTTTTTTTACGTATCTTAAAATGACATAAATATGCTTACGGCTCTAACAATTGTACTCTATGCTTGCTCAGAGACACGATGCGGCTTTCCCACTGGTACTCTTTGGCCGGTTATCGACTCTATCTAGTGTATTGCATGTATTAAATCAGTATTTTTACGCAGTGGAACGTTAAACACATAACTACTATCTATAAAAAAGTGAAGATGAAGCATTTGAAGAAAGTGTGTTCACATGATAGTGTTATTGTAGCATTGAAAGCTGACAAGGAGAAGTATTTAAACTATGAAATAAGTACAAGTGGCAACACTAAAAAATTCCATTGTACAAATGGTGGATATGCGAGATTAAGATCTCCAGAGATGATTGCACTCAAAGAGAATGCCAAACATAAAAATAATCGTTGATGATAAGGATAACTCCTTGCTAGTGCTTCCGGTACCATGCTACCTGTCGATAGAAACTATCGTTATCTTCTAGGTATTAGCATTCAAATGAAAGCAAGACAAAAAGAAAGGTCTACTCTTCTACTAATATCATAAACCATATCTTGTCTACGTGCCGGAACTGTTACCTTTGTAAAAATGATGTTGTAATAGACAGTGAAATTGCGGAAAAATAAAAACGGCATGGTAGAAAATATCACTATGGAATATAAAGATGAATCGATGAAAAAACAAAGTGCCAGCAAACGCTACTACCATTGATCAAACAGTCAATGAACCAAATAATACCAAAGACGAAACGCATATTGAACCTGTCGGTGACACACCAGTAAAAATTGTGTATGACTCAAAATGGAGAGGATGTTCATAAAAAAAATTTATTCACTCTAACACTTAGATTTTGTCAGTTTTTATCCGACATATCCGACAAAGGATGCTGATAAAGCATTTATTCGCTCTTATACTTAGATTTTGTCAATTTTATTCAACATATACGACAAAGGATGCTGATAAAGCATTTATTCACTCTGATATTTAGATTTTGTCAATTATAATCGTTGTAACTGATAAAAGATGTTGATAAAAAATAAATTATTCACTCTGATACTTAGATTTTGTCAATTTTATCCCAAGTACCCGAGAAAGGGATGTTGATATAGAATTTAATCACTCTGATGCTTAGATTTTATCCGAGATATCCGACAAAGGATGCTGATAAAGCATTTATTCACTCTGATACTTAGATTTTGACAATTATATTTGATGTATCTGACAAAAGCTGTTGATAGAAAACAATTATTCACTCTGACACTTAGATTTTGTCAATTTTATCCAACATATCCGACAAAGGATGCTGATAAAGCATTTATTTACTCTGATATTTAGATTTTGTCAATTATATTCGTTGTATCTGACAAAAGATGTTGATAAAAAAAAAAATTATTCACTCTGACACTTAGCTTTTGTCAATTTATCCCATGTATTCGAGAAATGGATGTTTGATATAGAATTTAATCAATCTGATACTTAGATTTTGTCAATTTTATCCGATATACCCGACAAATGATTTTGATAATGCATTTAAAGGATGTTGATAAGCATTTATTCACTCTGATACTTAGATTTTGTCAATTTTATCCTATGTATCCGAGAAAGGGATGTTGATATTGAATTTAATCACTCTGATATTTAGATTTTAATCACTCTGATACTTAGATTTTGTCAATTTTATCCGACATATCCGATAAAGGATGTTGATAAAGTATTTATTCACTCTGACACTTAGATTTTGTCAATTTTATCCGATGTATCTGGCCGACTCTAAATGATTTTGTGATCAATTTTATCCTATGTACCGAGAAAAGGATGTTGATAATAGAATTTAATCACTCTGATACTTAGATTTTGTCAATTTTATCCCACATATCCGAGAAAGGATGTTGATACGGAATTTATCACTCTGATATTTAGATTTTGTTTGTTATTCGATGTATCTGACAAGGGATGTTGATAAAAAAAATTTTCACTCTAACCGTTCTGTCATTTTACCCATGTATTCAAAGGGATGTTGATAATGAATTTAATTCACTCTGACACTTAGATTTTGTCAATTTTATCCGATGTAACTGGCAAAGGATGTTGATGAAAAAAAATTATTCACTCTAGCACATAGATTTCGTCAATTTTTATCCTATGTATCTGAGAAAAGGATGTTGATATAGAATTTAATCACTCTGATACTTAGATTTTGTCAATTTTATCCGACATATCCGATAAAGGATGTTGTTAAAGCATTTATTCATTCTGATATTTAGATTTTGTCAATTTTATTCGATGTATCTGACAAAGGATGTTGATAAAAAAAACTTATTTACTCTGACACTTATATTTTATCAATTTTATTCGATGTATTTGGCAAAGGATGTTGATAAAAAAGTTATTCACTCTGATACTTAGATTTTGTCAATTTTAATCCGACATATCCGACAAAGGATGTTGATGATAAAAAAAAAATTATTCACTCTAACACTTAGAAATTGTCAATTTTATCCTATGTATCCGAGAAAAGGATGTTGATATAGAATTTAGTCACTCTGATACTTAGATTTTGTCAATTTTATCCGACATATCCGATAAATGATTTTGTTAAAGCATTTATTCATTCTGATATTTAGATTTTGTCAATTTTATTTCGATGTATCTGACAAAGGATGTTGATAAAAAAAACTTATTCACTCTGACACTTATATTTTATCATTTTTATCTGATGTATCTGGCAGAGGATGTTGATAAAAAAAATATTGACTCTAACACTTAGATTTCGTCAATTTTATCCTATGTATCCGAGAAAAGGATGTTGATATAGAATTTAATCACTCTGATACTTAGATTTTGTCAATTTTATCCGACAAAGGATGTTGATAAAGCATTTATTCACTCTGGTAGTTGGATTTTGTCAATTTTATCCGATGTATCTGACAAAGGATGTTGATAAAAAATGTATTCACTCCGACACTTAAATTCTGTCAATTTTATCCGATATATCTAACAAAAGATGTTGATAAAAAAAATTATTCACTCTAGCACTTAGATTTTGTTAATTTTTTTCCTATGTATCCGAGAAATGGATGTGATATAGAATTTAATCACTCTTATACTTAGATTTTGTGAAATTGCTGTATTGTCTGTCCAGGAAACGAATTCAATCGATAATAATGTTAATAAGAATTTGTTTAATTTTTTTCATAATTTCCTGAATTAAATTTCTGTATTGTGTATCCAAGAAGTGAATTCAAAAAAAGTTTGTTACTTACTTACTTACAGTTTTTTTCATTATGACATATCCAACAACGGATGATGATAAAGAATTTATTCATTCTAATACATAGATTTTGTCAATGTTATCCGACATATCTGACAAATGATACTGATAAAGAATTTTAATAAAGAATTTGTTCAATTCGATACTTAAATTATGTCAGTGTTATCAAACGTATCTGTCAAAAGACATTGATAAAGAATTTATTCACTCTGATACTTAGATTTTCCTCAATTTTATCAAGCATATCTGACAAAGCATGTTGATAAAGAATTTATTCGCTCTGATACCTAGATTTTTGAATTTTATCTGATGTATCCAACAAAGAAGTTGATATAGAATTTATTCACTACGAACTTAGATATGGTCAATGTTATCAAACGCATCTGTCAAAAAGACATTGATAAAGAATTTATTCACGCCAGATACTTCGATTTTCTCTCAATTTTTATCCGAAGTAACAAACCGACAAAGGATGATGATAAGGAATTTATTCATTCTAATGCACAGATTTTGTGAATGTTATCTGATGTATCAGACAAAGGGAAGTTGATAAGGAATTTATCCGCTCTAATACATAGATTTTGAAAATGTTATCCAATGTATCCGAGAAAGGATGCTGATAAAGAATTTATTCAATCTGATACTTAGATTTAGTCAATTTTATCCGATGTATCTAACAAAGATGTTGATAGAAAAAAATTATTCACTCTGATACCTAGATTTTGTCAATTTATCGCATGTGTCTGACAATAGATGTATGCAAATTCCTTTTCTTACATCTCCGATGTTTTAATAGAAATTCTAAACGTTTGATATACTAGCATACTCTAAAAATAATAAACACATAACAATCTAATGCATAATATATTTTTAATGAAATAATGCCATGTAGAATTTTAATACAAAAATAGATTATGATACATTATTAATATCATGATCAACTTTGGACATTTTGAATCTGTTGCATAAATAGTTCACCATGTTCTCTCTTGATATTGTAGGTATTGTCTTCTCTTAGCTCGTAATAAGTAGAATAATCATTATTCCATTTTGAGTCATACACAATTTTTACTGGTGTGTCACCGACAGGTTCAATATGCGTTTTGTCTTTGGTATTATTTTCGTACACTGACTGTTTGATCAATGGTAGTAACATTTGCTGGCACTTTGTTTTTCACATCGATTCATCTTTATATTCCATAGTGATATTTTCTACCAATGCCTTTTTATTTTTCCGGCAATTTCACTGTCTAATACAACATCATTTTTTACAAAGGTAACATTTCCGGCACGTAGACAAGATTGGTTTATGATATTAGTAGAAGAGTAGGCCTTTCTTTTGTCTTTGCTTTCATTTGAATGCTAATACCTAAAAGATGACGATAGTTTCTATCAACAGGTAGCATGGTACCAGAAGCCCTAGCAAGGAGTTGTCCTTTATCATCACGATTATTTTTATGTTGGCATTCTCTTTGAGTGCAATCGTTATCTTTGAGATCTCAATCTCGCATATCCACCATTTGTACAATGGAATTTTTTGGTAAAAAAAAAATTTAATTCCTTACTGTCATGACAATGCACGCATACGTTTTTCCGATAGTGTTACCACTTGTACTTATTTCATAGTTTAAATACTTCTCCTTGTCAGCATTCAATGCTACAATAACACTATCATGTAAACACACTTTCTTAAAATGCTTCATCTTCAGTTTTTTTATAGATATTAGTTATGTGTCTTGAACGTTCCACTGCGTAAAAAATACTGATTTAATACATAAAATAAACTAGGTAGTGTCGATAAACGGCCAAAGAGTACCAGTGGGAAAGCCGCATCGTGTCTCTGAGCAAGCATAGAGTACAATTGTTAGAGCCGTAAGCATATTTTATGTCATTTTAAGATACGTAAAAAAAAGTTTGAATAATTTCGAAGTCAAAAAAAAAAAATTTAGTCCAATAAAAAAAAGTGCTACTACAAACATTATTTTTCTAATAGTAAAGGTCATGACTAACTTATCTATACCATTCTCATTTTGATTTTGGAAAATATTAAATGTGATTTTTTTTTGTTTTAAGTATGTTTCATCTCATTCAAAGACATGTAAAAAAAAGTTGAAAAAAATATATCATGTTAAAAAAATAATAAAAAAAGTTAAAAAAAAACTTCGAAAAAAATTCAAAAAAAATGGGGGGAGGGGGCCAAAAAGTTTGTGGGAGGGGCCCTTTGGAGTTTGGGGATAGGGGACCATTGGGGGTTAAGGTCCCTGGTGGTTAGGGTCATTGGTGCTTATGATCCTTGACAGTTCGTACTCGTATACACCTCACTACTTGATTTGTAAGGATTTCTATGGATTGTTCTGATCTTTTCTTTATTAAAATTCTTTTCTAACATCTACATCTCTCTTAGTATCAACTTTTTAGTATACTATAACGTTAGACTCTATTTTAAATTGACAAACACTGTTCAAACGCCACTTGTGTATTATACAGAACACATCGAAGAAGTAAAGCTATGTCAAGTCACAAGGACCATTTTATCATTGTTAACCATTTTCATAGATTGATATTGTTCCAAATTTATAAGAAATTGCCTGAGTTAACAAGCCCTTCGGGCTTACCTTAACTGGTAATTAGTTTAACCCTTTTTCTCCACCTTCATATGATCCGTTCACTAATTATGGATTGTTCTGAATTTCATTATTGAAATTCTTTTTCTTGACATCTACATCTCTATATAGTATCAGCTTTATAGTATAACTATAACGTTAGACCCTATTTTAAATTGACAACACTGTTCAAACGCCACTTTGTGTATAATACAGAACACATCGAAGAAGTAAAGCTAGGTCAATGCACAAGACCATTTTATCATTGTTAACCATTTTCATAGATTGATATTGTTCCAAATTTATAATAAATAAGCTATAAATTAACAGACCCGAGGGGTTACCTTAACTGATAATCAGCTTTTTTTCGCCCTTTTTCTCCACCTTCATACGATCCAATTCGCAAATGCTATCAAGCTCTTTTTTTCCCTATTATAAAATTAATATCGTTTGTATAGTCCCCAATTCGCAAATGCAATAATAACCCTTTTTTTGCAATTAGAGTTAGCTTTTTAAGGAAAATGATATAAAACCATATGCCATTCAATCAATTCTGAGTCTAGCATCCTATTCTTTAATTAGCAGCGACACATTCCTAACAAACTAGTCTTGACTAAAGGCAATTGTCCAAAAAATCAGAAACCAGTCTGATAGCCAGATACTTCAAAGAAATGGAACAGTGGATGATTTGCATGGGTGATAGACAGCTTTTCCTACAAAATCATTCCTAAATACGCAATTTGACAATTTCTAGTTTTTGGTTAAAAAAAGACGTTATGATGAACGAAGTTTTGCTATAAAGACGTTGTTTGATCACTTTGCTTGGCAAAGGTACCAAGGAACATTGGTGTGAGAGGATACTCACTCTCTTTCCTTTGAAAAGGTGTATGTGTCTTGTAGAAATGTTTTCCTATTATGTCTTGTAGAATTCAATAGATGCATCTACTGATAGCAGCTTCATGTAACCAAAAAAAATGAAAAAAAAAAAATGTGCATTTCCCACTTTGTAAAGAGGCAGTTTTAATTTCAAAAACTAAAGGCATCAAAAGTCAGGATTGTAATTTCCTAATTCTATTAATCTTTCAATAATAAAATGCATGGCCCAATAGAATCTCCCTGTATATAATGTAGTTGTTTGACTACTGATAATTTCGGGATCCAAATCAGCTTGTTAATTACGGTATCATAGGCAGCGCGATAGCGCTGCCTAAGTAAAAGACGGATGTGGGCATAATGTATTATTTATTTTTTTTCCCTCAATACCCGGGCACTTCGTACCGAAGGAGTTGTCGTAGAAAAAACTTGAAAAGGGCTCATCCTACTGGAAATTGGAGTGGTTAGTGCCCTTTTTAATAGTCAAAAGTGATTGGAGGGCAACTATACCCCCCCCCCTTCCCCACGCCCATCATTCCCCAAAACACATCCAATCAAAATTTTGAGATAGCCATTTTGTTTAGCGTAGTTGATTTCCAGATATAAAATATGTTTTTGTGGAGGGACAATCCCCCAATACATAAACTTATTTTAAACATAAAACATAAACTTAAACATAAACTTATTTTGTGATTGTGATTATGTTAATATTAATTAAAAAAACTTTTTCTACAAAATAATATTTTCAAAGAAAAGTAAAGATAACCCCATTAAACCAAAAATGAGCAAAAATAAAATCAAATAATCTACCAAGCGTGAAACCACCACAAATCAGCATCGATAAATAAATGAAACCCAAAACGAAAAGAAATTAAAATAAATAACGAGTCAAACTCAAAACGAGCAGAAATTAACGTGAGTAGGGCTCAAAACCCCTATGCCATTCCAAGGCCAGAACATAATTTGCACTTTACTGAAAAAAATATAAATGTTTTTACTTTTATAACTTTTATAAATCGAATAATATTAAAATTTTTTGATTAACAGATATAAGTATATGTATATTAAACTGACAATGCACATTCCAGTTTGTATTTTTTTCAGTAAAAGTGCAAATTAATGTTTCTGGCCTATGGAAGGCACAGGCCTATAGAACCGTTGAATTTCCAATCGAATGAGCCTTTTTGAAGTTTCTACGACAACGCCCTTCTATAAAAACCTTATATGCCCCCAGGGCATAGTACTTAAAACCCTTGCCCCCGAGGGTTGTGGGGGAGTGTCCTCCTAAAAAAAAAATTTCTCCTGAAAATCAACTACGGCCTGAACAAAATGTGGGCTATCTCAAAATTTTCTTGGATGTGTTTGGGGGAATGATGGGCGAGGGGGGGCTAGTTGCCCTCCAATCACTTTCGACTATTAAAAAGGGGCACTAGCCACGTCCAATTTCCAGTCGAATGACCCGTTTTCGAAGTTTCTACGACAACTCCTTCGATACGAAAGTGCCCGGGTATGGAGGAAAAAAAAAATAATACATTATGCCCACATCGTTATTTTATATCGTTTCGTCAAGTTCGAATGAACTCTTTTTTCGAAGTTTCTACGACTACTCCTTCGATACGAGGTGCCTGGGATATGGAGGAAAAAAAATAATACATTGTGCCCCACATCGTTCTTGGATGCGTTAATCACGGTATCCAACAAAAAATGGGTGGCACTGATTGTATATATCCTCGGCGTAAAATTTAAGGGGTTGATTTTTTCAGTTGTAAAGTTAATAATGCATTAACAATTGACAGTTTTAACCCAAATAAACAACAAGACAAAGCAAAACAATGAATTCAAAGAAAAAAGGACCAAAATAAATAAAAAAAATAAATCAACTAGAACACAATATGGGATTAGACACCATGAAATGGCTGAAACTTTGAATAGCACTCAGAAATAGCAATAACAAATGGGTGTTTTGTATTTCTGTAAGCTAGGATCAAATCAGATGATAATGGCTGCTTTCCTATTGAATACTCCATTCATAACAAGTCTTAAAGGTACTAACAAATTAGACATTATTTTTGTACTTTTTTTTTTTTACTTGGAGTTTTTTATTTATTATCTGATGCGATTATGTACGGCATTATATTTTAAACAATATGAAGATAATGAACACATAAAGATTAGTGTCCTTCTAAAATGCCCATAGAGCCGTCCATATCCCTTCTCTTTTCCAATTCATATGAATATTAATGTTTGGGACTCCTTGTAAAGATGAATGGAGGGAAGTGTGTCAACGAAATAAATTGAAGATATTTTTTTGTTTGTTTCTTTGTTTCCTTCACGCCTGTGCTTCCTTTAAACAGTGGTAGAATACTTCCCTGGTTCCTTTTAGGACGCACAACATCCATCCTACCTGGCATAGCCTGACTGATATAACGGGATATGAGGCATAGAATAAACAAAACCTGCTAAAGTCAATTTGACTGTGATGACTAGTCAAGGAGGCAAACCATGTTCAACACTGTTTCACATTCTTCATTTTATTTCAGAGCAGGGTTGCCACCCTGGACTTGAAGAATTACTACATTCGGAGAGGAAAAGTTTACTAGGCATCGCATATGTTTTTTAATAAATGCTCAAAAAAATTTTCCGCGTACGGCTATGACGCAAGCGCGCACCAATCAAGGGACTTTTTTTCTCGATTTTTTACTTATAGGAGGGATAAATCAATACAAATTTCACAATCTTTTTTCCTTTTTTTTTCTTCTTTTTTGTTCTCTCTTTCCTCTTTTCTTGTCGTTTTCCATAGTATGATGGAAAATTCGGAAACCTACAAGTTCAAAAATCCTTTTTTTTACATTAGATACTCATACTTTTTAATTTCTCTCAGCAGGATCCTTTCGCCTCAATTAAAGATTTTCAAAACTGAGGCGATTCACCTAATCCACCTTGGGGGTGTGGCTTTTGGTTTTGAATTCCAATATATTCCCAATCATCACAAATCCAAGTGTCATTATAGGTTCATTTTTAGTTGCTAAGATTTGATACACAGAAAGCTGAATTTTTGGTCGACCTTTAGACGCCGGAAGTGCAGTGTTTGGTGTATTGAAAATAGGTGACTGCTTGTGCTGTCTTCTGGGACAGACAAGCAAAATTTGTAAATTGTAAAACAGACAAGAGCAAAAATCGTAAATTGTCATATGTTTTACGATAATTTTGTTCCCTGAATTCAGGGAAAATAAAAAAAAAGTTGTTTACTATAAATCATGACTTTTTACTAGTTATTATTATATTTCGGAAAATTTACTAGATCCTCATAAATTTACTACATTTAATTTTTTTTTTACTAGACTCTAGTAAAATCCTACTGACGGTGGCAACCCTTGTTTTCAGAGCATAACCTTGATTATAAACGAAAGGCGTGGTTTTTCGTCGGAGATAGCTGACTCTCCATTAGGGTTCCAAACATTTCAATCGGATCAATTACAAAGAGCCTTAAGCTTGGCTCCAAATTACATCGCCAATATTATTTGAATTTCTCGGGTTTGAGAGATTCAATTCAAATACTAAAAGACAGATATGTCTGTGATAAAATTCCGTGCAAATTCCCTTGCTATTCCTTTAAAAGTTTGTAAACTTTTAACTGCTGAGTTGTCATCTTGCACATTTGTGCACGTTCTGTTCAGTGTTAGCAGTGGATAATCAGCAAGCTTAACATCAGCAAGCGTCATGCCTAAAGATGTAAAGCAACATGTTAATCTGTGTTTTTAGATCGGGCAGGTGGCGTAATCATGCGGTTATAGCTCAAACCAATTAGTGCCTTTAATGCCTGACTGAAGCCAAAAATTGGCTAGTGTGTATAACATTTCTTGGACCAGGGGTTGCGTAGTAGTTGGCAACTACGCTACAATATGTGTTGTTAATTAGATTTATTTGAAAACATTTACCTAGTCAATCATGCCATACTTATATATATAAATTCCGAAATTCCTGCTACCCTCCTGAGATCGGTAAGTCTGATGTAAAAATTCTGACGTTCCAAAAATGTGGCTGGCAAAATGGAGCGGACAAACCGATAATTCAAATAATTATTGTTGATCTGAATAATTTATTGTAACAAATGTTACCATTTTAGAACAAAAAAAGTCTAACTTTTAAACGAAGCAGCTATAAAAATTTACTACCCACGCTAATCATGGTTAATGCTAATTTTAAATTCTTTATGGACCAGCAGTTCTACTAAATGAAAACATTTCATCCAGGTATATTTTGCTACACACCCAGTACAATTTCCAGTTAAAAAATAACCTTTTGAAGGCAATTATAAAACAAATTAGTTGCAACATTTATAGTAATATAATAAACAATCACCTAACTTTCTGGAAAGTACAAGTTAAACTTTAGTGCAAAGAGGACGATTGAGCCAGGGTGTAGCGTAGTTTCTTTTCTTTTTAAAGTTTTGCTCAGCCTTCGCTTTTATTTGAAAACACTCTTTTTTCTTATTTAAAACTATTTTCGTTTATCATTGGTCTTTTAGGAAACAAATTATAGCAAAGAAAACCCAAAATATATCAACAAAATTACTGTCGTGTGGGAGTATGCTCTTGAAAACTGGTTTGACAAGCTTTCTGAGAACTTACCTTAATCAAGCTAACCATGAACATTTTTAGGACTGATAAAGCTGTGCCCCGGTCTGGACGAGAAATTGTTTGTGTTCAACTTGCGGTACAAAACAAAAAGGAAGATATACTCTATTAAGGCGAGATCTTGTTTTCCTGCTCTCCCCCCCCCCGAAAGTTTTTCCAATTTTCAAAAGGTAGAAGTTTCTAGAAAAATTGTGGATGTACTTGGGTTGTTTCTCTACCACCCCTCCTCCAAACGTCATTCGGCGCAGTTTAGGGACATAAATTTAAAAATTATATTTAATACCAAAAATCTCTGCAAAAATAGTAGTAGTGTTGCCCGTCCGGCACCCAGTCTTAAATGCTCAATATAAAAATACAGTCATTGAAATGGAAAGAGAAAACAGCGGATTAAAGCCCGCCTTTGGATCCCTGTCTTCCAGCTTCATTTGGAAGGGACCGTATCACAGAAAGTTGGTTAGTAATGGCCTAAACAATATAATATTCGAAGCCTACACTATCCCTCTCATAAAATTATCTCCTTAAATTCCTCTCCGCTTAATTGGGGACAAACATGCACATTTGTCAAGAATCCTTTGTACATGTTATGCAATAATGGAGTAAATGACTGGCATCCGACAAATCTAATCAATTCATTTCAAAATGAAGCTTTCAATATTATTGTACATGTTATAATGCTTTCATTTATTGGACACTAGTAGTAAAAAAAAAAAAAAAAAAAAAACTGGACGAATAAAACCCTCGCCACATGTCCAAACCAAATATCTCTCAAAGTTTTTCGTTCAGTACCATTTTTGTCACCATATTATGACAAAAATCAATAAGTTTGGATCACGAAATGACCGTAAAACGGCACGGTGGAGTGTTGATGCAATCTTCCAGCATCCGCAAAAAGGGCAAAAGAAAGAAAAGTACAATCGTCTAGTTTGAGTGAGCTCTCTCCTATTATATTCTATAACAGTTGGTATCCAATACAAATTCATGTCCTCGGCAAAATAACGAAACATTACACGTTTTAAAATGATCATCCTTTTAGAAAACATACTTTCACGGGCGTATTTTTCCTCCTTTTCTAAAAATTTTAAAATTCTAAGTAAAACTCTTGTACAGAGTAATTTTTATATAGAAACCTCAAAACTTGATAAATTTTAGATGCTTGGAATCAGTGTCAAAAGTTAGATTCTTTTTAGTGCTAAAAATACTGTTTTCAAAATACCTGTTGTTACAAATTCGGCTATTCTGGCAAGGGATCGCTCTTTACTTACCGTTTATTCACCATTAACTGTTTGAGACTGTCCTTACATTTTTGCTTGAGAGAAAAAAAAAAAATATAAGTAAACCACAATAACCTCTGATTCCGTTGATGCAGAATACGGATGAAAGCTGATAAAAAACTTCGGAAGGCGCCAGATTTGAAGTTGGCAGGGAGCGGTTCGTTTGAAAATTATCTTAGCTGGAAACTTAATAGCTCGTAAATTTACACCAACGATTTTTTCCAATACCTTATTTTCAAAATTGATAACCTAGTAAAAAGCAAAACTTATACCAAAAAATCAATATTAAATATAGAGATCATTCCGCAAAAGCATTAATAGTACTACCAGAAACAATAATAAGAGTTTGCAACTAAAAACCTATCATCAGCAAATCTGAGGCCTACATCGGCAATATAAAACAAACTTAAAACGAGCACAAAAATTATTCCGTAATTATTCCGGGAGGACCGCCTCTTTGTGCTAAGTTTTTATAGAGCCCTTACTGAAAGCATTTATGAGGGCAATAAATGGCAGTTAATGGGTAATCTGCAAGTGTTTTATTTACGCGATTGGCTTTTAAAGAAATTTAAGCCTCAATATTTCATTATTTAAAAGCAAATGTGCATCACTAAACTCTTCAATTTCTTGAAGCATTGTGGAAAAATATGCTTTACTCAATGCCCCAATTGTCCTTGTGTTGAGCAGTGGGTTATTAAAGCATTGGGGGGAAAAAAGTCAAACTTACAAGCGTATACCCATAGCTACACTATACCTTGAAGAAAGCGTTCACCTCCTCCAGAACCTCTCTTCAAATCGAAGTTTAACTTTGCAGAACCAATGCTTCAAAGAACGAAAAAGGCATTTTGTGCCATTTAACTTTCCGAAACAAGCAAGAACCAGCGCTTAGATAGTGCACAATAACCTAAACAAAATTCATTTCCTCTATTGTACATCATTTCTATCTCCTTATCAGCGGATTATGCTGTGAAACATCACTGAATTACCTGTTGCTTTCCTTTTGGGCTTGACCTGTCCAGTGAATTTTTACGGAATGAATATTATCCAAAAAGATACAATTGTACCAGACCAATGCGGTAGAAGCTAAGTCTTACACAGGCTTTGAAAAGAAAACGACGGTTGAATTGCAACCTATTTGTGACATTAGATGCACACGGATAGCCCTACTTGGCGTTCAATTTGACCTATTAAAGCTCGTTTAGGTAAGCTTTGTATGTTCAACAGAGTGGAAAAAAGAAAGAACCCCCAACTCTAAAGGTAATGTGATCACATGGCGTGAATCCTGCTATTCCAGAAATTAGATACCCGCTGGTGGCAGTTTCTTAGTTCCAGTTGAAACAAAACAACTTCGGACTTTGAGGAAACGGAACTCGATTATAATATTCTCACATTCAAACTGTAGCGATACAATAACCTTGTTCTTGAGCTTAATAATAAGGCACGAATTCAGAATATTAGCCGCATAGAGTACAAGTAACAAGTTAAAACAAAAAAAGGATCAAGGACGAGGCGAGGGAGCAAGTCGACTCAAAATCAAAACTCCATTGTTGCAAGAGTAAAGGGGAAGAAATTGGCAACGCTTGATATGTATATTTTCCTAGATTGTCCAGCAAAATAATCAGGGATAGGTAGGTGGTGGGAAAACAGTATATAACACTTGGGATCGGCTAGCTTCATCTCATCTGAATAGTGGAATTGTCCAGGTGTGCTTTTAAGAAGAGAGTCCGCTACATCAAAGGGGCTATTACATAGGAAGGCTGAAATCCACTTTTTGCGGCATGAAGTAACATAGAGCGGCGGAAATCAGGGATTCAAAATGCGTTCCACAGAAACGTGACCTGCTAGCACGAATATTTTCAACGTGAACCCATCACCACCAAACAATGCGTTTCATGCCTAGCAGAAAAAAGCGTGAGAACATCCGAGGCGAGGGAAACATCAAAATAAACAGTCTTGCACACTACATCATATTGGGAGTTTCTCATATGCAGTTTGGAGTAGAGCAAAGATTGGTGTTTGACCAAGTGAACAAACGGTTTATGAAGAGTTCACGTTAAGAAATGTTTCAGCCACTTATAGCGAGGGGGCCATTGGGTGACGGGGCTATGAAAAATGAGTAAAAACTGAGAAGATGAACACAAAATTAGTTATGGATTGTGGAAGGTGGTTTGAGAGCTGGAGGTAAGTGACAGCATGGAGGAGGTGACCACCTGAAGATCTATAACGGAAAAACCAGCTGTTCAAAGTAGATACCTGAGTTGAATTGGTCCATGTCGATTGTCAGGTCAGTGTCTTCTGACAGGATCTTCAACAATCTTCACAAATACCAGACAAATTAGAAAGCAATGATGAAGAAGCGTCAATTTATGTTCCAGTTTAAAATCTTCTATTAACCAACACAAACACTAAGTTAACGGGCAATAATGAAAGGGGCGATCTTAGTTTCTCAAAATCAGACACAAACTGTAATTTCGATCAGTCATCAATCAACGTCATTTGTCGGACAATAAAACCGGGCTTCCCATTTTTAACTATCTTTTATGATTGAACTACTTTATTTTGAATGTTTTCTTTCTCATAATATATTTTAGATCTGCTATAGTAGTTTATTTCTACTTTAAATCTGAATTTTCCACTCTTTTCCTTTGCGGAGCCTATGGATTTTTGTTACGGAAATAGGAATTTGGATACAAACGGTGGGAATTCTCGGCAAAAGCGATAGAACAAAAGTTCTTGGTTTTGGTAGGACTTGTATAGACCCGAACAAATTTGAAACAAAATAACGAACGGGGAAGGACTGACGGTTTGATTTTTTTGGAACTGAGTGGCATACACCAAAGACCGCCAAAGTGGAGTTCTACAATTCACTAGCGTTATTCATGGCATTCGGTTTATTTTTGGAACTTCCCTGCTCAAATGTCCTTAGGGAAAGACTTTTTCAGCGTTTCTAAAAACAGTAAATAATGAAAGGAGGAATGGCTTCAAAAAATGTAACTTTGACTCACGACGATTTCCTGTCAAGTATGGGATGAAGCGTAAATATGCCCCCCCCCCCCCTACGTTTCACCGAGAGTTTAAAGAAAAAAAATTAAAGTCCCCCGTGAATCCCCGATGCGACTTCGTCCGAAGCGTCCGCTTTTTTTTATGCATTGGGAAAGACGATGAGGGTGGCGTCGACAAACGGCTGACACGGGGTATAAATCTTAGTAATTTTGGTATTTTCTCAGAAATCTTAATTATATTGGTAATCTGTCATTAAAACTTTCTGAATACAAATTAAAGTGCGTCTACATTCGGCATTTTCTGGAAAACTGGGTGGGAGGCAGGGTAGCTAGTTAAATATCGAATAATTCAAAGATAAAAGTGCAGGCGCTGTCCTTAAATCAAGCTTAAGTGATTTCATTTTTGTTAACTATACTCTGCTTCAAATTAACAACTCAATATAAAATAATGTTCAAAACAACAACTAGTGCGTGAAAAAGCTCTTGTCGAATGGATATCATTAATGTCAATCCTTCGTAACAAATTCAAATAAAACACGAGAGTTGTTGCAAAAGTAGTAATAAAGAGAAGGAAAAAATAATGGCAAAGAAAAAGCAAGTAAATAAAACCCATTCATACAGTCCAGAATCCTAATATCCGAACCCAGAATCTTTAATCTAACCGAACTTTAACTAGTCGATAAATACAAAGCATTATTTTAAC